>VZRH01003798.1:669658-709659 GCA_013397555.1 Urocynchramus pylzowi | reverse complement strand
CCAGCGAGCGCGGCGCGGGGAGGCGCCGGCCCCGCCCGGCTGCACCAGGTGGAGCGGCCGCGCTCAGCACCCGCCGCCCCGAACAGCTCCGGCGGGCCCCGCCTCGGGACCGCCCCCCAGAGCGACATTCCTTCAGGAGCCGCAGTGACAGGGGAAGGAGCGAGGGGGTCCAACTGGAAGACGGGAATTTTAAGACGTATATTAGAATGAAATTTTTTGCTGTGACGGTGGTGAGGCACTGGAACAGGTTGCCCAGAGAAGCTGTGGATGCCCCAACCCTAAAAGTGTTAAAGGCCAGATTGGA
This sequence comes from Urocynchramus pylzowi, assembly GCA_013397555.1. NCBI lineage: Eukaryota > Metazoa > Chordata > Aves > Passeriformes > Fringillidae > Urocynchramus > Urocynchramus pylzowi. The sequence goes on along the minus strand of VZRH01003798.1, from coordinate 709,355 downwards.
TAAGGCCTTGCACAATCTAGTCGTCCCTACCCATAGCAGGGGGATTGGGATGGGATGACCTTTAAGGTCCCTTCCGTTCTGTGGAAGCCCTTAACATTCTGTGATTCCATGGTTCTATGAGTCCACACGGGGAGATGACACCTGCAAGTAATCGGGGTTGGGTGGGGGTCACTGAAACTGCTGGTGGTTCTGTGAACCTGAGGAAACGAACAAGTGAAGAGACAAAAATGAAGTTGTGGAAGACTCCATCCTGGGCATGGCACTTCTGTTCAGAAATTGCAAAAAAGAAAGCCAGTGCTTTCTTTTTCTTTCAAAAACATATGCAAATGTTTATTTCAATAACATATTAATGTGCAAAGCTGTGACTTCCTGACGTGCAAAAAAAATCCCAGATAGGATCTTAACCACCCAAAACAATGGTGAAGAACTGCCCGTGCAAGTTTTTGAAGTCTTTGCTAAGCGAGTTTCAGAGAAATTCTTGGAATTAAATTAATCAGTTTTACATCTGTCACAACTTCTGTTTTATAATGAAATTATTGCTGATTCTGTAACACAAATTAATAACAGTATTATCCCCGAAAATCAGCAATCCTTCAAAACAGCTGCTTTGTTATTTTTTATCAAAACAGCTGCTTTGTTATATTTTATGCATGGAGCCTCAAAGTGCTGGAGTGGCACATTGAGACCTGTCTACGAGCGCTGAAAAACATAGGCTTGCCTGTGAATGTAGAGAGGTGGTGATGGGTTTTGAGCTGCGTACTAAGGGATGTTGTAACAGGTTAAGTGCTAGCTCTGTGTTTTCATTTTCACTTGGTTCATTCTTCCAAGCATCTTTAAGCAGACTCATTAATTTCTTTAATTACTGGAAAAAGCTTAATAGCGGCATCAAAAATATCATTATGTCAGGATGCTTAGAATAAGTAGCAAAAAAAAAGACATATTAGGAATGGTTTTAAGACATCTTTGTATTCTTTCGTATTTTTGGCTTATTTTAGGCCATGTTCCTAGCATAACTCAGAATTGCCTCTAAAACATATATTTCATATTTTAATACTTTAATATTCTGCTATCATGGAGCCTTGGGTCTTGCCCAGGAAATTCACACACAGCTTGTAGTTTGGATTATGATTTCTCCTCCTCCTCTCCCAAATCACAAAACTGTAGTTCAGTGATTCATTGAAGCATGTTGGCCTGTCAGCAGTGCAACTGTTGAAGATTGATTTTTTCTGGCTATGTGCTCTATGGGCTTTCTAAATTTCTATAAATTATATTCTTGACACTTTCAATTTCCCATCAATTTTAGTTGAAACTGATCAATACAGTGAAAGATTACAGGAAGATGGAGGAGCTAGACTGCCAGATGATATAATCCTCATTTGCTTTGAAAATCAGGCTAAAATGCCACAATTTTATTTTTAGGAATATTTTGGAGAGGTGATCAATCTATTCATAACAGAAGTACTGATTGTGACACACTGATTTGCTAGAGATGACACTACTTTGCTGCTGCTCAGCTGTTGTACCCTCTGACAGTACTTTTGCTTCCAGAATATAAACCAAAATAAAGCTCACACCAGCATGGTGCACATTGAAGCTGGCAGAGGAAAAAATGCACCAAGTCATCCCTTCTCAGAATCATCAAAGATTTGGAACTGCTGTTTTTGAGCAGAAGCTCCCAGCTCTGGATCATCACACAGACGGCGTTGGTTTGTGGGGGCCCATTTACAGGGCACAGAGGGTTGCTCATCCCACCATCCTTGTTGCATCCAGTTCTACCAGAAAGTTGATCCCTGGTTGTCAGAGGTGGTGACACTGAAGTGGCAGGTTCTTGCAGAAAGCATAAAGAAAAATGATCACTTTCTCTCGCTTTATAGTGAGGAAGCTGTGGTTGAAAGGTATCTGCAAGGAGAGTAGATTCTTGTTCAAGCGGGTGAGCATTTAAAAGATAAAGAAGAATTTGGCTAAAGGGAGGTCACAATCCTGTTGTCTTCCTTTAGTGTCACATTTACCAGTTTGAAAGTTAATAGGATCCTTATCCTAAGTTAGGACAAGGATGGCATGCTTATATTTCTGCATGGAAATGTTGACACCACTCTCTGATTAGCTTCTTGAGCAAGAATTTCCAAGTGCAGCAGATTTTTTTTTTTGGTGTTGATGCTGGAGGAGACCTTGTTGCCCAACAAGTTTTGTTGAAAATTTGAGAATTTTTTGAGAATTTTGTTGCCCAATTTTCTTGGCTCAGAATGTGTATGTTGTTATCCTGGCCTTGTGAGAAAGATGGCATTTGTAGTCATGCTGAGCTTTTTTCAGAAGGTGGCAGCAGCTTATTACTTATATAAAACAGGTTGCTGCTAAACATCAATGTCTGCCTAAGGGAAATCACAGATTCATAACTACTTATACTTAATTTCACATTTCTTTACTGAATCGTTGTTGTAAGTGCCTCAGCTTTTCATTGGGTTTTGGAGTTGCAGATCAAAACTAATAGTTAGCTTATAGTAACACTAAAATTATTTTATTCCTGTCTCTCATCAAATTGAAATTTTGGGATGGCTGATTTTCATGCAGAGGGTCTTAGAAATTCATGAAGATATTTGTCAGGTTTTACTTTTTTGTTTTGTTTTGGTTTGGTTTTGGTTTGTTTTGTTCCTTTTCAAAGGAACATGTACCACAGTTTATTGTCCAAAATGTCCACTTCATCAGGCATGGGACAGCTAAAGAGACTGCTAGATTTCTATTCCAAAAGTGGAGATTAGACTACACATATATTCTTTACATCCAAACAATACCTGGCAAAGTAATACAGGATTTCAGAATTAATGAATATTCATGTTTCCAACCATCTGTTGATTAGTTTCAATCTCTATTCATATTCAAAATTCATAAAATAACTGAAACTATGGGAATAGAGTCTGAGTGCATCTGCTTTTCTCTTCCTTTAGCTGTTTTTTTCCAAAGTGACAGGATAACAGGAATTAAAAAAGCAAGGGACAGAAAGGCAGTGGAGTAGGATGAAAAGAAATGCAATGTGTAGAAAGGGAGCAGGAAGAAAAGGCAAAGTTATATCTAGGCTTCCTCATCTGAAGTGCTTTCCTATGGAGTCATGAGATTTTTTTTTTGGTTGTTGTTGTTTGGGTTTTTTTGGTTGGAATATGTGCCCAGAAAAAGAAACAAATCTTCCTTTTCATTTGATGTCTTCCAGACGCTCTGCAAACAGTAAACACATAATGCAAATGTTATCTGCAGAAAATGTGTTGTCGGCATGATGTTATCATTAGACACGTTTTCTCTGCTCCAGTTTGCTTGGAGAATCTGTCGAGTAAACACCCGTGATAGATACAAATCAGCTCAGATGCTGGAGTGGACTGTTGATTGACAGCTAAGTTTGAGCAATTTGCCCACGAATGAATTGAAGTGATAACCTTTTCTTTGCACCTTGACAATTCAGGTTTCTGACCATGAGAGTAAGAGGAGTTCTGCATAAATATCAGAAGATAGGGTGGTAAATGTTAGAGTGGAGGTAAAGGAATTAACTCAGGTATTTAACTCAGGTTTTGTGTTTTGTCTTTTTATAATATTTCACATCCTTCTTGAGCAAAATTGTGTAATGCTGTGGTACCAGTGCTATGAAAACAGCAGGAGGAATAATTCTTCTAGAATAAAATTCCAGAATGAAAAATGTAAATGTGATTCTGAAAATGCTTCATATAATATTGATTTTATGAACATCCCATTATGATGCAAATTAAAAAGGTATGACTGGTTCCAGCTTGAGATGGTTTTAGCCCAAGTATGGTAAACCTGTTTTCCTTGCCCTTATAAAGGAGAGAAAAATAGCCATGCCCTGTCTTTGGAATGTGTATGAGTGTGTATAATTGTGCTTGTCTTTCTACTGCTGTATTAAATACCAGTGTACTAAAAATGAGAGCTCTCCTGATTGATAAAGTGGAATATTATTAACAACCCCCCTCCTTTCTGTATGCCTGACTGCATTGGTGCCTAACACAAAGCAAGTATTTTTCTACAAAACTGAAAAGGCGACAGAGAATGAAAAAAAAAAAAAGGCAGGAGATTGTGTTTTAGAAACCCTTTCCCACTAGCAGCAGAGGTAAGGATGGGGCTGAGGCATCAGGTGATTGCTTTAACGTTACGTTCATACGTGCTGCGATTGCTTCTCTGCCCAGATACTGCATAATTGACTGCACAGCATCAGCCAGGCACCACGTGGTATCAGCACAGCTACTCTGACAGCAAAAGCACTCAGGTTCTGCTACCGAGGTAAATATTCCTGAAAAACAACAAAAACCCCTCCTTGTAAAGAACAAGGATGGGTAGGGGTGAGAAGAGGGGAGCCATTTCTGTAAAGTGAAGTTAGTAGTGTTTATTATCTGGTGTAAGGTGAAATTCCCTCTGAGGTCACATAATCATCACGCTCCTTGTTGCCTTCTCCTAAGTCATTACAAGGGTAAACTGACTGTTTCACCAAAATTAAAATCAGGCAGGGTAAAAAGAGAGGTAGGGTAGAGCTAAGCAAATAAATCCTAGTATTGCTGATAGAATAATACTCTTACCACATATCTTTGCTGGATCTTGGAAAAACACAGTTATTTTCAACTGGAATCCACCAAATACTCCTTCAGCATCCTTCTGGTCAGTGCAACAGCAGTGGCAGCTGCTTCTTGGGGCATTAAGGCTGTAAAACCACAGTCTGAGGGATGAAGGACAGTTATTTAAAAAAAAATAATAAAGTACTTCTCTGGAAACGGGTTAGTTAGGATTAGAGCTGCAAATTTTTACCCAGAATTTCAGCTAGTTCTGTAGAAATAGGTTGTCAATGATTTACAAACAGCAAAAACCTAATTTAACAGCCAGAGCCCAGGTTAAGCTTGGAGCAGAAAAATTAATTTGCCTTGTAAACAGCATCATTAAGAGGGGAACAGTTGAGAGAAGGAAGATGAATAAATACTATGCAGTTTTTTACAGTCAGCATATTATAACCTTTGAAGACATTGTCTCTGTCTGTATTTGTACTGTAGGAGAACAACTTGTGCTCCAAGATGTTAGCCAAACAAAGATTTGTATAAGCTGTGTCCACCAGCCATTTAAAAAAAATTCCTACTGCATATTGAAAGTGTAGAAAACTATTTTGTGTACTGTCTGAATGTACAGAACTGACAGCCCAAATCCTTTATGCTTGTGGTTTTGGAGGGTTTTTTTTAAATGCATGAAGTTTTGATATGCATAAAACTACAAAGGATCACTTCCCAGAAGGAAAATATCTAGCTGAAAAAATTACTCATTGCTATTTCAGCCATGGATTCTTCTGCAGCACAGCATGGTGATAAAAATCAGTTGGGTAATACGCTCATGATTAGTGAGTCAATGGGAGCTGGTGGCAGCCCTGACATTGATCAATAATGTCAAGATTTTGAAACAGGTTGCAAAATAATAGCGGGCTCTGCAGATGCCACTGAATTAGCAAATATATTGAATGTAACTACCAACACACCCTTTTCTGTAAGTGATCCCTCATGATTTTTGTAGAAAGGACAAAAAGAAGCCAAAGAGTTGGTCACTGGGAGCAGTTTTATATGGAATTCTTCATTTATGCACTCTATCATTTAATGTGCTCCTCTTACTTGAATAGTTTTGAACTTCTCAGCACTTCTTCCTTTTTGGCAATTTCCAAACTCTTTGAGAATGTTTTGCAATGGCAGCAGAGCCTTTGTATCTTGATTTTACAGGAAAACAGAAATATAATGATAATAATGTTTACTTTACTGGTGACAGTAAAAATCATGAGCTGACTGGACAGCTTGATCTATACTGAAAGGAGTCAGCTTCCTCCACTCCATTCTTTTTAAAACTTCCTTTTAACCTCCATTGCAAAAGACAAAACTCCTTGTAAGCTTAAATATACTTTCATTTTCTTCCAGACTCCTCTGTTTTCAGCTGTTTTCTTGGGGATGTTAAATAATGGTGATGTGTGTAGCAATCATTGCATATAATTTTAACCAATTGTATTACAGCTAATAGATCTCTCAGTGACATTTCTAAAGCAATTTCTTGGATAAAGCTTTGTCTCTTAACACTGAGAACGCATTGTCTGGTTTAATAAATCAGTTAGCACTGGGAAAATGTGCAGTTTGGTTCTGTCAGTCACCTGAGTTAATGCTTTCCTATACTTCTGCTGTCTTAAGTGCATGCAGCCGTGATTAGGTGATAAAATTCATGTAAAAGGAATTCTGAACCTTGTTGTTCAAAAATAGTAGAAGATTATTTTTAGGTTTTCACCTAATTTTTAAAAATTGGAGCGACAGCTTATGGCCTTGCCACATTGGTTTGCCTAGCTAGTATTTTGTCAAAGAAATAGGACCCAATGTATTTTTCTGTTGCAGGCATAAAAAATGAACCCATGATAGCTGGAAGCACAACATTTTTTCTTAGTCTGAAGGTATACAAAAAAGATAGGTAGATCTTCTCTCTGTCTGGAGAGCAGATCACATAGCTTGTCCTCCAAGCTCTGACAAAAGTCTTCTGCTGGCTTTAGTTGTCTTTGGGTCAGATTCAAAACTTCCATCTCTTATATGCAAATTGGAAATGCTAATAGATATCTATAAATGGAGAGTTGCAATAGAAAAATTAATTAATATTAACAACACACTTTGAGGTCATTGTGTTGAATAATTAAGTGATGCAATTAAAAATATTGTTGTCTGCTTTTTCGCTCAGTACAATTCAGTTCCTCTTTTGCTGTTGATCTGACTGTGTTTGCCTTTGATTTCTGTGTTTGGATATTTGTGGGGTTTTTTTTAAGCACCCTGACTGTACAATTCTAGCAGTTGCATTGTAGGTCACACACACACAAATCTCTCCAGATTAAATCAGTGGTGTGGTGTAGTGGTGTTTCTGCTTTGCTACCAGTGGAGAAATGGGTTTTAGGTTTTTGTCATAAAAAACCCCATGTTTGGCCTGTTAATTGGAGCACTTATATGGGTTTTATTCCAAGCATTTTACTTCTATCCTCATTAAAAAATCTTTCTGGACTTCAAAGCAGGAGGGCTGTTAAATTAACTCAGACAGATGAGAGAGTGGGATTTTCTTTAAATTGGACTGCAAATCACAGATTTTGTATTGAAGCTGGAGGCAGAATGAGTTGAATGCAAATAATCCTCCAATGTTCTTCCTACTGTTCTTCAGTATGTGCCTCCAAGGATGCATATGTTTCCTCACAGGTGACAAACTTGGCTAGGCAAATAACACACAGGGTGTCAGCATAAAAAATCCCAGTCATTTTATCTCAGTCATCTGTAATTTAAGTGTTCTCACAGTATATACACTGTGGTGGGAGAATATCTGCATTTTATACAGATTACCCAGGGTAATTGTGCAATGAAGATCACTGGTTGCATTCACTCAGAAAGGTCCTAAATGTGATATAGACTTTGTTTCAGGGAGTGTAAGTTTCAAAATTTTCCCAACATTTCAGATTTCATCATTATTTTATAAGAACCCAAAGCTTGAGTACATATGCAACGTATTGCATATTACAATTTCCAGAACTGGTAGTATTATCAAAAAATACGTTTTAAATGTGCATGAATACTTTTTATTACTTCAAATGTGGACTTGAAATATTGGGATAACAACCATTTTCTCAGAGTTTCTGCACTTCTTATCTGAGCTAATCTGGAAACTGTTTATTTCAGACCCCCAGAAACAACTCCCCTGAAGCTCAGTTCCGTCAGGACCTGAAGGTTCCAGCAGGTTTGTGATTTGACCAAACCAGTTTGTCCCTTGTGTTTCTTTCAGAGAGAGAAAAAAAAAATACTTGGACTTGAGCAATATTGACTTTTCATGTTTGTGTACATATATATATATATATATATATATATCCCGGGCTGCATCAAAAGGAGTGTGGCTGGCAAGTCAAGGGAGAAAATTTTCTCCCTTGACTATGATCTCATGAAACCTCACCTGTAGCAGTGCATCCAGCTCCGGTGCCCCCAGCATAAGAAAGGCATGGAACTGTTGGAGCAAATCCATAGGAGGGCCACAAAGTTGATAAGGGCACTGGTACAACTCCCCTGTGATGACAGGCTGAGAAAGCTGGGGCTATTCAGTCTAGAGAAGAGCATGGAGACTTCATAACAGCCTTCCAATGTCTGAAGGGGGCCTACAGGGAAGCTGGAGAGAGACCCCCTTCCATCAGGAACTGCAGTGATAGGATGAGGAGTAATGGGTTCACACTGAAAGGTGAAATTTAGGTTGGATATTAGAAAGAAATTCCTTACTGTGAGGATGGTGAAGCACTGGAACAAGTTTCCCAGAGAACTTACACCATCCCTGGCAGTTTTCAAGGCTGCGTTGGATGGGACTTAGGGCAACCTGGTCTGTGGAAGTTGTCCCTGCCCATGGCAGGGAGTTTGGAACAAGATGAACTTTAGGGTCCTTTCCAACCCAAACCATTCTATGGTTCTATTTCATGAGGATACTACATTGTCACAGTTGTGACATGGAATAACAAGACTCATGTAAGATGTTCTAGTATCAGAACAAGAACAGGAAGAGAGTACTTTGTATTTCTGACTTCAGCATTTATAGAAGTTTAAAAGTGACAGTGGATTGGAGGGTGACATTGCCACCTCTCCAACCACACTGGTCAGACTAACAGTCCATCAAAATTCTCCTCCTATAGAGAAGAATATAAACCAATCATTATTTACATGAAAGTGTGTGAGAAACTCCATTACAAGAATGTAAACCTCAGAAGGCTTAGAGAAACTCAGAAGAACAGGGTGACACTCCATTCCTAGTGTAAAGCCCCAGTGTAAAGGGCTGTCACAGAACACAGTTTAAGTGCATTACGCAGTATACTTTTCACCTAGGTGGTTTTCCTACTGCTAATATTGTACAGAAGTTATTTATACCTGAAACTGGGGAACTGTGATTGGAAGTGGTGCGATTCACAGTGTGTGTATTCGATTTGAATCATGAAGCCATTTTAAAAGGCTTTCCCTGCACAGTCAAGTTATTCTGTAGTGCATATGTGCTTGGCACTTCTGGAGTTGAAAGCCTGCCCATATTTTTACATCTCCAGCAGATGCAGAAAAACCAAAGGACTAATCCTGAGCCCGTGTCACAGGTGTAAAGTTAGCTCTTTGAGTGAGATGTCTTTTGCTGGTAATTCATATTCCTGACTGGAACTCATATCATATTCAGCAGAGTTACTGAGGTTTTGCTATAGGATATTATGGAGCTACTTGACTGTAGAACATACTCATTATTATTATTTGATTGTAAAGCATGCACACACTGCAATAGCTCATTTTGATAAAATTACTGAATTTATTTTTTCTTTTAATCCAAGTAAGTGTTGTAGAGTAGATCTTGCTGGCTCTTCCAGCCAGGCCAGACTTCAAGCTCTTGCTCTTTGCCAGTATACAGTCTACAAGTGATCAGATTCCTAGTACTTAGATAAATATTGGAATACATACTTTTCCTTTTCCATTCTCCTTTATATAAAAATGAAAGTCTTCTCCAAGGGCTAAGAAATTTGGCCATGTATGGAACAGTATTCAAATGTGTTGCTTAGTTAGATCAACCTCAAAAATCACACTGTTGGGTCCATCCAGACTGGAATCTGAGGAATTTTCTCAGGTTCTCTGTAAACTTCCTGCCAGATGGTATGGAAAGTTTGGATAGTGTGTGGGATTGACAGTTTATTTGAGAGATAGATTAAAGTGATAATGGTATGTGCTATAGGGTTTTCTGGTATTTTTGAACAGCTCTCAGGAAAGTTTATATGCTTCATTTAATGTTGTTAAAAAAGCTCTCCTCTAATTCCTTAGCTTTTCCATTTTTGTCATCAACTTTTTCAATCCAGAGGAGGCAACAATATATTTACCCTTTTTTTTCCAAGAAAAGGGGCAGAAGCATAATGTAATTTAATGCTTACATGAATTAGCAATTTAACCACAGTATCATAATATTTTATTTGTGTAATTTTTACTCAACTTCTATTTTCAAGAAAAAAATAGGTGAAATATATTTGGGTAATTTCCATACTTCACAGAAAAAATTTTAAGCTCCTGCAGCAAAACTCTCCTCTCCTTAGTGGAAATACAATTTTTGTGAGTAAGCATCCTCCTCAATAATAATAATAATAATACTGTAATATTTTTTCAAGAATAGTGCCATTAGCCAGTTAATGTTTTAGTTACAGCATGCATGGCAAAGAGGGAAAGACTTTACTGTTGTTTCATCAGCTATGGTATTAATAGGACATTTCAGATTTGCTTGCTCACTTTCCACGAGCTGTTGTTGAAACTTCAAGTCTGAGGATCATTTCTTTGGTGTTACTCCATATTCAGTATGCCATCATATGGAATATCATCTCAAGGTAAAGACTGTTTAAAATCTGGGATCTGACTCTGTGATGTCTAGGTCTTCCATGGCCTCTGGATAGTCTCTCTTTGTCTCTCCACTGGTCTGACACAGAAAGGAATGGCAGATGTGTTACAAATTTAAAAATTGCTTAAGCATTGTAGGCTGTTCACTGACTGAAACACACCTATCCATGGGCTGGCATTGCCTTTGGTCAGGATACCTCTTAATCACCTGCCTATTCTTAATGGAATTTGGGATCCTGCCTTATTTTGCACCATGTGTCCCTTGATTATAGCAAATTTATCCTCCTATTCCTTTAAGCTGTTTCAATTATTTATTAATCTGTGTATTGCTTTAAAGAGCTTAGCAATAGCCTGCATGAATACCCAGTATAATTTTCTCCTGTAACAAAGCTGCCAAATCCTCACAATATATTGCCCAACCATCACCCTGTAGTGTCCCAGCTAGCTCATGGCCTTTCAACATTCAGGCAGCCATGCTAATCCAGGCTGCCTTTCCAAAACCAGACACACCAGGATCATGCCTACACAATGCTTTCAGCTTTAGAATTTGAGAAATAGCATATTGGTTTTTTGTTTGTTTATCTGAGGGGGTGTTATTATTTTGGCATTATGGGATATAACACTTGTTAGACAACAAGAATAAAGGGAACATCTGCTTACACAACTTCCACATTCAACAGTTTTGAAAAATGGCATGACTTTCTCTCTAAGTGAATTCCTTCCATACCTTGGACATCTTGAAAAAAATTCTCAGTGCTCTTCTTGCAGTTATTTCCCTAGGATATCCCAGCTCTGGATCAGGACAGAGTAAGTGGAGCTTGATCTGTTGGAAGAGTCTGACCCTGCACTTTGAGAAGTAGCTTTAATTTGTACTAGAAATAAATTTGCATTCCTTACACCCCAAGTCTGTATAATGAATAGTCCTTGTGCCCTGACTCTCTTCAACAGCCCACAGCCCTTATGAGTTTTCTCTCCTTCCCTACACTAGCCAGCATCATGCCTCACTTCTCCCAGGCAGGACATAACCACTCTACTCCCTTTTCCCCTGCCCTGCCTTCCACAATCTTCTACAGCACATGCCACAAACAGGACAGACCCTTATAGCCCTTTTCCTTCCTCTGCACATTGGGACCAGCTCTCCCAACCAGACCTCCATGCTTGTGTCCCTCTATTCTCCCTTTCAGGCCCAAAACTTTCTCCCAGCTAAATGTGATCTGGGTTTAATTCTATTAAAAAAACTTCAACCCCTTATTTGATTTATTCTGGTTATGCAAAAAGAGGAGAGTTTTTCTGGGTGTAAAGCCTTTATTATACACAGTACAGTGGAAAGTAAAGGAATACATTAACATGCTCACCAAGGTCATGAAAAGTCTGTGTTTTGCCTCCTTTCCCCAATAAGGTCCCAGGGCTGTAGCACTATTTCTTGTCTAGCTAAGACAAGTTTGTGCATCCTTCTAGACTTCAACTACCTTAAAATAATAGGGTAAGAATTTAGAAATTTTGTTTGATCGTTTTCCAGACCTTTTATAAAAAAAAAAAATCTTGTGATTTTTTTTTTCAGTAAAAGGTATGGCACTTTTATCCTGGTCTGCTCTGGAAAGACATAGACTGAGACCAGAGTTTTCTCCCTTTTCCTGAATTATTTGTGGATCAAGCTTGCCATGGTGTGGAGAGTTGCTCAAGAAGACTTCATTTAAGCCAGATCATCTCCAGCTATCTAGCTGAAGGAAAGGAGCTGAAAAAGCTTAGCCAGGTCTTTAGTCTATGTGTTCCAATTTTTTTTTCTGGCAACCCATTTGCACACAGGCTACCCCATCTCTGAGGGAATGAGGGAAATGAGTGAACTCTCTCAGAGTGGAAAATCTAGTGGTCCCCATGCTTCCTCAGTCTGAGTGATGCAAATAATCTACATGTTTGTGACATGGTGAAGTACACTGTCATTGTCACCCCAGCACGTTGTTACCTGAAGCCTGCAGGCAGCCTGCAGCCCTAGCTCAGGGCTGTGCCAACCTCTCCATTCTTGTGAGGGGGTTCTCTCTTACACATTTGGTGATTCTGGCACATGGAGAGTAAGTGCTCCATTATGCTCCATGTGGCTTTTCATTTTACTTTCTTCATAGCAATGTCCAAGTACAAGTCTGAAGTGATGGATCTGCTATTTGCCACTAACAGCTCAGCCTCATGGCTCTCTTGGGGAAAATTGTGCATTTGGAGCACTGCTTTGTTTTAATAGGTTTTGGTCTTCTTTAAATAGGGTCTTGTTTCTGTTCTATGTATAAATAAACCAAATATGTGTATATTTGTATGTATAAACCTATGTAAATGTACTTAAAGTTTTGGGGTTTTTTTCCAGAGAAGGCAAGGCTCAAGAGGAATGTCTCTTTTGAAAGGCAGGGAGGATAATACTTAAGGTGGTTCTCGGTGGATGCAAGAGTTCATTCTTTAGCCTGAGGCTCTGTCCTGAAGATGATATTGTTAGGTGGGCTTTATCCTCACACTGGAAATTATCACTTTATCTTAGGAATGGAGTTTTAATGGCACTCTTTATGTCTTATACAAATGCATGAGTAAGTGGGCAATTCCTCCCACCTGCTTTTCAACATCAAAAACCCCAAAATTACTATTAAAAAGTCTAGGCCCTTGATAACTATAATCAGCTGGGATGCTGCCAGTGGTAAAAAAATTATCAGCAACCTCCATCAGTAAGCTAAAATTGATTTCAATATCGGTTGAATGAATTTCTAAAAAAAAAACCTAAAAAAACTAAAAAAACAGGTTTGCATTTGAGGAATAAACTACCTGGGAGTGAGAAAAGATTATTGTAATATATTAAAAGAATAGTTTCCTATCTGCCCTCACATGTTGTAATTAACCTATATGAGGCCAGAACTATGTATTATGCATGAGCTGAGGGCATCCAAGCTCTTTGTAGACTAGGCAGCTTACCTACTTGTGCTAGCACGAGGCTGTGTTGTGGATTTGTGCAGAACACAGGGTTGATAATACAGAGATGTTTTTGTTATTGCTGAGCAGGGCTCTCACACAGCCAAGGCCTTTTCTGCTTTTCTTACTGCCATGCTGGCAAGGATGCTGGGGGGGCAAGGGAGGTTAGAAAGAGAAACAGTCAGGATAGGTGGCCCAAACTGACCACAGGGATATTCCAGACCATATGACATCATGCTCAGAATATAAAGTGAGGGGAAGAAGGAGGAAGGAGAGACATTTGGAGGGATGGAGCTTGTCTTCCCAAGCAACTATTGCAGGTGATGGGGCCCTGCTCTCCTGGAGATAGCTGAAGACCTGCCTGCCCGTGGGAAGCAGGGAATTAATGCCTTATTTTGCTTTCCTTGTTTGCAGGGCTTTTTATTTCCCTGTTAACCCATCTTTATCACATCCTATGAGTTCTCAAGCTTTTAACCTTCTGATTTTCTCCTGAATCTAGCTGGTGGGGGAGTGAATGAGCAGCTACCTGGGGCTTGGTTGCTGGCTGGGCTTAAACCACGACACTGCTTTACAAGCAGTCATGCAGCACCTCTGATTATAGACTAAAGTCCTTCATTTTAAACAATAGTCTCACAATCTGCAATTGCAATATACTGCTGTAAAATCTCTTTACCATGCTCTGTATTACCTCTGTGGCCACTCATTCCTCAGTAGGCTCTGAAAGGATAATTCAAACAAATTTTGTTTAGTTTTGCTTCATCCCTTTTCAGCACAATAATGTACCTTGTTACCAGGTTAGCAAGCACTCCCTGCTCTTCTGGTACTAATAACATTCCCTATTCAATTCCAGTTATCTGCCAATCTCCAGCTTTTCGATCACACTCAGAGATCTTTTCATAATTCCTGGCTGGGGCACTGCCTTCAATTCCCTCCCCATGGAAGTTATCCTGTGTGCATAGGATTCTGTGACACAAAATATAGATGTTAACACTTATCTGTACTGTAGATGAAGCTGCAGATGTAATCCAGACCAGGTGCACTAACTATAATGTTAAGATTGCTTATCATTGTCTAAAAAAGGAAGTGTGTAATTACAGTATTCATAATTCCCATTACATGAGAAGGACATACAAAGTGGATGCAGTGTGAAATAATCCGGTTTTATTCCTTTATGCTTAATAAATGTGTTTTAGAAATACTTTGACTTTTAGGTAGGCCATTTTGTATTCTGTGTTTGGGACAAGTGAATGAAAATCAAAAGGTGGCATCTCTGTATCTCTGAAATTCTGAGGAGAAATGTTACAGAGAACGCTCTTCTGCCTTGGGTAAGTTTCAATTACCTGGATACTCAGTCTTGACAGGAATTAAGATACAAACTGATGTGAAAGAAACATGCAGTGTGCCTTTGTATCTGCTTATCTATCCCTCTGTAAAATTCCTTTTTCCTGACACTACCTCCCTTAAACCCCAAGCCATGCTCACAAGTTCCATGCAAATGTGTTGCCAGACTGTGCATTGCCCCATGGTCGATGGGGTTTGGGAACAGGAGGGTGCAACCAGAGCCAGCCAGCTTACTCCTACAGTAGCACACAGGCAATTTCTTAAAAAGATTAATAAACATGCAGTTTTCTCTGGTTCTTAGTAGAGTGCATGGAAGTGAACAAAGGAGGACTAAAGTCACAAGGGTAGATGTAGCTCTATACAGAAAAGGGAGTAGATGAATGGTGAAGCCCTTTCATTCATAGGGATGATTCTCCTTAGACACACAAAATATGGCCTGTATTTACTATTCCAGACTGAGCAGTGACACACTGAGGTCTGAGGCCAATTTCAGCTCCCTCTTTTATTTTAAAATCTGTGATTGTGTGGTATCAGCTGGCACTGTCCCCTCTAGATGTGTGTACAAACAGGGGGAGAGGCCCTGAGCATGCAGAGATGGTTTAGGCTGCATCCCCCAAAGGTACTGCACAGGCTCCTGTGTCAGCAGGTGTCAAAGGATCCTGATGTTTCTAGGGATGCATCTGGGGCCAGACAGGGGCCATGAATCCTCTGCCCAGCCCAGAACTCCTTTATGTTAGGGAAGAGCAGACGGCTGCTGTGCTGTGGGGGAGAGCAGAGCTTGCTGGAGGTGCTTTAGAACTCTCCCAGGATGTTTCTGTCCTTTCAACAGATCTAGCTGCCCCCAGCACAGCCCCACTGCATCCAGCTGCATGTTTGCATGCTGGCCCCCAACAAGATGAACCATATTTTTATGTTTTCCATGAGTTATTCAGTGTTATGAAACCCATTTGGATTTTGGAAGAGGCCATGGACTTCCTGGAGATCTGGAGCAAGGAAACAGCCCAATTATGCCTTAACTACGGATTTTCATAACTGCAAAACACTCAGGTGTAGATCAAAGAGATTGAAGGAGAGGCATCAGACATGTGCCAGTGCCANGGAAAAGCATTGCAGACAAAAACTGGAGGAAATCAACATTGCCTCTGTCAGTGCATCTCCTTCCTATCAGTACCTGCCTTCACAAGCTGGGCAGATCCTGCACTACAACCACTTGAGGAAATTCCTGTCTGGCTTTGAGGGTGGGTCCTTGGCACAGGCAGCCATACCTCCACTGTTTGGCGTGCCAGGCAAAAACATCCTGGGCCTCTCCCATGGGCTTCCTTCCTTCCAGGCAGCACCCAAAGAAAAGCACAGATGGGACAGGCAAGGGGGCCTGGTTTGCATAAACCAGCCAAGGAAACAATGAGCAGAAGACAGAGCATCTTCCACTAGTGAGTCCCAAAGTAAAAGGTAAGCTGAAGTTAGGGCTTTGGGTACTTGTTTGCACCTGCTTGGTAAACAATGCCCTAGATATGAAGGACAAAGTCAGGGACCCTTCTGTTTTCTCCCCCTGGTTTGTGAAAGTGAGGAGCTCAACACAGCAGATCAAGTGGCTGAGTCATGAATCAGAAGACTTAAGCAGCAGAGTACAGCAATAAAACATAAAATCAAGCACTTGCCATCTCTGAAACAGGGACTTTCCAGAATGGCTGGGAATCTTCATTATTTATGCTGCACAATTAAATATTCACCATTTCCTGCTAAATTTAGGTTTGTTGAAGTAAACAATGATGCATAAGGGCAGAACTGGACAATTCCATTTTTAGGTATTAATAATTCAGAACCATATTTGAAAACAACAGAGGGATATGTACAATACATCACAGAGGTTTTTATTATATCCACCCACTACTTACCCACCCACACAGAGATCTGGGTACCCTTTCTACTTGGAAACAATATAGCATCATCATATCATAGGCTTCTTTTAGTGTACAGATATACAGGATACATTTACAAGAATGCAGTGTTTTTTGTTCAGCTGGGTGACTCATTCTTTTTTCCTGCAACCAAATCAGCCTCTTATTACTTAAAGTTGGTATTGACAAACATTCATGCTTAGGATAACAGAAACTATGTTTATCAGATTACATGAAAATAGAGAAAACTGTTTTCTGCAATATGAAAAATATTATTCTGGGATAAAGCTCTGACAGGGAGCTCTCAGATTTAGTATTGCCTTCAGAACTGAACACTTTTGTTTATCACATTGTCATTATTTATCTTGCTGTCACTTAAGGGCATGTAAAAATTTTATTGCTTTGGGACATATCTGATAAATTCCTTATGCAATGCTGGCTATTATCTGTGTGGTCTGCCTCTGACACCAGTAGAGCCACAGCACAAAGAGCTTTGTGGGGTGCGTGGAAAGGGCAAGGGAAGAAAAGGAGAGACAGTGGATGCATCTCTTAGGGATGTATTTTTACTGCAGTGTAGGGTTGTAGGTTTTGTTTAAGGACTGATACCTCTGCTGTTGTTCAACTACTTCAAGATTGATTTAGCTTAACTTAAGGAGGTTTCAGACTTTCTGCTTGCCCATGGTGCTAAGCAATGCCTGCAGAGACATAAGTATCACTCCTGCCTCATCAGCCTCAGGATCTCTTCATCCCAGCTGCCACCCCCAGGATGCACAGGGCTGGGGAGAAATTAATGTAAGACTGATTTCAGCTTTCTGGTGGTCAGTCTAGATGATGCTCCATAGACACTGTATAAGAGATTCAGCAAGAGATTTAATAACATAAGGACCCAAATTCAAGCTGGAGAAAGAAGATGAATTTCCAGCAAGTAAATCCCAGCATGAGTCCAAATTAAGCAAAGACAAAAGATACACCTCAAGTGAAAGAGGTAAACAGCTGAGTCCTTTCAATGAAATTGTTTCAGGTTTATTTAGGTGAAATGAAGATAAGAACTTGCCTGAAGGAGCTTGCTTTATTTATTTCTATCTGGTTATTTTTTCTGCTGCCCAGACCATCTGTTACACTGGTGGGTATTTCATCATTCACACACCCACTGAATGCCAAATTAATCCAAGTCACACAGCTTACACCTCCCTTCTGACTTAGACCAAACTATATTTTATTCCAGCATAAAACAGGCATCAGAGCTAAGTTTGCCTCACTCACTTCCAAGGAAGAAACAGTGAGCTTTGGGACTTACTGCGATCCTTTAAGGGGACAACCATAAAACACCAGAACTTTTACAGCAGTCCACCACAGCTCATCAGCACCAGGCAATGTTGGATGCACAGCAGAAAAAGGGATGGACAAACAGAGCAAGGACGCAGCCATGCTGCCAGACCCCTCTCTCACACTCCCAGGGTCTGCGCCTTTGGAAAACTCTGAGTCTCTGTATCCAGAAATTCTCAACAGATTCCCTTTTTGTGAGTCTTTTAAGCCCACAGAGATTTTTTTGTGCCTACAGCCTCCTGTGGCAACGAGTTACACAACTCAACTGTAGTTTGAAAAGCTACCTCTTTTTGCTTGATTTGCAACTACCTCTATTGATTCCATTTAATGCCATATTGGAAGACAGTGAACACTTTCTCTCCATCTGCTTCCTTCTAGGTACTTAAGTTTATTTAGATATTTCTCATGTGCCCTTCCTGGTTTTCTCTTCTGCCAGACAAAAGTTCCTGATCTTGTTTACCATTTCTCACACCAAAACTGTTCCAGATTTTGCAGCATCTTTGTTTTTTTCCCCACACACTTCTTTGAGCTGAGAGGATGGGACAGAAGAACTCACACTATTTAAGTACAGTCACACAGTAAACCTGTACAGCATCTTCATGCTATTTTCTGATTTGGTCTTAATTTCTTTCCTAATATTTGGGTTGCTTTTTTAAATGCTACTGAGCACTGAGCTGACTTTTTCATAGGCCTCTCTATAATAACCTCAAGATTGCTTTCCACAGTAGTAACAGCTACTTTGGTGACTATCATTGCATTTGTATAGTTGGGCTTTTTCTCCCATGTGCATTACTTTACATTTATCAATATTGAATTCTACTGCATTTTTATTTCCAAGTCATTCTGCATTATGATATCCCTCTGCAGCTCTTAGCAGTTGGCTCTAAATTTCCTTCTTTGAATAACTCATTATTATCAGCAAACTTTGTTCCTTTATCTCATCCCATTTTCCAGGTCACTTCAGACTAGATCAATCAGTGCATTCCTGTGGGAATACACTGTATATAATGTATAATAATAACAACATGTTATACAGCCCAGTGGGAGTCCACTGGTGATCTTCCTCCAAGGACTTTTATCCTTTGTGTCCTATCCTTTAACCATTTATTTCTCCATGAGAGTACAGTCTTTTTATCTCATTGCAGCATAAGTTCTTTACTTTCAGGTAAGCTTTGTCCCACTGAAAATGCAGCTTAATGATTTTGAAAGGAATTTGAACCTTGGTTGTATCCAAAAGCAACTGAGAGAGACTCTATGGAGACAGAACCAAACTCACTCTTTCTTGTCACAACTCAGAAAAAATTTTATCTCTCCCAATGATCATGAAAGAGTGCCTGAGACAAACTTCTGCTGCACAAGCAAGCCCCAAGGCCATTCACACTCCAACTGAAGATGCACGTAGACATCTACAGAAACAAAGATTGCACCTGTTGGCAAAATCGAGGTTTGTTCCACATTTGATTGACTAGGATGTACTAGAGCTTCCTGGCAGTAGAGCAGTATAATTATCTGTGCTTTAGGGGGTGGATTTGTTGATCTGAGTTTAAGTCAAGTGTGAGAGAGACTGTGGCCTGCAGAGATGAGGTCACTGAAATGTGTGGTTGGGAGACAACTTCGGGAGATGCTGGCAGATTTGCAGACCTGGAAGGCAAACAGTAATGATGGCCTCGGGAAGAAAGGGCAGTGGAGGCAATTGCTGAGTGAGACGTTTCACAAGGCACTTCTGCACTGAATGCCAGAGCAGCAATGATTTAGTGTTAGAGGAGGTCAAACTAATAGCAACAAAATATATTTAAAAATAGGGAATCGTGAAACTAAAGGGCAAATACATAACTGCCACATAGGACTCCTTGTTACAAGATATTGCCAAAATGACAGTTTCATTAGAGCTCAGATTCAGCATGGACTAAATCAACTGTGGAGTGGCAGGTCTGTCTTTTCAACTCTGCTACAGATGCTGTGAAACAGCTTTCTCTAGTGATTGTTCCCATCCACCCACCCCATGTCTCCTTGCCTAGTTCTAACCACATTTTTCATATGCCTATTCATTCGCTGAAGTCTATATTCCTTTCCAATGGATTTTTTTCCCCTTTTCTTGACAAAAAGATGTTCTATATCTGATTTCATCTTTTGCTTTAAAAAATGGGGAGTATTTCATTCTTTCAATTCTTCAAGATCCTCAGCTGAATAGACTTCATCTCCTTGATCCCTGGGTGCATCAAAGTTGCCTTTTAGCTGGGAAGAACCTTAACTCCTCATCTCTTTCTGTATAACTTAAAAGTAGGTCCTTCCACTCAAAATATTGATGCACTTAAAATAAAATATCATCAGAGCATTACAGGATTGAACTCCCTGAACTGCAGCATGAGTCAGGGAGGGTTACGGTGAGTAAGGTTGGTGAAGGCTAACCCACTTCTTGTAAAGGAGCCAGCATCTGGAAGAAGCTGTTGTAACCTGTGGTAGAAAAGTTTGACTAAAACTTGATGGCTGAAAAGTGGGTTGTAAATCAGAGACAGCAGAGTGCTGAGGCAGGGAGCTTTGGCATGGCTGTGAAATGGCCTCCTAGGTCATGGCAGCTCAGGGGCAGCTGTAGCTGAGACCACAGCAGGTAGAAAAGGAGACACAGCAGTTGTCCCTTGGGTGCAGCACTGAAAGGGCAGTGAGTACTGCTTCTGAACCCAGGGAATGGGGATTTTCTTGATTCAGAGTCTGTGGTTTATAAGGGAGGTAGTCAGAAGGAAGCTGGAAGCCAGCTCCTGTTGCTGGAGCTGCAGGCAGGCACGATGCAGTGCACTTTCCCACTGTGGCACCAGTCTCTCCAATGGCAGACTGGGGGACTGGGCAATAAGGCAGCCAAACACCTGTGTCTCAAAGAGATGGCTGCTTTAGTGCCACCAGTGAGCAAGTGTGATCCACAGTGAGTTCCTACAGCCAAGCAAGGTCAGGGAGCGCTGAGGGATAGGAAGCAAATGACCATCAACGTGTCCAGATGAGAGAAAAGTCCCTGAGAACAGAAATTTGACAAAAAAATCTGATGGCAGTGCCCTAGGGGCACCCCCAGTCCTGAGTGTCCCTGCCAGCCCCCCGGGGCTCCCCACAGCCCAGCACCCCACGTCAGCCCCCAGGGCTGTCAGCCTCTGCCCCAGCCATGCTGCAGCAGGGCCAGTCTGCAGCTGCCCACAGCCCTGCCCAGCCATGGGCCCCACCAACCCAGGCCCTGTGCCATTCCCCTGGGAGATGCCCAGGGTTGGAGCTGCTCCTGGCTGGGGGTGGGATGGAACCCAATGGAGAGCAGAGCTCCTGGCCAGGTGTTTGCTGAAGCAGGATTCATTTCTGGTCAAGCAGCTGTCTCAGCACACCCCAAGCAGGGCTGGGAGAACAATTTTGCAGCATCTGGGCATTGTGACCATGGCAGTGCTGATTCACTGCCTGTATCACAGTTCTCAAGCAGAAGACAGATGTGGTTTTGTGCCAAATCAAAAAACATCGGGTTGATTCCCGTGAGCATTAAAGCTTATGGCTGCACCCATGTACCTCATCTCCTTGTTGCTCCTGAGGAGAACCTTTCCTGCTCCTCATGCCACCACAGCTTGTGTCTGGTGAATGCTGGTGTTTCTCTCCATGCTTGGGGAATTTGTGGGTGCTTCTGGGGAGTTGTGGGAGATACACACACAGGTGTCATCTCACACTGCAGGAGCTGCAGGGATAAGCAGTCATCCCTGATAACCCCTTTAGTGTGTAGGCAATACCACAGAGCTCTCCTAGGGCTTGTGGAGCTGGGATAACAGTGCAGAAGAAGTGCTCCAGCCTGAAAAGCTGGCTGCAAGACACTAGAGTATAGTCACAGGATGATACTTCAAGAGCAATTCTGTCAGGAGCTGCCTGTCTCCACTCCAAGCATTAGACTGAACAGACTTTTTTGTCAATAAAACATAGGTGTTCAGATTAAAAAAAAAAAAATTGCAATTATTTCATGCTTAACCTATTTGTGTTTAACTAGCGAGATGTGTAAGACAGAGAAATTTCTTGGGGTAGAGTTTTTGTCAGACCTTTCTGAAGAAAACACAATAGGAAATAATTTCCCACTGAAAATGGCCCGGAGTATTTTTTGTCATCTTTGTTTCTGCTCAGGTATCACCAGTGTTCTTTGCTGGCTGAAAGATTTGAGAAGCAGATTGACACAGTGGAAATTCAGCCAAGCCAGATGAACATGCCTGCAAGAGAGGTCATAAACTGTGTGTTACAAGGATAAATGAGGTCAGGTTCATAAAAGACAACCAGGTGCCATTGAGCCATGGACATGCTGGTGCTGTTGCCTTCTCCTTTAGCCTGAAGATGGTTGGGTGGTTTGCTCCAGCCTGGACCAACTTCCACTGCATGTTTCTGGAGGCAAGAGGAGATTATCTGTATCTTGGATTTTGTAGTGGGTACCTGTTCTTGCATCTTCTCATTTTTTAAATTTCAGTGAATTTGGATGCTACTTAAGGGTTAATAATCTCTATAGCTTCAGTGAGAAGCTAGACACTCTTTGTTGAAGAATACCCATACTTCCTACAGAACAAAGCAGCACGGTAATGAATATTTCTCCAAGATGATTTTTGTGATTTGAGAGAGGAATTTACAAACATATTCAAGAACAACATGCAAAAAGGGATCAAGACCTTGTATGATCAGGGCAGTAATCTCAGTATTAGGTAGTCTCTTCAGGGAGCTGCAGGCATTTGGGTTGTGTCTCCTTGAAGAAGTCATTTTTATATATCAGGGATTCCTTGGGAGGAGAAAAAAAAGAGAAAATGCTTGTGCACAGAGAACTCTAAGCCAGGAATCTTCAAGTTTTATTAAAGAAAGGCTTTCCATGGCCAGAGTACGTGGCAGCTGGACATGTAACAGTGTCCAGTCTTTATGATCAATAGATGTAACATTGAAAATGGACTTTGGGAAAGGTAGCATGTAAGGTCTCCCAGGGGCATATGGTCCTAAGAATTAACAGTCTCTTTATTTTCTGTTGATGTGTTTCAAAATGGCTAACTGTGGGTTTCATCCTTAGCAGTGCTGGACCACTGAAAGCAAGTAGTGCTTTTTTAAGTCTTATTTTATCAGAAATCTTGTGCTTTGGACAGATTGAAAATGGAAAGAGAATTGCAAATCTTTTTTTGTAATAAATGTTTTGCGGCTCTCAAGCTGATTCTAAGTGGGTGGAGACAGGTAGCAGTGCAGAAAATAATCTCTTACTGGTAAATATAGATGTGGAGTATAAAAGCTTTCTGGCAAATGTAGACCTGGTTCCTATGATAGAAGTGGCAGCACAGAGGAGTAGAGCTCCATGCAGGTGTGCCATTTCTGACAGAAGCCCAGTATCAGCAAATTCATCTGTAGAGAGCAAACAGAATGGCTTTCTGTCCCTGCTTCAGTCTGTGTGTGGGCTATTAAGACTGAAGGGGGAATTATGCGATTCAGGCACAATATGGAGCTGCCTGACAGATTGCAGACAGATGTAAGCTTGCTTTGCCTGAGCTCTGCACTGACTGAAGCTCAGCTAATATATTCTGTTTCTCTGTCAGGCTTATTGCATCAAGCTCAGCATTATGCTGATAATGCAGTCACGTGTCCTCTGCATCCAAACTGGCTCTCTTCCCACCAGCTTGAAGCAAACTTGCATCTGTCTTCAAAATAGGATGTAGGCATAACCTTTTAACAGGGCAGCACTTCTCAGCCCGCTTACTGTGGAGCTGGGACATGCTCAAAGCAGAAGGGAAAGGATCAGAGGTTGTTGAAACTCTTTGAAGTAGAAGGGATTTGAAGATATATGGGGTACATAGGAACTGGAAGGGGTTACAGGGAGTAGGAGCAGATGGTGGCTTGACTGACAAGTGGAGATGCAGAGCATCTAAGTATACCAAACTAAGTGGGTCCCTGGAAGCAGGAAATCGAACAGAATATGTTTCACACAAGCTTGTTACTATGGCTATTCCCTGACCAGCAGATTCCACCCGGGTGTGAATGTCCCTCTTTATTTCTCTGATGTGCTCCCTACTTGTGATACAGAGCAACCAAGCAATTTGATTACTGCCATGCTGATACAGATGCTTTGTGAGATTTCATTTGCACACAAGATGTCATTTTGTCATAAAAATGGAAATATTGATTGCTCCACAAATTATACTGTATATAAAGGAGAGCATAGCAGGGACTAGTGAGATGGCTAGAGAATGTCAGAAAGAATGCTCCTACTTCCTTCTGAGCAGAAAAAAATATAACTCTTTTATTTACAGTATTAATCAAGAATCCTATATGTACTCATGGTTGGTTAACTCTAAGTGCTTTTTGCTTTAAATTTGAAACTTCAAGTAGGAGCTCCTTTTTTTTAAACTTTATTTTAAAAAGCCCCAGTGAAACAGAGAGTAAGATTCTAATGGCCTCTAAGTGCCCTATTCTGCTGTAAGTCCCATTTTGTTTATATTTGGAAGAACAGCAGTTACTATGAAGACAAATATACTGTGCAGACTCAAATTTCCCTTTTTTCCTAAACAGTCCACATCACTCCTTTAAAATGCAAATGTATTTTAAAAATAATCTGCCCGTCCTAATATGAAAAATATATATTCTTTCCTGTATAATGGAGATGCTTTCTAAGCTTAGGCAAATTTTGTTCAGTGGCAAAACGTGTGTGTCCATCACTTTTGGCTAATTTTCCAGAGAAAAGGATGTAAAAAGTGAAAACATAATCCTTGCAATTGATGGAAATGAAAACAGTAATTCCTACTACAATAGAAGTGTGTGTATAAATATTGTATTATTCACTTGAATTTGTATAGTAAGACAGAATGACACAATTTAGCAATAATTTTATTTTTATAATGTTAATATAAAGTTGCAAATATAGTTATTTACAAGGCCCTATATTTAATCCTGTGTTTAGTTTGCCATTTACTGTTTAAAATTAATACCTTTTATGCCTCAAAAATTTTGTACACAATTAAGCTTTCTGCAGGACCTTCACTTATTGACAAAATATCCCTGTCCTGCTTTCCACTGTAGCAGGACTGGCTCCTATGTCTTTTGCTATTCTGACAGTTCTAGTGTTGAGATGCTGAATGTCTTTACCTCCAGGTGACATCTGTAACCTCATGTGTTGTTTAAACAAAGGACCTTTTCAATGAATAAAAGACTGTACCAGTCTTCAATGAAGCTAACACTGGTGCTTTGGGGCCAAGGAGAGCATTCAGATAATGCAACTCTTGGGTGCTCTATCCAATTGCTATTACATTTTTCTTGTTTCAGCTTTTATGAAAACCTTGAAGATGAAAATCTAACTTGAGACAACTTCTCTGAAAACCCAGAAAGACTTCTGAATACTCTGATGGTTCTACATATGACTTATAAAGCAAAAACTTGCTTTTCATTTGTTTTAATTTCCTCAAGCCTCTGATGTGGTGTCTCATGCCCAGTAGAGTGTGAAAATATAGATTCAAGACTTCAAAACCACAGAATAATTAGCAATGTTTACTAATCAGCTGAGCAAGCCACTTCCCACCTGAATACTGGAATAACTGTTTCTCCACTTAAGAAATAGAGTGAAAGGTCCATAGTTTGGCTTCACAGAACCAGTAAATGGAAAGAGAGCCTAGCCTGCTCCAGCAATGGTCAATTTGTTGTGCTGAAGACACCTTCTGTGTCTGCCTCAGAAGGTCCCATCTGAAGGCAGCTGCCTCTCTGAGTGGCGAGAGATGGATGTCATGGACATACACATTTAAACTGTTAATAATCTTATGTCAAGACCCCTATAAAAGCAGTGGATTTATCCCTTATTACTTCAGTTAAGTACTCCACTACTTCCCCAGTGGATACTTCAGTCTTGAACTGCCATTAACCATTAGAAAGATTTTCCAGAAGGTCATCTGAAATCTCTCATGCTGTAGCATAAATGGTTGTTTTTTTCCCTGTCTTCAGTCACAAGGGAATTTATTCATTCTGGTTATTTTGCAATAATGTTTTAAATATTGAAAGGCTTCTCACATCCCCCATTTTCTAGACTAAACAACCCCATTTTTCTCACAACTCCTCTTCTTGCCTACCCTGGGATTTTTCCAGATGATCTGCATCTTTCCTAAAGCATGTGATATAAACAACTGTATGCAGAGCTCCAGTTGGGTGCTCATATACACCACCCCTGTCTTTTAGAGACTGCCTTTGCTCCTGAAACATTCAGCTCTGAAGCTACGTCAGTAAAATACATACCTACAGAGCATAATGCAGAATATATAACAAAATAGATGTAGGAGAGTAAAGTAAGATTGTGTAGGAACCTTCTTTGTAGGGTACACACTGGCTTTGGTGGAAAAATGGTACTGAGCAAAACGTGGCAGCAGGTGTGAGGTGTTTTGTAAGACACTGGGGCAGGTATAAGGAAGTAGAATGTGATGAAATGAAGCTAATTAAAGGACTTAGAGAATTAATATGTCTACCTACTTAGTACTCAACCCTTTCCAAGCACTTTGGGTGATTACCTTCCACTGCATGAAAAATAAAAGCCGTTATTCTTAGCAAAACTTAAACAGGTATCAGTGAACTGACTGTGTTTTCACTAGCTTCAAAGTGGGAATATGTAAATAGTCAGGACCTCAACCTTGCTCGCTGACAAATAGCAGAGCTGAGGTGTAGACAATAAGGCCTACACTTGTCTTGCAGTGAGTGTTTGTTCCTTGAGCTGTGTTTTAGAGTAAGTGGAGATCCCTAAAGGTTCAAAAGCATCCTAGCACTTCATTTGGGCGTATGTTAGGAGGTCCTAAACTCAAGCTTTTCTGAGTCCAAATCAAGAGGGAAGATTCCTGTCTCTGTCACTGAACACTTGAAAAGAATCAGTAAATCTCAAGTACTTCTCATTTTCTTAGCTAATGAGGTGAAATTTGACCAACTGAACAAGTGACGGGAGAGAGAGAAAGTGATAATTGTGTTCAGAAATGGAAAAACAGCGGTGAAAACAAGATACAGTCATTTCACTTTTCCTGGGAATTATTTTTTGATGCAAAGCTATTTGTGGAACAGGGAAACATAGTCTAGAGGGACAGACTGACTCAGCAATAGCTTGCCTGAAAGGAACCCACTGCTTGCTTTCCCCAGTTCCCTTCTCTCACCCTTTCCTGACAGTTCACAGATTACTTCACTGCCATAGGAAAGGGGAGTCACCTCGGCAGCACTGTAGCAAATGCAGCAGAGCAGAGTGAGGGCTTCTGAGCCTTCCCAGCTCACTCTGGGAACCAAAGGCAGCCAGCTTTTCTCCTGGCACAGCTCAGTACCCATCACTTTGGGGGCAGTGGTGGTTAAGATGACAATCTCTAGCTATATTAATCCCTACCACGTTTAAGGGACTCACATATCAGGAATCCTTGCTGACTTTACCCCAGCTGCCTCTCCTCCCCTTTGATTCACCCTGGAGTTAGACTTCTTTCCCTCCTCAAAATGGAAGCTTTAATTGCCCTTGTGTTAAACCTCATTGCAGTTACAATACATGTAATTAGATGACCTCAGGCAAAAACTGAGTCTTTCAATAAATTGGCATTATTATTGGCTGCCAATCTACTGATCCACTGCTTCTCATCTCTTGAATTTACTCCAGAAAACTGAGCAACGATCTAAGTTGATCTGGTTTTGTATTTCAAGGGTGTGCCAAAAAAGTTTATGTAGGTTTCTACATACTGCCCTATAAACTTTTTCTTTATTTCATATATCCAGTAGGCATATAGTAGAGTAGGCATTAAATGTAATGTTCAATACATATGGCCAGAGGAAGTGTGTTTAGAAAGCATGGCTAATAGTGTAGGGACAAATTCCATTTTGTTTCCCATAGATATTAAGGCTGACAGACTGTTAGTTGCATGATCATTAGCTAAAGTGAGTTCCACAGCAATGCTTGAGGCAAAATAATAATAATATGGTGGCAGATGAAGCAGGAACAGCACAAGTCAGCAGCACCCAGCCAGCAGTTAGCAATTCTTTTGCTTATTAACAGAATGTTTAGAGTCCAGGCAGAATTGTTAGATTGGGGTTTTTTAAATTAATTTCATTATTAAAATTAAAATTTTAAAAAAATTTTAAAAATTCTAAAAATTAAAAATTTTATTAATCTGTCTTTCTGAATCCTTCCTATCTTCAGATCTTTTTTCAGATCTTTTCTGTCGGATCAATTTTTCAAAACAATACCTAGAGACTATGAATTTAATTTTCTTTGAACAAGCATATGGATAAGAGAAGTTTTTTATGGCGTACAAAACATGTTTTATAGCATCATGCATTGTTCAGGTTGCATTTTAAAAATAATTTATGCATGTTTGTTATTAGGACCCCAAAATTATGATGTAAAAATTTGTGTCCTGATGCCTATCCCTGGGATTGGAACACAAAATTACACCAAAAATCTGTCCTTAAAAAAATCCCCTGCTTTTTATTGTCTTTTTACTTGAAATTCAGAAAACCCCTGGAGGATAGTAAGGACTTAAAGACATTCTTCATGATCTGTGTTTCTTACACTGACTGTCATAACAGTTATAGATTTTAAAGGTTTGCTCAAAGTCAACCAAATGTGAAACAACCTATACAGAGTGGTGTTTGGTCCCCAAGGCACACATCCATGAAGAACCATGAAGTCATATTTCATAATGACATATCTGCAATGCATGGTTAAGCCTTCAAATTTCAGAGGCACAGCAAGTTATTGTAGTCTCATTTTATTTTTTACTTTGGTTTCCAACTGAAGTCAGCCAGTTCTCGACATTACTTAAAACTTCTTCAGACAGTGTCTGGTCTCTGGCTGCCCTCTCAAGAGTGAGTCAGTTCAGCAGCACCACTCTGACCACCTCAGTGTTGTGCTATGCTGGGAGGGACCCTAAGACACCCTTCAGAATGTGGTTGGAACAGGGCTACAGAGCCCAAAAAACTGTTCCAGGAGGTGTGTGTGCATTGTTCAGCCTGGAGAAGGGAAGGCTCTGGGAGAACCTCATTGCAGCCTTCCCATACTTACAGGGGGCTTATAAAAAAGGATGGAGAGTGACTGCTTGCATGGGCGGACAGTGACAGGAAAAGGGGGAAGTTTTTTAAACTAAAAGAGGAGATATTTAAAAAAATGTTGGGAAGAAATTCTTTATTCACAGGGGAGTGAGACACTGGCACAGGCTGCCGAGAATAGCTGTGGATGCCCCACCCTGGAAGGGTTCAAGGCCAGGATGGATGGGGCCCTGAGAAACCTGGTCTAGTGGGTGGAACCCCTATCCATGGCAGGGTGGTGGAACTAGATGTCCCTTCCAATCCTAACAATTCTATGATTTAAATTAGACTTTCCCTTCAACACAGTGACTACTCCAGGCATTAAAGTTACCTAATTCTTTACTAATAGATGTCTAATCTCATAGATGTTGAGGAATTTTTTGCACTTTTCTCTTTTAGGAGAATGTCAGAAATCCTTTATCTTCTGATATTAACCAGGGTGCCTGCAGTCTGGTCTAAAAAGAAAAAAATCCAGTGCTAGACTGGATTGATTTTAGAGTAATATCTGAAGAAGCGACTAAATAATGGATGCTCCCTAATTATAGCACATGCACAAGCACTTGTGATTTCTCTCAAGATGTATTATTAGAATTTTTTTAACCACTTGTGTTTATGTTTTTATGAAGTTTCTGGGCAATAGCATGGTGTCAGCTATTTAAGCTTACTAGTCAATAAGTCATATGGCACCCAGACTCCACCTCCCCCAGTCTCATTACAGTTTCAGTTCTGGGGTCCCTCATGTCAACAGATGAACTTAAACTGAGCCTGGAGGAAGGCTTTGAGATGGAAGCACACAGTTGGATACTGCCCACAATATGGAGGGATTTACCTGCTCTCCTAAACGCAGAAATGCGTGAGCATTTCTAGCAAGAGTAATTGCTCATGCTAATGCCAACTCATTAGCCATGAATACTTGCATATGCAGCTTTGTAAGAAATGAAGTGTAAATACTGCTGTCAATCAACATTTTAATCGGCCAAATGTTTGTGGAAAACCAATTCAAGATAATATGAACATGCTAAAAATGAATTCGCTCTGAAATTTCGGCACTTCATTATGAAAGTATTTGCAGTACTGACCCATCTCCACCTGGAGCTTTATCATCGCTATGATTTTTTTTTTCTAGTTCTAAAATTGGTCTTGTAATAATAGAAATGTGAAATTTGCTGACAGATTTCCCAGTGAGCTATGATGGGCTGAAGATGCTATTTTAAGCACCCTTGTGAGAAAAGTGATTGGTGGAATATGCACTGAGCCCTGATTCAGCAGGAATTGGTGCAGGATCCCTGCTTCATGTTCAAGCTACAAGAAACATTGGCGAGGAACTCCACATAAATGAATGGATAGAAATACTGCAAGATGCTTGGAAAAGCAAATTACTAATTATGCTAATAATGGAGAGTTGAAGATTATTCAGAAAAGTTCAGCTCTAGTCAGTCTCAGCTGATGAAAATGAGCAGAAATTCAATTAATTCAACAGGGTTATAATGATTTTACACTTACTCAGGATTTTATATTACATCTAAATGTGAATTTATTTCATCACAGTTTAATCACAGCTTCTGTCAGTTGAATACCCTTACATCTTGTTGTTCTGCAATGAAGACAAAACTTCTTTCCACCTCTGTATGCTCAGCTTGAGCAAACTGGGAAAGTGGTGAAACATGCAGATCATCTAGACCCTTTGGTAGAAGAGAGACTTCTGAAAGAGATATATTTTTTTAATTTAACATCATCTGTGCCTGGAAGTTGAAATTGATTTTAAGAGTGATCATCGAGATCATCACATGCTAAAATAGCCTGGGAAAAGACGAAGTTTTAAGAGCGTGGTTAGTAGCTTTAGTTACTCTGAAGTTGAGATCTGAAGCATAGTGAGCTGAATTAGTTGCATATTTCTTTTCAGTTGAGGCAGGATTTAGCTGGGGATTATCTCCTGGCATGGCATGAAGTTAAACGTGATTTAGAAAGTCACTCTCTATAATAACTTTAGTGGTTTTGCGCTTACTTAATTTTATTTTGTCAAGATCAAATTAAGCCAATTCTAGCGCATTAGGGAGGTGTGTGCACGATGAGCCTGGGGATGTGGAAGGGAGAATGAGCCTTTGGCTGCATGGATGCCAGCCTGGACAGATTTCACACTCTCTTCCCAGGGGGGATGGAAAGAATGATGGAGCACAGCAGATTTTATCTGTGTGTGATACTTACTGTTATTAAAAGGGAATTTCAGGGTGTGGAGTTAACCCTCAGAAGTCTGTGCAACTACCTGCACGTGTCACGCACTGTGTGTCAGGTAAAAGCCATTCGGGGGTCCCTGCTGAGTCCTGCTCTTTGTTCTCTCTTATAATTGCCTTTGTCCACTTGTGTTCTCCAGTGCTATTGCAAATGGAGAAGTTTAGGCCTTCTCCACACCCCCACACTTTTCTCTGTCACTCAAGGAGTATCTCCTACTGTCGGAATCCAAGACATTCCTCTCCATGCCCAAAACCCTGGACAGGGGTCTGGGCAGCCCTGCCAGGAAGCCAAAAACACTTGGGGCTTTGATTTCAGCCCATGGAACAAATTACCAAGCTTATATGAGGAATCACAAGTCACAAAAGTTTAGATAGCACAGTAGCAGTAGTTAGAGGGTGAAAGGAGAAAATTTGAGATTTGGTACAGGGGGGTCTAAAACCCTAAGATGGAGGGATAGGGGCGTGCCCTGTCCTTCTTCCTTCTTCTTCCTAACATCCATCTTTTAGGTGATGCTGGCATTTTTAGATTGGTTTAGAGTAGAAAGTCACTGTCTAACATAGGTGTTAGGGATTGGTACACAATTGTAAATATCTAACACGTAGTTCATAGCATAAAAGACAGCACCAGCCCCTTGGGAGGGGAGTGCGCCTTGGACTGACCTGCTAGCCAGAGCTTGGCGGGTCAGACAGAAAATATTTTAGATAAGAGATAATAAACATCACTGAGAACACGAGCAGAAGACTACTGACTCCTTCTTGGACAGCTGGGTTGGGAAAAGTGGCTTCTACCAACATTTCGGGTCATCTCCAGCAGAGAAGACCCCGACATCCTACAACTTCTTCCTACTCTTGCCCTGTGTCTAACTCTAGTTTTTCCCTCACCCTGACTTACATAAGAGCTGTATACCACTAACATCTCATTGTTTCATTACTTAAAGGAGGGAAGTGCTTTTGGGTATGCAGCTGTTATAGAAAACAAGAGTAATCTGGGATGGAAGAGTTTAAAATGAGCAACATCCTATCCAACATGGGGTTTAGGGTTTTTTTGGTTTTGGTGGTTTTTTTTGGCTTTTGTTTGTTTGGGATTTTTTGCTCTTGTTGGTTTGTTTGGGGTTTTTGTATTTGTTTGTTTGTGAATTTTTTTTTTTTATTTTTTTTTTGGTTAAAAATGGTGTATTTTACACCTTGGGGTACCTCACATGAATTAAGTCTCCAGAGATTAAAAAACCCAGAATGACTGTGTAGATAATACTCTGCAAATTTAATACAGAATAAATGAGTTTAACCTGTAAGGGTGTTTGGAGACAAGAGGAAGAGGCAGAGTTTAGTGCTTTTCCCCACTGAGTTTTTCTTGCAGCAAAAACTGCCATACCCATTCTCTCATGTTGATTTATCACATACCCATTATTTGCTCCAAAGTAAAGAGCAAATAATTTTCTTTTTCCTTAGGAAGTGTTACAGAAAAAGCCTCAGTCTCCTTTTCCAAGCCTGCCTGCCTTTCTGGGCAGCCTGCCCACAGTACAGGATCCTTGTTTATCCCAAGGAGGGCAAAACTGAGCAAAGAGAGGAGCCTCTTCTCCCATCCGCAGCTTTCCGGGTGCCAGAGGCCAGGCAGTGCCGGGGTCGGGGGTGGTGGGAGCCAGGGCACGGCGCTGCAGAGTGCATCCCTGCCCACTCATGGAAAAGGGCAACGGTGGGAAAAACTCCAAAAAAGTTGTGTTGTGCCTTTAACAGCACAGCAGAATCCTGGGTTTCCCTGCAGTCACACTGGGAAGAATTCCTCTCTGGGATTGCACTGGCAGAATGTCCACGCAGCTTCTTCTTGAAGGCTGTGGCTTACCATTTCAGCTAGATCCTAACTATATGTTTGATTCCACATGTTGCCTTGCCTGCCAAGAAGTAAAAAATCAAACCTCCATTTCTTTGTGGGTTGTTCTTTTTTTGATCTCTGGAAACTGTACTCCTGAACTGCATGTTCAGTAATTGCAAGATTTATTTTTGTGTTGCTGTACCTTAGTCACATTGAAATATGAGGAAAGCAAAAACAGAGAGAGAGAAGTGCATAATTATTGAGCAGGAAGAATAAAATCAAATAATTCATACCTAATTTTCTAAGACTCTTGAAAACAATGGTGTGGTTTGGGAGATTAAAAAAAGTAGAAGGAGCAAGCTGCCAAAAAGTACATAAAAGCAAGTCAAAACTGTACAAAAAGGCATGATGTTCCTTTAGAAAGCTGCATGTAATCACCAGGCTACCTGACTAACTGGTACATAACATGTTCTTCTAAGCACAATAACTCTCCCACTGACAGAAACAACGTGAGTCAAACAAGAATATACATGCTTTGGAAATACTTTTCCAGAACCATGACACTTGTTCCATTAGTCAATCTGGTACACTTTCAACGGGTAGAAAACTGTTGAGCCTTAAAGGAAACAGTCACACAGAAAATAGAGAAGCCCGGAGCTAAGTTTCAGAAAATTAAACTTCTGCAGACAAGAAAATATGAGGACAAGCTGTGATCCTGTTGGTGTCCTGTTGAGAGGCCCTCAAAATGTTGCTGTAGTCTAAGCCACAGAAATTCCCACTATTTATCAAGCAAAGATAAAACTGCTATAATCCTGCAAACAAATTAACCAAAAAGAATAAAGAAAGAACTGAAAGCTGTAGCACTTAAGCAAAGAAATAAATGTTCATATCTTTCCAAATGTCCACAGGTCTGTTATGCCTGACTTACTACCGCCTTTGTGTTTTCTGGAAATCAGGTTAATTTTTCTGGATAGTGTTTTGTTGTCCCTGAGGCAAAAAATAGACCATCAGCCTAAAAGCCAGCCCTGAGGAAAGGAGGGACTCCCAGTTAAGACTCTGAATTTTTGCTCTCCCAACGGTCAGTGCCATCTGTAAGCAGGGTGATGGCAGAAGGGCGAGAGTTTTGGTCCAAAATCTCAGAGAGAGGCTAATTTTTTTATACTCCCTACATGTCTATTCCCTTGCAAAATTAAGTGTGGGAGAAACAAATAAATCATGTGAAATCTCTGGTGCTCTGCAGTGCTCTGTGGTCACATGGATGGCATTCCACGTGGGTCTGCTGGACTGGGTGGCAGCAAGGGGCAGGTGGAGCATCTGGCACTGTCACCTGCTCAACTTTTCAGTTTCACTGAACTGGGCTTGCTCTGTTTCAAAGCTGCAAAATGAGCAAAATTTCCAATCCCTTTCCAAATAAAATTGAATGTGTTGTTGATGGGGCCTGAAATATTGATGAACCTGCAAGATTTTTGTTTCCTGCACTCTGATTGATTTCTGGTGCTCAGTAAATGTAAGAAAAGCCCTACACATGTGAAAGGGTTCCCTGCTAAAATAATGGGGAAAAAATCTCACAGTAATCAAGATCTGATACTTCTTCTACCTAGCTGGCTATAGAAGCCAAATTTGCTCCAAATCAAACCTGTTCCATTATTAATAAGAGCAAATGAAGTGCACCTAAGAAGTGAAAAAGTATTATGGAAATCAAAGCATCTGCTTCCCATGGTCATCAGAGATTGAGGCAAGGGAAGGCACGAGTGACCAACTTGCTGAGAGAAAGTACTGCCACGATAGAGTAGTTAAGATGAGCTTTCCCTAAAGATGTCTTTGAGCTGAGGTTTCAGCTACAGATTTCAGTAAGTCTTCAGAGTTCAAGAAAGAATGATGATTTCAAGGATTTTACTAGTGCTTTGTCTAGGTAGCTGCTTTGACTCTACACACTGCATGCTCCTGGCCAGGCCTTGAACATGCAGGATGTCCCCAGTGAAGCACGAGACAAGACTGCAGCTGCTGAAGTACATATTGCTGGCTTTAATGCTGTCTTTGGCTGAGACACAAATTGCTACATTTGAATGCATTTGGCTTTTGAAATTGTGTCAGAACACCTTGACGTTGTGTTTGGGTTCACACATCTCCAAATTGCATATTTGCTCAGTCTTTTTCCCACAGACACTAAGGCTGAATGAGGAGAGACACTTTGTAGCTCCAGGCAGCAGCTGAATTTCCTCTGCACAGGTGGAGTTTTGCTGTTGACTTTGGTGGGGCTGCCTTTCATCCCGAGGCTTCACACTGGACACAGAAAAGAAGGAGCAGGGTTAGAATGGATAGCTGAAGAATGGGCAGTGGGAAGACTTCTGCCAGCCATGCTGTGACCTGTCTGAGTCCCTGCATCCTCCAGGCATACCAGAGTGCAGAGGGCACGAGTCTAGCATCACAGAGAAGTGGCAGAGGTTTGCACATCCAGAGCTGCTACATGGCTCTACAGAGGAGACATACAGGACCTGTCCTTAAGCTGCACCAGCACAGCTCTGCTGTGAACCTTCCTCCAGCTGTGCTGGGAGAGCAGGACCTGTTGTTGGATGTTGCCAGAAAAAGATCAGGAATTAGTTATAAACAGAACTGCTTTTGGATTAATTAATGAAATTCAGGGCCTATTTATACTTCTTGATTGTTTTATTTGCTTTCACTTGGTTTTAGCTCAAACTTTTTGCCCTGTTCTCCCACATCCAGCTTGAAGCAACCCCCAGTCAAAGAGGTGATGATGCAGCCTTTCCCTGACACCAGGCAGGGTCCTCCTCTTACGTGAGTGCCATAAACCTACTTTTGTCTTTCTCCCTGCTATGCCCTCTGGGAAGCAAAACACAGTTCCAAAGCCCAAAATGTATTAATGAAAACTATGCTTTTATAATGATCCTCAGGACTTTTCTGTCATTTTTCTAAATTGAGTGGCTACATTACTTCAGTATGGCAATTAATGACAATTAAATATAAATTGAGAAATGAGAATCTGCCAACTTGATATGATGTAGTCTTACCAGGCTATTCAGGCTGTTTCCTATGGAAATCATTATTCTTCAATTACACTGTTCCATCTTTGTCAGCTAGTGTATAACCTGTGTATGTTGCTTTTCAGATTAAAGAAAAGCTTGGCATTGTAACAGGAAAGAAGCATGGCATCTGCAATAAAAATGCCAAAATCCAGGAAGCTGCTCCACAAGCCTGAGTACTGTGTGCAAAGCAGATGGTAGGAAACTGAGCCCATAAGAAAATTCATGAGCTGTGTTGCATGTAACTGCATTGCTACATTTTATTAAAGGTAAGTTTTCTTCAATGTGTGCAATATACTGAAATATATATTAAAGCTCTGGTAATGCTCTCTGGAACAAGTGCAATTCTTAGCATTTGGGCAATAAAATAAAGCAGTAGAAAGAGAAAGAAGATCGTTGTGAACCATAAGGATGATTTGGAAAGAACATGAAAGATGCTGCCTGTTCAGCAATGGGGGAAAACTCCAACTACTTCACAGGATGCAGTTTCCAACCTTCATCCTGTGTAATGAACTGAGCCAGGCTTCACATGGGCACAATCGCTTATTTAATAAATGTTACCATAGATTTTCCAAGCGCATCAGTAATCCAGTAAAATAATTCCCATGCTTCAATTAGATAGGTGTGTATTTTTCCCCCTGTCTAATCAGGACAAGCTGAATTA
The DNA here is from genome assembly GCA_013397555.1 of Urocynchramus pylzowi. Classification (NCBI taxonomy): domain Eukaryota; kingdom Metazoa; phylum Chordata; class Aves; order Passeriformes; family Fringillidae; genus Urocynchramus; species Urocynchramus pylzowi. Next base: position 672,649 of record VZRH01003798.1, on the reverse strand, counting down.
CATCAGACAGGGCCATCATGCCTCCTTAGGCACGGGCTGGCAGTTGTAAGATAGCAGAGCACTGCATTCCTGGTGCAGGCAGAGGATTATAACCTGTCGAGTCAAAGTCTTAATCTTTTCTCAGCGATGAGTCAGTGTTGAAATGACAGTCAGAACATGCACAGGCAGCAAGAGAAAGATTTGTTGTGGCTAATGGGAACTGTGAGGGAGAAAAAACGTCATCTGACTTTATCAAAAATGTAGAGGGCTCTGCTAAGAAGAACTACATTTATTGACAGTACTCATAAGAAAATTAGAAACAAACAACCTAAACATGCTATGAGAGGCTTATTTTAAACCTTCTATTAGTTTTATCACTACACTGTAAATGTTTTGACATAAAAAGAAACATGTCATGCCATGTTAATCTATGAACCGGGAGGATTCAAGACTAACAAATCCCATAGCTAATACAGGAAAGAGTGAGATCAGCTGGGCAAAAAAATTAAGCAAACACATGGTAATTTCTGAATTGCTCAATGGAAAAAATCATTACTGTCGTTAATACCCTATCTCTTATAAAAATAACAATATTGTACAGTATAATATATCCATTCAGGTGTGGTGCAATACAGAGGACTATCAATTCAGAGTAAATTCAGAAGTAATTCCTACATTTCCCTTCAGCAAAAAAAGGAACACCTGTTTTTTTTTTAATTTTCACCCTTTTAGAAAGAGATTCCTAAAATATAATTTACACAAGCACTGTGCCACCTTCTTTTGAAGGATGCAGGATGTGCAGCATCTGCTATCAGGTATATCAGACTGGAGATGAAGCCAGGCATGTGTCTTTACATTGAAGCATCTTTTTTTTTTAAATTATGATTTTTAGGTTTTTTTTTTTTTCTTTTTCACTGAGAGACAGTAGGCTAAAATCCTGTGGCCCCAAATCTGAGGGAAGAGAATTGAGAAAGCCTAGCAGGAGACACTGGCTCCATCCATGAAAGAGTGCAACACTTAACTTAAAAACTTGTAGAAAGGCTGTTTAATAGTATTTTTCATTATAATTGCTGGCAGAAGATTTTTAGGGTGTGACAGGCTTACTAACTGCTAAGGAGAGGTACTTGTTTTCCACTGCCTAAAGAGCAACTCCATAGTCAAAAGACTCAAAAAAACCAAAAAAAAAGATGGACAAGTTGACTAAAGAATTGCTTCAGTCACCCTAAAAAAGTGCCTCTTCCCAAGAGGCTCCTCTGGTGCCTGCTGGGGCAGCTCCCACAGCCTCTGCTGAAGTCAGGCTCTGAAGTCAGGCTCTAAACAAACCCAAATAAAATGCTGCAAGCTCATTGCTAAACTGCTCTTAGCTCCCATTCACAATCAGTGGAGGCAAATCTGAACGAGGCTCACTGCTTCAAACTCAATTTGGGCAGCTTCTGCAAAAGCAGGAGGTTTGTTTGGCTTCCTTTCTGAAATGCCTTCTGTACTATGTAGAAAATGTAGCTGCCTAACCATGGGCTTGGGATTCAGCTCTTAAAGAGGAAGGCACTCAAAGAGGATTTATTAACTTTGCCTATAAATGCCTTATTTCCTAGTGCTACAGAGCTGGACTATGTATCCTAGCAGGAATAATTTAGATGGATGAATATAAATGTACTGTTGCTAGAAAAAATATCAGGGTGAAGTGCACTTATATATCAAAAAATAGTCACAGGTAGACAATTCAACAACAGGGCATCTGAGCTGAAGGACCATTTCACACAGCAACAAATGTTGGTTCAATCTTCTTTGTATGCTCTGCCTCCTGAGTTTTTTCAGGCTCACCTTCCATTTTCTAGAACAGCTGCTTTAGATACAGCCTCATCATCAGAAAGCACATAACTTAGCAGGTGTATCTTATCAAATTCAATTTCTGACTGGTTTTTCTTTGATTCATTAAGCTTCCATTCTTTTCCATTCTCAGGATGATCTGATTGCAGATTGCAATCTTTTCCCATTTACAACATCCCAGGGACATTTAATTGTCTGTTCTGTAGAGAACAGCCACAGAAGCTAGCACACATCTACATGAGATTTCTTCAAATGCCAAGGGTTTTTTTTGGAGGTCAGTCTAGTGAGTTTTTCAGAATCAATAGAGTGGCATAGGAATAATAATCATTAGAAATGTCCTAAATGATTAATGATTAATTTAACATTAGCTGGGATGTCACATTTAAAAGTAGAAACATTTTTAAAGTGCAAAATGTTACAAACATACCTCAATACCATGCCTTTTGCATAGGACCAAAATTTAAGTAGAATTAATAACTTTTTTTCTCATAACTCACATTTTATGTAGCAGTGTGTGATAGAGGGGCATTTGCAGGCTGTGGGGCAGACGAAGATTGAACTATGTAATAAAATTCATGCATAAATTACTAATGGTACCCTATCTAAGGCTAATATATTGACTCACCCTCCTGTGAACATCAAACAGGTCAGTGCACTAAGAGGTTACTAACTAGCTGATGCCTGTGGTGTTTTTCTTATGGGGGTTTAAAAGGAAAATAAAATAACCCTGACTTTTTTCAGATGGTATTTTCACTACTGTGAGAAATATATGAGTTCATTTTGCAACACTTCTCTGAATTTCAGTTTAGGAAGCATTTTTATGAAGTGCTGATACCCAGACTTTCAGTGGTGCTTAGAAACATTCAAAGCCAGAATGATAAAATAGCTTTAAAGTTGACTACAGTTAAAAGAGAGTAACTAGTTTTTACAGAACCTGACAGCATTTCACTCTCCTCCCATTACTGTTTGAATGTTAAATATAGGAAAAAAAAAGTAAAAGCCCTCAAATCATCTCTGAGCTACCCAATTCTTTGAAGCTTGTTAAATGGAGACAATCTGGACAGACATTTAAGAGGTTAACCAATATGTATATTTGTAAAAGAAAAGGAAGTTTTGGAGCAGTCATGTCATTGTATAAAGCTTACTAGCTGAACTTTCTGGAAAATGACTTAAGCCTAAGTGGGG
>VZRH01003798.1:578249-651834 GCA_013397555.1 Urocynchramus pylzowi | reverse complement strand
TTTTTTTTTTTTTGGTCAGAAAAGAATTGCCAATGTTCTGGAATGAACTATTGTGTCCTTTTGGTTTTGTTATGCTGGTAGCAATCAAACAAATAGCAATCATGCTGTTTTAGGTTTACAGTCAAATTCTGTACTCCTGTTTTAGGTGTGTTGAGATATAATGGCTTAGTCTTCTTTCTTAAAACATTAACAAAGCTTCCTAGAATTTGAATTATGTTGATATTGAAAACTGAATCCTTTCTGAGTGCAGAAACTGGTGAGTGGAAGGAGTGCTGGCGGTAACTAGCTCATTAGCTGCCAGAAACATTCCAGCTCTTACTTCAGCTGTTGCTGCAGTATTGCCTAGTCTGCTTAGCTAAAGATTTAATCAACTTGCTTATAGCTAGCCAACTACTTTTTGTTTATTAAACCCAAACTCTTAAGCAGATTTGGTTTAGTTTCATGAAGTAATTGTGATAACCAGAGAATTCATTTATATGAGGAAGGAAAGTATCACTCTTTCAGTGTATAATCTGGAGACTGTCTTGTCTCAAGCTGGGGGCAACAGAGGCTTCCAGGACTAGTTTTGCAAAAATCAACTCCTGAACAACATCTCTGCCCTTTTTTTTTTTTTTTTTAGGTTCTTATCAGATTTCACCTTAAAATATATAATGACTACATTTAGTATTAGAATTGTTAGCTCTTACTCTTAGTTAGTAGTTTGCAGTGCATTTAATGTAGCAAGTGGAAGGAAGCAGGACTATGTGCCAAAATACTTTTCGGGGAATCTGACAGTGAGAAGAAGCACTGGAATTGAACAGAGGTCCTATATAGTCTTTAGCTCCCTTCTCTTTTTGTCATCCTTGGTGAAATAGTCACAGCAGGTTATGCCACCTCCTGGATCTGGAGTTGTTTGTGAATTCATTTTAAAGATCCCTCAGGCACTTTTCCATGTTTTGCAGTTCAGGGACTTGCCTGTGTAGCCAAGTGGTGTCTCTGGCCCCCAGGGAAGAGGAGTGTCTGCTTTAAAGCATGTTAGAACTCCTGCTGATATTTCTTGACACCAGTGGATCAGAGCCAAAATGCATTGACTGCCAGTCCCTGGCCTGCCTGCTGCTCCAAATGAGTATGTGGGGGGAGGGGGAGTTGTCACTGTGTAGAGCACGCTGCTATGCCCAGGCACCACTTGGAGGAATGACTTGTAACAAACCATGAGAAACTCTCTGTATCTCTTGCATACTAAATGTCTTCAAAAAGATTACATTGCAGGAGGTGAGTGCACTTGTTTTGATACCACTGAATAAAACACTTCCCCCCCCCCACCTCAGAAGACAGACTTCTTATCTCTGGTGTTAAATCTTAAAGGACCTAATACTTCTGGCTAAAGAAATAATAATGATTGAAAACTGTCTTCTGTTCCAACCAGTAACACTTTAATTGGCTGGTAAGACAAAAATGTGGTGAGAAGACTATGAGTGTGTCAGATGCTTGATGTACCCATACTGTATGACTTTTATTGCAGAAGTCAATTTACACGCAGCTTCTTGGTGTAAAGAAAATCAATACCAGAGAGTAACAGATTGTTTTTAAAGGGCTGCTGAAACTGAGATGAGCAGAGCCATTTAGAGGCCTCATTATATCACGTGCTCTTTCCTTGTGTACTTTCAAACAATCTGATGGAGTAATTAATCCTTGAAGTGCCCCAAGAGGCAAACCTACTTAATTGTACTGCTGTTTAGCCTAAATTCTCAGACTGCAAAGGACCTGATGTTGATCCTGTTTGATCAAAACTTTTTCATGGAGTATATATTCCTTAGGTTTTTTCATCTCTCAGAAAAAAGCAATCAATCTGTCAAATTTGACCTAGTGTGGCATGGCCCTAGTCATTATTTCATTCTTGCTGTAGGCAGAATTATGTAAAAATTGCAGGGAAGCAGTGCCTGTTGTTGCTTGGAGATGGAGAGTGACCTGCTCTTGTGAATTGCAGGAGGTGGGTATGTCCTGTGACTACTATGTGGAAAGTCATTCCACTTGCATAGTCATCAAGGTAGCAACATTTAAGCCTGGTGGCTTAAGCTCTGTGCCTTTAAAGAGTGGCTAGGTAACAGTGATTTAGTGTACCACATGTATTTGCTAAACTATTTGCCAAACTATTTCTGCTTGACGTGAAAGTGGATGATGACAAAAAACATGACGTGTCCTTCCTATCTTCTTTGGAGTGTTTTGTTTAGCATAAGTGACATCCAGGCATAGACTTAGCACGTCCTATTTTTGTGTTGAGAACACAAAGCATTTGTGTTTGGAGACAGCACTTGATTTTCAACAAATGTCTTGTTGAGATTGAATCTATGTTATGGGTATGGTTAGGAGGTGTTGAACGCTTCTCTTCTTCTGCTCATTATAGTCTGTGATCAATGCCTCTTCTTCATTTAGCAATTTCACACTCTAGTGATTCCTTTAGACTTCTGTAGAGATGCACAAATTAGACAACAATTCCTTAACCAGCATGTTCTGGATATATTTGGATAAGTTGAAGTTGTTTTGACAGTTCAGTTATGAAAACAGCAAAATAGCGGTCTTAGTACTGAAGAAGATTAAATGAAGTCTGTGACTGGGTATCGGTTTCTGCTCTATGCTTACTAGTGACACTGAAGTTGCAGAGGGCAAGGTTCTTTGCATAATGAGCAGGGACTTAATTTTTTTTTTTTTTTAATTAACAAACAGAATTGGACAAATGGAATACCTGGTATGCTCTACTGTGGCTGGCAGTTCCTTCTTGGAGAAACAGGTATTTTGGTATCGTAAAATCTTTTCCCTGTAATAGCATCATTTCGCCAATGATTTTTTTTTCTGTGTTGTGCTAAAGATGATAGAGATGCAGCCATTGTAGCAGGGGATGGACTTTAATTATTGAAGTTATGGGCACAATGAGGTGGAGGGTTCTCAAAATTCAGAATCTTGTGGCATTTGCCCTTGTATTTTGTGTGATGCTTGTTTTTCATCATTTAGTAGCAAAGGCATGAATCCCAGAGAACGGCTCTGCCTTGTGTCTCGCCCACACCCCCACCTGCTGGCTATAATCCTGTGTTCACTGCCCGTGGCTTTAGGGTAATTTATCCTCGTAGGATGCATACCACAAGGACACATCTCCTGCCTTGAGAACTGCTCTGAAATGTAAGTGCTTGAGAAGCTGGAGTCATACGTAACTTTTTAAAGCAAGTCATAGCTGTCCTAGCTGTCATAAACACCATGCCTTTTACTAGTAGAGAACAAACACACCTCTCTCCTCTAGAGCTTGCTTCTGTGTCTCTGCAGTAGAAGGATATTCACTACCTCTGAATGGGAAGTGCTGGGTTATCAGGGCCAGGTGGGAAGAGATTAGAGAAGAAAGTGGAAAGTTCTTCCTGGAGAGGTAGAGATGACAGTATGCATGTATGAAGTGTATAGTAGGCTGCCTGCCTTGTCTCCATGTTTTTCCAGGTTATTTTTTCACTAGCATGTACTTCAGATCCAGGTGTGTATGTCTCTTTGGTCAAATTCTGCTGGCTTGCTTGTGCCAGTTTGATAAATGTAAGTAATTTTTCTTCAGGCTTGCTTTCTTCCTATGCCCTCAAGTCCCTGATCAAACTTGTCCCCTCTGTCTTTCTCTTACTAAAGACTTACAGAAATATTCACAGTAGTGAAAGAGAGAACTTCAGAAGTCAGGAGCTGTAGGGACAAATGAGATTGACAGTAGCTTGCTATAAATTTGCTTATCTTGCTCTTGATGTTGCTCTTCGGACAAATAGGACCTGGAATTTTGCATCTTAGGAAGACTTGTTTGAACAATGTTTGAAGCAGTGCCAGTATTGGAGAGTCCATTGGAGGTAGATTAGAGGGAGAAGTAATATGGTCTGTACATTTAACTCTGAAGACATATGATGTACTGAAATGCTTCTAAAGCATTTGTCCAGTGTTTTTTGTAACTTGTACGTCAGATCTGGGCAAGTGTCTTCAGGTACATTTGTACAGTTACCCCATTACTCCAAGCCTATTGCCAATAGATGAAATGGTCTTTATAGATGGCTTTTCCTCAGACAGTTCTGGAATGATAGGTGTTTGATAAGATGAGTTGTTCATGGCCGTAAGGACTTTCTTATGGAGCAGGAACCAGGTCTAAAGTCTGAGGTGCTGGCTGCAGCGAAAATGAAATAATAGAAAGGTTTGAATTGTGTGTTCTGCACTCTGTGCCTCTTAAAGGCATGTTATGAGGCAAATTTTTAATGGAGGAGATTTTTCACTCATGAAACTCAGCTAAACACTTACTTAATTCTAGTACTCGACCTCTGATACAGATGGTTAGTGTTAGAAAATTGCAGTCTTCCACCGTTATTGTTGAAGTGACCTGTTCACCCTGTCACATTATGGCATCTGCTTTTATTACAGAATACCACTATTTTCTCATTCTTTTGACTTTTAAATTTATTTTTTTTTTACAAAAAGGCAAAACCTGAACAATATATGCAATTATTTCCATAGCACTGAACAGGAGAATTAGGGATGTATTTTGGAAGCATTGTAACAGACTGGCTGGCTATGCCTTGAAAAAGCATGTTTCTTCCCTTTTCATTTTCACAGCTGCAGTGTTAAGCATAAAAGCAGTGAAGTTAGGGTATGTCTGGCTCTGTCCTCCCACACTGGCTTGTTTTTCATGTCTTATGTTCGTTACTTGTAGGAGTCACCCATGTTTATGTGGGTTTTGTTTTTGGCTTTGATTTTCAAATGGTCAGTTAGTGAATCAACATTAAGAAAGTTGCATGAAAGCCTAGTCTGGGAGTTACTTGCCCTGGAAGACAAAATACATCGACATATATAGACAAGGCAAAGAAGGGAAGCCATCTGTGCCTTAGCAAAGACTGACTTGCAGGGTAGCTGCGCGCAGAGCAGTTGGCTTTCAGCTCTGCTCCTGTAGATGAGGAGTCTTTGCTTGCTGTAGTCTAAGGAGAAGGGGAAGAATAATAGCAAGTGGAGGTTGTGTGTTACTGAAGAGGAACTAATATATGCAAAGATATTCTTGTTGGCATTACTCTGACATTGTGTCAGAGATATTGCAGGAAATGAGACATGGAGTGGAAGCTGGAAGAAAAGGAGTGTGACTTCTTGTTTCCTCTCTTCTGATATACAAATTCTCCCCTCTCAAATCTTGTAATGCTCAGTGTAGAGCAGCAGTGATGTTGGAGCTGACTTCTGATAAAAATGCAGCTGCAGAGCAGTGGTATTGTTGGTGAGGTTGTCTGGCAGTGAGGGAAGAAAAACCTGGGCACCCTTGGGAAAGGAGGACGGTTGTGGAATCATAAAATTGTTAGGTTGGAAAAAAACTTTAAGATCATTAAGTCCTAAAATTAACCTAGCACTGCCAAGTCTGCACTAAACCATGTCCGAATGTGCCACATCTACACGTCTTTTAAATACCTCCAGATATAGTGACTCAGCCAATTCCTTGGGCAGCCTGTTTCAATGAATGACAACGCTTTCCCATGAAGTAAGTTTTCCTAATATCCAATCTAAACCTCCCCTGGCATGACTTGAGGCTGTTTGCTCTTGCCCAGTCAGTTGTTACTTGGAAAAAGAGATCAACACTTCCTTGCAGATACTTGTAGGGAGCAATAAGGTCTCCCTGAGCCTCCTTTTCTCCAGGCTAAACAACCCCACCTCCATCAGCTGCTCCTTGTATGACTTGTGCTCCAGACCCTTCACCAGTTCTGTTGCCCTTCTCTGGACATGCTGCAGCACCTTGCTGTCTTGTAGTGAGAGGCCCAAAACTGAACATAAGATTTGAAGTGTGGCCTCACCAGAGCTCAGTACAAGGGGATGATCACTTCCCTTGTCCTGCTGGCAACACTATTTCTGCTGCAGGCCTGAATGCCATTTGCCTTCTTGTCCACCTGAGCACACACTGGCTCAGGTTCAGCTGCTGTTGACCAGCACTCCCAGGTCCTTTTTTAATCAGCAGTTTCCAGCCACTCTTCCACAAGCCTGTAGCGCTGCATGGGATTGTTGTGACCCAAGTGCAGAACCCAGTACTTGGCCTTGTTGAGCCTCAGCCCAACAATCCCGCCCGTCCAGAGCCTTCCTAACTTCCAGCAGGTCAATGTTCCTTCCCAAATTAATGTCACCTGCAAACTGACTGAAGGTGCATTCAATCCCCTTATCCAGATCATCAGTAAAGATATTGAACAGGACTGATGCCAATACTGAGCCCTGAGGGACACTACTTGTGACAGGTCAACAGCAGTGGCAGCCCTGTGTCTGGCTCCCCGCTGCTGAGCATGAGGTGTTTCTTGCATGAGCTCAGCTGGGGATGCCTTTGCCAAAAATGACTGCAAAAATGGTATTTGGTGGAAGATCTGCTCTTCAGTGTTGGTTTGTGCAGTGGTCTGGCAGTGCTGCGCGGGGCTCACTGCAGCGTGCGGCCTTGGGCCTTGCTGCAGGTCACCCACCTGCCACACCTGTTCCATGGGCATTGCCTGGGGCAGGGAATGGCAGCCAGGGCCTGTCCCACCCCAGCCAGGAGCAGGCAGCCAAGGGCACTGGGGCAGCCCCAGCTCTGGGCATCTCCCTGTGGCTGAGCTGGGATGTGGGTCCGGCTCAGCAAGGCCGGTGGCTGTGGCAGGGCTGCGGCAGCTGGGATATGGCTGGGGCAGGGGCTCATGGCCCCAGCAGCTGACATGGGGGGCCTTGGGGACAGCTCTGTGGCCCAGGCTCTCTGCGGCCCAGGCCCAAAGAGAATTTGGCTTCTTGGTCTGGCTTGCCTGTGGGCAGAACCTGTTTTAGGATACATTTTTTACAAGAACCTTCCACCCTGGGTGTTTCTTAAGGCTGTTGGGGGCAAATAGAGGAAGTTTTTTCTTGAAGGGAGGGCTCCAGGTCTGGATTACAGACTGTAACCCAGGGCTGTGGGTTATGTTAACGTGTGTGTCATGACTGAGCGTTTGAAGAGGTCAGTGCAGACCCAGCTCTGTTATCAGAACCAAAGTCGCCGTATGGACCCTGATGAGGAGGTGTGTGTTGCACCATTAATTTAGTTTTTATGTAAAGACTTGTTTTGAAGTGCCTTTGTTCAGCCATGAAACCCGTTTAAATGTCAACTTCTGAAACTGCGTTTCTTATTTTTATTTCCTCACATTACAACAGTTTGATATGCTGAAAGATTTTGCTTGCTACAGAGTCTTTGTTGCTGAGGCTGAGATAGCTGTAAAAGGCAGAGCAGGAGACAGGAAGGGAGAAGAAGGGCAGGCTAAGCCCAGAGTCCATCAATGCTGCTTGGAGGCCCTGCAGTACTGTCAGGGACTGGGGACTGGCTGGAGGTGTTATAAGGAGAAAAGAAGATAAGGGCGTGAGTACTGTATCTGATCCACTGAAGCTGGCCATGCACTCTCCTCCCATCACTGTCATGCAAGTGCAGTGGTAGGTAACACAGGATTAAAGGAAGTACAGGAGCTGATTACTTTTCTGGTTGTATCTTCATAACATTTAGAGTACTACCTGACCTGCGAATATTTCTGCAAAGATTCCTGTAGGTAAGAAAAAAGGATTAAATTTGCTGGATAATAGTTTCTTTGCAGCAGTGTAAGCTGGTCTTGACTGCTGCTGTGTTAATGGTGCCTTAAAGAAAACTATCAGCAGGCTAATGGCAGCTTTGAAAACAAAAACTTATCCTGCTTCATCCTATTCATATCCAAAGAGATGTACATTTCCAATCCTAATGATCCATTTAACTGCCAAGATTAAACACAAGAAAAAAATTATATGCAATTAAAAAGGAAGAAGCATGTTAATGTAACATTGAGGCTGTGTGATTGAGTTCAGTCAAGCAACTGGAAGACAGACTTTTAAAACTGAGATTAGTTTTCATTTGGCTCTTAGAGAATTTTATTCTTCCTGTTTCCCAGATAAATATTTACATTGCTTTAATTCTGAAGCACAGTCTGAAGTGCTCAAAGGTTAATGAACAAAGCTTCAGCACTAAGGGCTAGCTAAGTATTTCGTCCATGTCAGAGATGGAAACAATCACTTTATGACACACATACTTGATGGTGAGATATTACTGGAAGGCTGTTGGAATGATTCATCTGTTTAAGCCGTATTTAATTGTAGGACCACCTCCATTTACTGTTTGTAATTCCTGTTTCCTAAGAGTGGAACTCCTCACTCTCTTCAGAAACAAACTTCCTTGTGAATTGCAAACTTCTGCAAGATAGCAAGCTTGTGGTGTACAAATGAATTTGTTGTTCAGCTTGTTTCTTTTGTGTGCAAGACAGCCTTGCGTGTAGAACAGCCAGATGCAGAGCAGGTGCACTGACCTGGGCTCCTGAATCCAGTGCAGTCACGAGCAGCATGGATCACTGTGTACTTGGGCACTTCAGTCCCATATGCCTGTTGCTAGGACTGCTGGTGTCTTATTCCCATGGGGTTTTTTTCTGCATTAAACTGAGCTGCTTTTTATTTCCCAGGGAATTGTGGGAACTTGTCTGTTCTTAGGGCATGTTTTGAGGGGGAAGGGAAAAAGATATTGTGGGAAAGCATCAAATAACTGAATTTGCTTTAGGGCTGAAATCAAAGGGCTATAGTCATCAAAAGGTGGAAGAGAACTAGCTCACAAGAAAGCAGCAGTGAGGATTTTGCCTGTAGCTCCAAATTGGCCAGGGTGGCTGGGAGTGAAGCACTGAATGCTAGGTGGACTGACTGCTCATGTGAGTGAGTAATTGGAGCAATGCATGAGTAAAGGCCAAAGCTGACTTGCAATAAAACAAAATGTTACAAGAAGGCCAGAATAGCTTCCCATGAATAAAAAAGTTTAATGAGACAGGTACCATTGCCTTGGCTACTAGGGCAATGTGAAGATGCTTTGATGTAAAACTTTGGCCCAGTGCTCTTCTCACCTAAGACAGATTGAATGTATAGATAACATAAGCTATCAAGCTGTCCTTACTGAGAGACTGGTAATTTTTAACTGTAGCTTGTTTCTCTGTACATTTGGAATCTTGTAGATTGGAAGCTCAACCAGCTATTATTTTTTCCTTTGGCTCTATCTGAAGTGTTTCAGGGCTTCATATGAATATTCCCTATTTGAGTGCATACATGTTTTTTCAGTTATAAAAAGTAGTTATTTTTTCTTTGTGTGTACTTTCTGTTTGTTGAAAACAACAGCATGAGGGAACTTAAAAATTAACCTGCATTCCTTAGTGTATTTTCATAAGTAGTTACCCAGATCTACAGCAGAAACCACAGTAGGAAATGAGTTCTGGTCTGTGTAGAAACAAGGTGAAACTGATGTCCTAATTTTTCTAATTAACTACATAATTGTTTAATCCCTATGGAAAATGGTAGTGTAAATTTGTGTACTTTGGTTTTGAATATTTTTGTTTTACAAAGTGTCTTATGCCTTGACTTGTCTTTATTCAGTGGTAGATGCCAAAGGCATTATATGAAGCATCTTCAGCATTTTTAAAGTGGAATAAATATAGAAGTACTCTTGGCACAGCTATCTCCTTCTTGCAGCTGAAGGTAATGGGAATTTTTAACAAAGGGATATTGGGTATGTTTGATTTCAGTGATTGGCAATGAGTTCTGCTATCTTCTTTTAACTCTGTATTCCATAGGCCAGCTAGAAAGCTTGTGTTGGCCTCTTTTCTGGTCACACAATTCTACCTGGTTGCCTGTATTTTGCTGTGCTGAAATGACAGTGCAAGGACTGCTACACCCATTCCATATTCAGTGGATTTTACCCTGTGAACTCTTGTTATGGAAGGCAGCACTGTTTATTATGAATGTAGGCTTTATTAGTGTCCTGACTTCTGTGCTTGGCACCATGTGTGCAGAACTGAACCATATGTGCTTTATCTAAGGTACCTGCCTGTGGGAGGAATATCAGTACAGTGTCTTTTACACGTGTCTTCTACAAGCTGTGAAGATGCATGTGAGGGGGTTGCTCCATCTTCTGTCTTCCAAACCATCTGGGTTTGGAAGAATATGAGAAGGATTAGAAGTAGATATTTGGCAGCTTTGGGCAGTAATCAGAAAGTGGGGTCCTCAAACAGTGTCCAAATGTAGCTTCTTTAGAAACATTGCAACCTTTTTTTTCTTCATCGTCAGAAAACAGTTCTCCTCCTCCAATCCTGTATGTTGTCTTTGAACCATCAGATAGGGACCTCATAAACGATCCAAGCCTTCTAAGCCTTCTACCAGAGGAGTCAGACATTTCCTAAGCTGTTGCTTTGACAGTGAAGTTCAGAAAACAGGGGCTTGCAGGGGTGGAAAGTGTTTGCTGCACTGGAGGAATTTCTCATGTTTAGACATGTTCATTGTGGAGACATTCTGGAAGTGGTGAGGTGAACTTTAAACTCTGCTTGCATTGGCCATTTGAATGATTAAGATGATTGGCACCAAGTGAAGGTCAGTGGGAAGGAGCTGATGATACCACCTTGTGCTGACTGGTAGGTCCGTGTGCCAGCCACTGCCTTCTCTGAGCTAAATTTCAAATGCTTTGATTTGCTTTGCTGAAGCAAAGCTTGCCTGTGGAGGCTGCATATGTGTGCAGCCCAGCTCTGCTTAGTTGGAGCAAAAAGTCTATCCAGGAGCTTGGATTCAGGCCAATTACTGCATGAGGAAATTCTCATTCTCCTCCTGTATTTTTGCATGCTCACTCATCCTGACCAGCTCTTGGAAAAGAACTGGTGTTTCTTTAGAATTTGAGGGTGTCAGTCAGCTCATCCAAACTTTATAATTTGAAACTGGGTATTCTATTATTAGCTGTAGCCTGAAGTGATTTTTGGAATCCACTTGTCATTTTGATTATGCTTACTCTTTATTTGTTTTGTTTCCTTGTTCATTGATATGAGAAAATATTAAAGAAATGTGCATCCCTTGCAGCTTGTGGCTAATGTGGTATGCTAGCATGTTTTAGAATGCCTGAAAAGAGTTTTAAAGGAATCTGGTAATGTAGGTTGGACAGAGTGATTACATGCAACCATGACTATGCATGAGAGTCCTCTACAGCTCAGACTTTTGATTTGAGAAGAGGGAAAAGAGAGTTTAGAGATACCTGAAGACAGATTTAGCACTACCAGTTTTAAACAGGTCCTCTTCCATTGCAGAAAGTCTCCTGAACTGGTGCTACAAGGTAATTAAAAGCTGAGCAGGAGTGTAGGAGTACTTTTTTCTTTTTCTTTTTCTTTTTTTTTTTAATGGGTTTAAACACTATTTCCAAGCTCAGGACAGCTTGCTGAACTCATTCAAATACAAATCCTGAAAGCTGCTTCTCTGGCCTATATGAGTTTGGACTGTAACTAGATCAGGGTTGGCTGCATTTTAAATACATTACGTTTATTTATTTCCATTATTAAGAAATGTTTGGCAGAAAAATTTGTGTGTATCTTCTGCCATGCTCTTATCACCCTAGCTTGAAACTGGCCGGAGAGATAATGATATTATAACACAATGATACCTGTAGGATTAAGCTGCTTATTTTCACAAAACTTACACACCCTCTGAGTATCTTCACTAAAGGGAAGAACTTCATGCTTTTTGGTTGGCAGTGAATCTGCACAGGTAAGTTGTTATAGCCTCTGCTGTATTCTTGAAAAGGAAAAGGCTTTATTTGGGCACTGAGAATCAAGATATGAATTACAGGAAACTCACACTTCCTTAGCACTGGTGCTTCCCAATCCATGTCATTGTTTCTGCTCCATGTATGAACAGACAGGAGGAATTCAAACACAGATGTGATACACAGCCTTCTTTTGAGTAGCTCCTTTGTTGGATACTGACAGACTAATCGTGGCAGATTTATCTTTGTTTGTTTGGTTTTTGGTGTTTTTTGTTTATGGAAGACTATACACTCTAAAGTGTATGTTTTATTAAAGAAAATTACCTGCTAGCAACAAGTCCCACATATGATATGAAACATTGTCAGGCTACCAGTCATTCCCTGGATCTCCTTTGTTGATGTGCCATTTCATTGCTCTTTGGTGTGCCACAGTGTAAAAAAGCAAAACACAGACAGAACAAAATGATCCACCTGAAAATACACCACCTCACTTCCCCAAACCCCAGTGATCCTGGATGGTACGCTTGGAGTACCAGCTTTCGTCTACAAGAAATATTGTGGAAGTCAACTCTTTTGGGATGCATTGCATGTAGTTTGCACTGAAAACTCCTTTGACAACTGAAATCTTTTAAAGTGGAAAACAACAGAAATATGAGACAGTAGCAGCATGGAGCTTCCTCTCTTATCTTTTTTTCCCAGGGAGGGAAAGGGAGTGCCTGACTTTGATCTTACTACCTTCCTTCCACCTGATTCTCTGTGCATGTTCATGCAGTTTCATGTCTGGAGACTTGATTATCATTTCTGGTGTTCCTGAAATATCTCCCATTTGAGAAAATCTGTAGGTGGAGATAGAAAACCCTGTGAGAATCACAGGGAGGAGCAATGATTATAGGAGCCTTCCTCATTAACATGTTTGTGTCCAGGCTGATCTCTACAAGGGCTTCAAACCTTAAGACTTTGTATATTTGTATAAAAAGTAGCTAGTTAAAAATAACTTTATTGTTCATTTAACAGAGTATTACACTTCAAATTCAAAGTTCCTTTGAACTGGCTATTCTGTATCAGACATAGACTAGCACACAACTGGTACTTTAAAAATGCACAGGAGTGCTTCTGGATTCCTTTTGATGGCAGCAGTTCTGTAACCATGACTGTAAGGTCAGGCTCAGTGTTTGCGGAAGGCATGCGATTGCTTGTGACTATCATTTTGTCCCTAGAATGGAAATAGGCTGCTGCAGGTATTTGGTTTATATGCAGGTGTTCTATAGGCATGGGCCAAATTAAGAAGGAGCTCTACTGAAGGACTTTATTTTGAATTCCTTGGAATTAGTTCCTCAGCTATGCCCTGCAGGATAATGATGTTATGTTTCGTATATGTACTTCACTGGCACTTGAAACTCTGGGTTTTGAGAGTATATGCTCAGTACAGTGTCAGTGACAACACTGCTGTCCTTTACACCTACCATTTTATCTTAAGTTGCGGTGTTTAACCGCTTGAAGTTTTCTTCTCCCGCATTTCTAGTCCTGTCTTTTATTTCAAAGGTGGAGTAATGTGAAAAGAATGCAAAATAGTCAGCTCTTTGTCTGAGATGTACCAGTGATAAAAAGCTGAACTATGTTTAAGAACTGGAGCAGAAAGGATGCTCAGATTGTATTAGTTCTTTTTCTTGGTATCTGGAAGTAGAAAATAATTTTCTACAGAAAAGACTATTACACTATATTGAGTAAATTAAAATCTGTCCAAGTTGAATGTTTGACTTGAGAAAGGTTAGAGTTGTGGTTTGCTTGTTTGGTTGTTTGTTTAGGTTTTTTTGTGTATGGTTTTTTTGGTCACTGAAATTAACATTTTTCTGGTGCTCAAGGTAACCAGCTGGTAGTGCCCATCTTCAGAACTTTGGATGTGGTACTAAAATAATTAGTCTTAAAATACAGTGTAACAGATGGAAAAATTAAATTACCTTAGTCGTGATTTGCAATATATGTCTACTGCTCAAGCATTATGAGCAACACAGTCAGACAGCCTTTAAGACAGTCTGTCTTTAGTCCCATGTCCTGACCCAACCTTTATCATGGTACACTGGTTAACTTTATCAAAGTGTGAAGGAAAGCATCGTGTCCAGATTTCCTGGACTACGCTGATGCTCTATGTTGCCTTCAGGATCAAAAATAGCAACAGTGAACTTCAGCTACTTGTGTGACAGGAGGATGTAGGTCTTCCATGTAGTTATATGAGAGATACCATTGGTAAGATTCTTCTGCTGGGAGACAGAGCTCTGTGCTCTAGTGCTTGACACTCCCTTACCAGTCTCCTGTTGTTTGCTGCAGATGGATGGTTGCTCAATCATAGAATCATTGAATGGGTTGGAAGGGACCTTAGAGACCATCCAGTTCTAACCCCCATGCTGTGGGCAGGGATACTGTCCACTAGACTGGGTTGCTCAAAGTGCCATCCAGCCTAGCCTTGAATTCTCCAGGAATGGGGCATAACACTTTAGGAATGGGGCATAATACTATTTCTACGGTAGACACAGAAAACCTGTGGTAGACATAGAAAGCCAGATGAGAGAAATCCCAACTTGTGAGCCCTGGCCGTGGTTTTTTAAAAAAAAAAAAAAATATTAAAAAATTGTAGCTTAGCTTTGAAATATTGTCCAACATAAATGATTTTGACCAGATGAAATTCTCATTCTGGAAGATGTCTTCTCCTGAGTTAGATATGACTCTTTACATGTTAAATGGCTTTGTGTATATGAATTTTAGTTGTCATGTGATGAAAGTGTGTATTTGATAGCAGGGAAGGTGAAGAACGGAGAGGGCTAACTAACGTCCAAATGTTTCCAAGAAGCAAGATAAATAAAGGAAAGTAAGACTCAGAAATGAGCAAGTGGAGTGTGAATCCAGGTAAATTCCTTGAATGGTTCCTTGAGAGTGTGCCAGAGGCTAGCTAGTATTGTCCAGAAGGATGAAACACATGTTAGTCTCACCTGATGGCTTGCTCAAGCTATTCTGGCTCCTTGCTGTAAATATATTGTATTGGCTGAGTTCAAGAACTAGAAATTTTGAGCCCATATTACAGAAATCATGAGGTAGTTTAGAAAAACAAAGTTGGCCTGTCTCTTTACTCTTTATTGCTCTTGCCAGCAGCTTTTGAATGATGCCAAAAAACTTATTAAAAAGGCTTTGGCTGTTGTTATAGGTCCTTTTGCAAGACAAAGTTACCATTATTAGAGCCCTCCTGTGATAGGCACTTAATCACAAACGCAAATGAGATTTAGTACTGCCTGAAGAATGTCTAATGATGGTGACTGCATTTTGAGATGGTGTTCAATCCATCCAAAAGCTGTTGGTAGTCCCCAGCTCTCATCTGAGGTGGCTGGCCTCAAAGTAGGGTGTTAAAGATAAGCACCATTTTGGACCCTGAAAAGATTCTGGGTGGCAGAAGACAACTAATAATACTTTGTGAACACAAAGATGGCTTTCTAAGAAGCCATCTTTTTTCCTTTCAAAGAAGGACACTTCAAAAGGACACTTGCCTTTCATGGGCTTACAGAGACAGGGGAGTCAGCTCACTGGACATCATCTCAAGACTGTATAGTAAAGTTCCCAATTTGTCTCTTAAGTAAAAGACTGCATTTTAACTTCTAATCACAGTATTTTTCTTATGCACTTTCATGTGTTCTGGGGCCTGAAAGAGATGTTTAAGCTTTTAACCTCTCCTCATAGGGATTTTCAGAGATTTTGCCTCAAAACTTTTTAATCCAAAGTGAATTTTAGCTCTTGTAGCTAGGTGTAGTGCTATAGCAGGATATGTGTTGTTTTTAGCCACTACCTATCTACCTATCTCTCTATCCATTGCCAGGGAGCAGTACACATATGCATAGCCTGGGTTCCTTGTGGACATGTGAGCAAAGCAGGATGGAATTTTTTAAAAATGCTAAAACACTTAGCTCTGGAGATGGATCAGAACAAGGCCCCTGCACAATGAGTAGGCAAAGAGGCTACTGTAGTACAAACAGATGGATTTTAGCAGAACAAAACAAGATGTAGCTGTACATACTACCAGTAACACATTCTCTAATCTGGCAAAGCTCGTGCTCTTTGCTGAACCAGACTTCAACTCTGTTTGGTTATTTGTTTGGAGCATCTGTCTTTGTTGTGAGGATCAAAGTACTATCTGGAGGCACATGTGAGGTAAAGTGTCTGAGATTGTTTCTGAGTTTATATGACAACAACATTTTTAGTGAAGAGAAGAATGTATTTTGAAATTTGACTTGTTAAGTACTCCTTTTAATAAGACTTTTGCTGTGTTGGTTTTCCTGTTTGGAATTCAAAGGCTGAGGAGTTAATATTCAATTTGAATCCCAGCTCTTCTGATTTACTTGCTACACATTTTTTAATTTTTTATTTTTTTAAGATGCAAACCACAAGGTTTCTTGGTGCAGATGATACTGGCTGTTTTCATGTTTTTGCGGCTTTTCATGAACTTGAGCATCTCTTAGCATGGTGTCTGGCATGCTCTGAATTTCAAGATTGGAGCCTTGAGAAAGTTACTAGTTCAACCTTGACTCTTTTGATGCCAGCTCTTCTAGGAGCAGAAACTGAGCTGAGGTTGCTGAGATTTAGCTTAAAAATTTTGGAACTAGCCGAGAGCTGTTTTGTGTCTCCTCATAATAGCTGGCCCTGACAGTTTAACAGAGCTTACTGACCGTCTGCTTTGTCTAGTTTGCCACATGGCAGAGTAACAACTAAGCCAAAATACTGGCGGGACAGTGTATTAATTAAACAACTTTCTTGTAAACTCTATCAAGATATTAATTTGATTGATGTTGTACATTTAACTTGAAGAGATTTGTCCTTTCTCTTGCTGCAGTTGCTGGGTATTGAGCTGAAAACCATAGGATAGTTGGTGAGGAAGGAGATATTTGACTGTATGTTGGAGTCCCTATTTGTCTCCTTGCCCTCTGTCTTCTGTTAACCCACTGTCAACAGATGGGATCCGGAGTATATTACAGTCTTGTTCCCCTGCTGCTACTTCTGACTGCTGTTCTTTGCTTCTCACAAAGCTGGCAAAGCAACAGCTGTTTCATAATTTTTCTGTTTGAAGGGAGAAACATAGCAATGGGGGTAGGGGGAGAGACTGAAAGACCAGTAATCTTGCTTGCATAAGACTAGAGAGAAATATCATTCTTGTCTCTTTTTAGAGAGCCAGTAACTCCTCTGTGAACAGATTTCCTGTTCTTCAATGTTTATGTTCCTGGAAATACAATGCATTTTTCTCCCCTGGAAATACAATGCATTTTTCTCCAAGGTGAGAGAAGAAGTTGAGAGCTTTAAGCAAATAGCACTGGTTCTGTCTGCATGTACCTAGCTGGAGAAACCTGACTGTGGGCTGCTTGTTAGTGTGACTAATTCTGCTCAAAGGCACAGCCCCCTGGGAAGGCAGATTTTAAATCCAGACTGTGCTGGTGGCAGAGATGTGTAACATGCTCTCTGAAAGGGATGTGGTAAGACTTTGGCAATATCCAACAACTGTCTGCTTGATCAAGGGACATGATGTAGGTAGCATCTCTGCATCTAGAAGATGAATCCTGTTGAGCTTGTTATAATGAACAGATGGCTTGTTAATATGTTCTGCTGCGCTATGGCAAGCCATGCTTCTTCAAGGCATTGCTAGCTACACTTTCATTGCAGAAACTCGTGTACATTCTCTTTCTTCTGATAATTTTCTGTAACGATGGGTAACTGTTCACGCATATGTGGATGTAGGTGTATATTTCTGGTCTGTTAACATGGTCCTGAAGGGTTAGTGTATATGTATGTGTGCACTGTGTATATAGTATGCTCTTGGGTGGTGTAACATGAAACAGTATTGCAATTCAGTGCAACATCAGTCTCAATGAAGCTACTGTTTGGCTCTATTTTTAATATACCTAAGCTGCTGGAAAGGCTTTGCGTAGTATGGAAAGAACTTCAGGAGAAAACTGAAAGACTGCTGTATTCATTTGGATTCTGTCTGAAAAGCTGTGTTTAGCTGGCTGCAAACAAAGCCTCTGATAACACACCTGTATTTTGGCCTCTAGAAACTCAGTGCTAACCAGAAACATTGCTCTGATTGTGTTCAGGACTTCCAGGAGTTGCAAGACTACACCCAGGTAGTCTTGGTGTCTGTGTTGCCCTAGAGAACCAGGAAACTATTTAAGAAATGAGATCTTGAGTATGTATGTGTATTCTCTTTCTGGTAATCTTTGGTATTCCTGATAATTGAAAGTGGCGCCTTCCGGCATTTAATTTAAGGTGTACTTGAGAAAATTACATTCCTCTTAAAATCTTTTTCTCCTCCTCACATATTTTTCTTTTTTTTTTTTCCTTTTTTTTTTTTTTTTTTTTTTTTTTTTTTAATCCCCCTCTATGTGTTAATTAAGATATTTAAGAGTAATCTTTCACTATTTTGTTAACTTGATCATGTGAGGGTTATAGTCTCTCTACTAGGGCTCCAACCCTGGAAATGAAGGGCTAGGCTTGATACAGCTTTAAAAAAGCAGTACTTTCCTGGAGCTGTAGGTCAGTCATAGTAAAAAGATTAAGCAGTTGTTTTCTTTAGCACATACATGGGAGCAGTGCTGCTAAGAAGAAGGGGTGGGGGGAATAAGTGTTCACCCTTCAGCCGCCTGTTGGAGTGCTCTCTCTTCAGTTCAGCACAATTGCAATTTCTCTGTTCTTGCTATTGCCAGTCTGCAAAGTCATATATTTTAAGGGACTTCATCAGCCCTGGACTTTCTTTGTTTGCCTACATCATCTTTCTGCTATTTGTGAGGACTAGCAGCTGTTGCATGAGCATCTGGAATTTTTATGGTTGTGCTGGAAAATAGTGCCTGTTTGTGTATCTGAGGAGCAGAGCAGAGGGACATCTCAGTGCTTTGGCCCCATTCTGTTTTGGGCTTGCTAACACTATGATGATCATGTATCTCACTACGATTTTTCATTGTCCAATATGAAAAGGTCTGTCACATGTTTGCTGCTGGCAAGAGAGTATGTTGTGGAAGATGATAGGCTCTTTAGCATTTAAAAAGTAAAGCTGTAAGTAAATTAGAAGCTTCAGGAGCTACTTCGGTTTTCTACTTTTATACAAAGCCAAAACAACAAATATTTTGCCTTTCATTATACTTTTCTCCTTCTGTATGCCTTAATTTACTTCTCAGGCTATGGTTATGGAACTACAAAGCTTTTATTTCTTTAAAAAAAAATGCATATCATCATAACTTACTTCTTTTGGAATGCCATATGGAAGAAAAACATACTTTTTCTTTAGCCTGTGACAATTTCCAAAAATGCATTTGATTAGAGATTGCTGATAATTGCTGACTTTACATGTTTGTGTCTCTCTGAAAAATAGATGCAAATATTTTCACATATATTTGACGTCTGCTTAAGAAAAATAAGTCTTGAAGGAGAAGAGAACAAATTTTAGGCTGACCACAGCAAAGCCAGAGTTCAGTTGAAAAAGTGTACTGTTTAGGGATCAAGGGAGCTGAAATGGGAGTTCCTGGTGCTATGGGCTTTCTTGGAAGGCAGTTAGGCTGATATCTGTTCTTAAAATGGTTGTTGCAGATCATCTGTAGGCTCTGCCAAGGGACACTTGCTCAGTCTGCATTTTCAAGATGGCAACACAATTTATAAGGTTTGCTGGCTGTTCAGAGTGCAATTCTTTGGCAGTGAGCAAAGGTTAGCTTCTCTTGGGGTAAGTAAATGTGCCCATAGGGGGCTTTATAGTGAAATGTGGGAATGAGAATGTGGGAGGAGCTGGGAGTCAGAAGGGTTTGCTGGAAGTTTTTGTTTTACTTGGGCTTTGTACTTCTTTGCAATGAATTCTCTTGCATTTATGTACTGGTGGCAAGGATGTGCTCTTGATGTGGAAATAGAGTGTCTCCTTACAACCCATTTTTGGAGACTCTCAGGAAAGTGTGAATGTGTATACTTGAAACCAAATGAATGGCAAGACATTTTGACAGACTCCTGAGAGTTTTTAAATGGAGATATCCTAAAATGGTAACTAAAACTTAAATTCCTTTCAAGCATGCTACATTTGGATATAATAAGAGGATTTTGGAAAAAAAGTGAGTGTTCAAAGCTTGCTGGCAATTAGATATTGACTAAAACAAGATAAAAATGACACAACAGAACTCATGAGTGCAGATGTCAGGTTGTGAAATGTGTGAAGGAAGGGCAGTTCTGCATGATGGAAATCTCAGTTTATAAACCAGCTGGGAAGATAACACTTCAGTGCAAGAAAGAGATCTGAATGATTCCATTGAAAATCTCTATTTTGAAAGGAATTAATATAACATTACAATGACATAGACTATAGTCTGAACTTACACGTTCAGCTTCACCTTCCAGCACTTACTTGTTTTCTCTATCTTCCAGTGATACAAAATCTTCAGATGAGACATTTATTAAATTGTGATGGGGTAATGAAATGGAGCTTTCTTTGTATGTTCCTTACTACTTTGGCCTATTTTGTCTGCAGAGAAATGTTGGGCAAAGCTGGCTTTTTCTAACTTAATATAAGCATCTGCATTGGCATCATGATGACTCTTCCTTGGAGACTAGGCAAGAATTTCCCAGCCAGGAGAGGAAAGCACAAAGAGGTATTCTGCATGTTAAAGAGAAATGGCCATGTTTCTGTTGTACTGGGCAGTTGCATCAGTGTCGTAGTCAAAACCATCTGATTTTTAAGGGCTGTCACAATTTTTGCTGAAGTCATCAAATACATGGTAAAAGATGAGTAAATAAGTTATATCTGATTCTCAACTTCCATATCCCAAATAAACTGATGGAAGTATTTAAATGAAGGATGGGGACATGAACCAAGCAACTCTTGCCAAACTGTGTTTTTTTGGCCAGCTAGGGATCCCTATAAGCTGTTCCATTCCAAGTCAGAGCCAATTTTGGTTACTCAGTGTTGGATGCTTTATGGCAGGGGCACTGAGCAAGTGCTTCCTAAACAGCTGCTCATACAAGAACTACTGTGTATGGACAGACCAGAGTCAGCACTGCAAGTGTGTGACCCTTGACTAGTGTTTCAGTCACCCATTCAAGCAACAGATAAATACCAAACTAAAAATAGCAAGTCCAGGGCTCAGGATAAGTATTTTCAGTCACAGACATAATAGGCTCTTTTGAAACTTGTTAAAACACAGGATACCAAGAAACTGTTTTAATTAAAAAAACCATAAGTAGTGTGTGTGTGCATTTGTTTTACCTTTACAAAATTTCATTTAGCAGTTAATTGGAGGAAAAATTACTCCTGTTGATTCTTTGCAAATTACTTCCTTAGCTTCCATATAATAATGAATAAATAAATAAAAAAAACTAAGAGGGAAAAAATCTTGAACAGAAGTGGGGAAAAGAAAAGTAAAAGGATCTGTTATTTATCTTTTTTGGCCAAGGCACCTGCACAAGACTCTAGTGCTGTTCATGGAGTTGCAGGCTGCATCCAACACTCCCTCCCTGCTGCTGATGGGAGAATGCAGCCAGTGAAATGTGGCAGGCAGCCCAGGCATCTAAATAAAGAGGCATGGTCTTCTGAAAGGGCACAGAAAGCCTTCCTTCCAGCAAGAAAACTTGATGGGTGTGCTGATGCCCAACAGTAGGCAGTGTGTCTGCTAGGCAAGCGTGGCCTCAGCTGAGCTGGCAGAGTTCAAAGTGCAATAAAACTTAGTTTTTCTCCTAACACATTATTCTTTCAATAGCAGCTTTGTGGCCCTACTAGCAAGCAGGTTGGAGAACTGTGGAAAGAGAGGAATCAAGATTTCTTCTTCTGCAGAGGCACTCCAGAGTATTTGACTGAGGTCACCATGTCACCATTTTCATATGGTCTATATAAACACAAGGCAACTCTGACAGTAGTGGTAACATTGATGCAGAAATGTAAAGTGAATTTTAATGTCTAGTTTGCCCATACTGATTAAAGAGAGCCCTTGATCTCTGTTTGAAAAACCCACCAGTCCTGGGTGTAGGTAGGCCTGAATCTACATTGAAACAGCTTGCAGAAATTATGATGCTTCATCTGTTGCAAGCTGCTCATAGTATAAAGCTCTACCTTCAAGTTGATATATCAATGTTTTTTCAACTACTTGCTCTATTGTTGTTTGGGAAGTGGTACCATGTTTTATTTGGAGATTTGTGTTGGCATAACTGTGTGGCACTGAGGCAATTTAGGTGTGATGGGTAGCATCTGTCTGTGATGTAGTGGAACACAGTACCAGGGGAGCGGTCCAGGTTTTCCATTGTTCTAATTTGGAAAACCCAGAGTTGCATAGCTTCTATATATTGAGTTGTTCTCAGAAACTGGCCCTGCCTCCCCTTCCCTGAGTAACTTCAGTAAGGGTTTTGGCAGTGCTTGTACATGTCTCACTGTGCTTTAGCTTAACTTCCCCTTCCCCTCCTTCAGCTGACTTTTTGACACAGTTGGCTGTCTTATTTTATCCCTCACTCCTCATACAGGTTAACATGTTATGCCAACCATGTTATGATTTAGGACCCAACCCCTGACTTAAATTTAGTGCCTGTAACTATAAGGAGTTTGGGGGGAATCCTGGTGTGTTGCCATCATCTTCCTGCCCCCTAACCTTCTAATTGAAGGAAAGCCAAAACTGCAGTGGCATCTGCAAAGACAGCAGCTGACTCTGTGTTGAATGTCAGTGCAGGAAGGCTTGTGTTCTGGGGGAGGGTTAAGATATTCAGGGAGGCTGGGTGGGGAGACTTCTGCTCTGGATGTGGATGTTTTTTCCCTGTCCTCTTTCACAAAGACTTGCCCATAAAGGGAGCTTTCACAGGAATTGCACTGAGGGATTGATGTTCTTATCTCTGCCCAAAACCTTGATCCCTCCTTGCTGATAGAGGGACCTCACCTGGAATAAGGGCACATGAGACTTGTGTCCTTGTGAATCACCTGAGTGCCAGGCTGTTTCCATTTTTCTGTACTTGCATGCAATTTTACAGTAAAAACTTTGGGGTGCATTTGCTGCTTTAGAGGGGCTGGCTCTTTGAGTGGAACTTGTAATTGGAATAGCATCTGTCTGTTTCCTCTGCTCTACTGTCACTTGAAGCTGATCTATGATAGTGCCAGCTTGGGACAAACAATGGTTTACAGTGACTGAGGCAAGAGAAAGAGCCCGCTTGGGTAATGAGATGGAAGAACTTGGCTTGAGTGGATGATCCTCCCCTGATTATTAAAAATCTTAGTTGTTAATTGCTTTAATGAGGTTCACAAGTAGAATGTAAGTGTTTTGTGTGTACTGTATATCCATTACCATGTTAATTTATTTTTCACTTCCATTTGAAGTCTGAAGTTGCAGCTGTACCTAACTGTTGGCATGTACACGGGCATTAAAATGCCTTTATACTTAAGGGGTTCCCAGAAATTTTCAAATGTTTTACACTATGTTTTTTATTTGTAATCATTTCTAAGTAAGGAAGTTTGAGCTGCTCTTGACTATTGTTAAGTAACATTAGCATACAGGATTAGTGTTCCAGTTTGCTTAGGGTGATATCCTTATATAGGGTTTATCCTGCTTGAGATCATTCTGATCTGAATTCCTTCCTCCTTCCCACCACCCAAACTCAAACCCCACAAATCTGTGACCCTCATGACTTACTCTTTCTAGGCAATTTGCAAAAGTACTGATTCACAAGTCATGTCAGGTAACATATCTCACAGAGGGAGCATGTCCCTGTTGTTTGACTCTAAATCTCTAAATTTGTCATTATGTAGACTGATTAAACCAAAACTGTGTCCCTCTTTTTTCTGTAAAGAACATACTGCTCACACTGGTCTCCTAACTGTAAGACAGGAAAAGATGATGGTGATGGTTATGGAGAAGGTCAAGAATTCCTAACAATGCTTTTTCAGGGAAGGCTGACTAGGCTGTGGGATAGGCATGCTTTTTCAATTATCCAAGGAGCATGATGGTATCCTTTTAACATATAATCCTATGCTTTTTCTTACAGTGTGTCTCTGGCTGGGAGCAATACATACCTAACTTTCATACTGGCCTGGATGTGGGGTGCTGTTAGGTTATGCTTTAGATCTTGGATCTTGAGAGTGCTCCTTGTTCCCTGGGTTCAGATGTGAATTTCCAACAGATTTCTTAGTAATATTTGAGATTTCCTTGTAATATTATGTGTACTTCCTAATATAAGCTTGGGGCTCTTTCCCACTTATCTACTAACCAACATAGGGTAAGTTGGCAGATGCAGACAGGATTTTTACAAGCAGTTTCTTTCTTCTCTGAGCCAGGTGGTTGTGGGTAAGCTTTGGTCTGGAAATTTAATTGCTGTGTTAATAAACTATGGCACTTGAATATAAATGCTCTGCCAACAGGGTTTGTTCTCTTGGTCTGAAAGCTGCCCTAATGCAGCTATGTTTTCTGGACCATGCAGTTTGTGCACACTGGCAGAGCAAGCTGTGGTCCAGCAGTGCCTGCCTGTGTAAACACCATCACTGTGTGTTTAAGTGTCCATCTTTCTCACCTTTTCCGCGGCTTTGTTTCATTCTCTATATTGCTAGACTTTGCAAATTCCTAGGTAAGCTCCCCTTCTGCTTCACAGCAAGGGTTGTAGTCCTCCATGCAGAGCTCTGTAAGCATTGTTCTTGGCATTACTCTTGATTTAACAACTGGCAAACACACTTAAAATGTTCAACTCATCCAAATTGAAATAATCTGAGCTGAGGAGGTTCACAGTATGTGCCTGCCTCAGCTGGAATATCTTGAAAAGCTTTTTAGGTAAGATTTCAGTTATTTCTGACGTTGAGATTAAAATCAGGAAGAAAAAGAAGTGGTTTTCCACATTGCTTGAGGACTTTCAACAGCCAAGTTGAAACTCTGGTATGTGTGATCTCGGAAATTTTGGAGGGACCAGATTTGCTACGCGTCGGAGATGCCTGTGGCCAGTTTATGAAAGTGTTCTCAGTTTAATCAAGTAACTCCCCTCCTCTTTCACTTGTGCTTGTCATGTGCCTGAACTTGTTAAAGTTTGGCAATAAGCTCAAAGATTGGCATATGTGAACAAGCTTGCTCTGTGGGTAACTAGAAGGGGCTGGGCTCTTGCAGTTTCATCTTGGCAGGGAGCCCTCATCACGGTGCCTGGGAGCTGAGTTGCTCCTTTTTCTGCTTCCAGCAGTCCTTTCTCTGGCCCTCAGTTGCAGAGAAGGAGTACAAAAGGTGGATGTAGAAGCAAATACCCAAAAAGATAGGAGCAGAGGTGATAGGATTTTTCAGGAAACAAGATGTTAAAGTAAAAGCCGAGGACTACATTTTTTAGAACAGGAGCAGAGGGCAATGTGTACTGTAATAAAAGTTAGACTTGTTCTCCAGACCAAGAACTGTATGTAGGGCTCAAAAGACCTTTCCGTGCTTTACCAGCAACTTCAGGGGCCCTTGTGTTTGCAAACTGTTACCTCCCTCTAGTGGTGTGTGCACAAGGCTGTGGACTGCTGGCTCCTGGGTAAGGGTAGGTCAGATCTGGACCATGTAGATAAAACACCGTGTCCTTGACCTTATCCAGCCCTTCATACCATGTTATATAGATACCGATGCATTTGGTGCACCAGTGAGATACTGAGCAGCTTGCATAAGCCATTCTGTTGACAGATGTGCACTTTGTGTCCCTCCTTTGTTGTGTATTTAACTGGTTCCACGTGATGTCAGACTTGAGGACAGGCTCAGCACAGAGAAGGTTTCTGTTAAAGAGCCACACTGCCACAGATAAATTATGATTATTCATAAACAGTAGAATTATTGACTCAAAACGAGTGAAGAAATCTGATAACTTTGCCTTGAATGTCTCTGCACTTTTATTCAATAAACAGGAGTGATAGAGGAAGATAGACTTGCTGTTGGTAGAAGAGGCTGCTGCTCTGGTTAGAACAGATTGGGTACAACACGGGTTTTTCTACCTCTCAGTTGGAGCTAAGACTGAATGGCTTGTGCTCAGGAGTGTGGGGCCTCAGTCTCTGTATTGCCTTTGAGATTTCAGGTTCAGTAACTGGTTGCTAATGAGGTAAGTGCCTGGTGGGGGAGAAAATAATATGTAACTGCATGCTAAAGATTGTATCATACTGGGAGCAGCATCCTAAGTGTGTTCACTGACTATCAGCAGTACAAACTAATATTCCCTGTTGCATGAACTGCCTCACCTGGACCAAAAAAAAATGAGAGCTAATTTTTTTTTCATGTCTAACATTAGATCATCATGTCTGTTATGGCATTACTGCTCTTAATATTTTAGGACTGGAGAAAACATGGTGTCATTTAGTAACTGGGTTTTACCACTGAGGATTCTTGTTCTTACTGCAAATTTCATGAACCCTGTCACTTTTGAGTACCTTCTTGCTGTCTTCAGCATCCTTTCCTAATCTTCTTTTCCTCATACTAATCAATAGATGGAACAGTCTTTTTGTCCTGCAAATAGCTGTATTTTAGCTGTGTATTTTGGCTTTGCACTTAACTAGGATTGGCTTTAAACAATAAAGAGCTTTCTTTAATTCTGGATTAATAATTTTTGATCACTTAAACTATTTTTTTTTGTTTTCACTTTTATCCCCTTTTCCCCTCATGCATAAGTCCCCCAAAACAACTGAAAGTTTTGAAACAAGAAGCATGTAAGTTTTTCTTTTGTGTTTTCTAAGAATTACTATTTGGTCATATTAATTTACCTGGACTAAGTGCAATCCATTCATAATCCCACCAGGTTACATATGCAACCAATGATTTCTAGTCCGGGTAATTTATGGTGTTTTTTATTTATCATTCTGAGACTTGCACTCTTGTCTTGCAGTGCCATCCATGTCTGCAGATGGACTGGTTTAGAGCTGCCTTTATTAGATACCCAGCAGATGCCTGTTCTAAAATAAATATTTTCATATATTAAATGGATATTTCAAGAAAAACTGGTCCTATTTTCTAGTTTGATTTTGATCACTTACTGGCAATCTTCCAGGACTCCAAGAGAAATCCCTGATTCATACGATCTGAAACTTTCATACTTCTGAATTTTAAGGTCATCTTTCCTTCCTTTTCCTTCACTTTTCTCTTGTTATACTTTCCTGCTGTTTCCAAACACTATACAAATGATGACTTTAACTTTTCTTGCTGTATTTAACTTCTCCTTTCTTTCCCAGATTTAAAATCTAAAGTAAAAATCAAACAAGCCTATTTAATTATTTCCCAGCATTGCAAATGTGATGATGCACAGTGAATGACTGTTGAGGGTGTGGGATAATAGGCTAATTTACCAATTGGATTTATAGTGGGAAGTTATCCATAGGGCAACCATTGCCCTTTAAATTTTAAAGCCTCTAATAAATGTTTAATTAGTAGATACTTGGAATGATGTCAGACCTGCTTTTGCTGTACTGGAGGTGCTGTCCTTAGGGTCAGCAGACTGGAGTGTGCTGGTGTTCTTCAAGATGCCCCTGTAAAATCCAGCCCTTTGGCTTAAGCTGCTGTGGGAGCTGCTTTTGAACACCGTTCTCTGGTCTCACTAAAGGATGTTCACCTGTTTCTGTTTCATTCACCACTGCCAGCTGGAGAGGTTGTAATGTCTTAAACTGCTACAGCTATTTACTACTTGATGCATGTCTGTGTCCAAAGTCTTTTGCCAGTAGCCTGCAAAGAATTCATGCAATCTAAAGAGTAATGGGTCTGTCTTTCAATGCAAGATTGAATTTAAGTTTTATTAAATATGGTGGGAGCTGTCTTTGCTATTTTCTGACTTTTGAATGATTAAGCAGAAATCAGCTCATGTTCTTCCTACATTGTCAATTCAGACTGCAGAGGGTGCTTAAAAGGAGAGTGTCCATCCTCCTCTCCCCCAAGAGTTTCAGTTGATAGATGTTTGCACCCAGAACCCCCACACCCCTATTTTAGCTTTTCTGGAGGCTGCTCCCTGTCAGCATGCTGCTAGTGGTTTCTTGCCCCCCCATCTGCTATTTGCATCACTTTGTCTCCCTCTTACTGGAACAGAACTGGTGGCAGTGTTTGTTTTCTTGCACAGCCTCATGACAGTAACAAGACCCTTAAAATACCATCCTTTGGCTGTGCACAGGCCCTTTCAGGCTTGGCCCAGCCCTATCTGTATCTAGCTGGTGAATTGTAATTGGAGCAACCCGACTAATCTCACCAATAAAATCTGTCAAACAGAAGGCATGACTTTGTCTTTCCTCCCTCTGTCATTACAGCTGTTATGGAGTGGCCAGGCTCCTGACCTAAGGGCTTGTTTTTCGTGCCTTACATAAAACTCTTCAGATTGTGCAGGCGCAGTAGTTCAGGTGGAGAAAAGATGTTTTGATTGCTTGTTCATTCAGCCAAAAATAAGAGCAAGAGTTACCTTTTTGGGCTTCCCCCTCCATTTGTGTTATGTATCAGAGTTCAAATCTCCTGTGAAGTGAAGAAGATACAGAAAATGTAACTTATTTGAATGCCATTGTGTCAGATACAATTATAGTTCCTTGTTTCAGAAACAGTTGTAATTTGTTTTGTGTTATCACTTTTTGTGATATACAGGAGCTGTGTTACCTCTTATACTGAAATTTCAGTGAATTGCTGGTGCAGTTGTCCTCTGAATTGATGGCACTGTGAACCTTGAAGATGTAGGAGAAAGATGATTTGAAGAAGAGGGAAGAAGCAAGGGGATTTCTTCCATTTAACTGGTACCATTCAGAGTATAATTAACCTTTTAGGAGCACTCAACTTTGATGAAGTGTGATCACAAAAAAGCATTATATACCTTCTAAGCAATTTCCCCTCACTGCTGCTTTTCAATGTTGTTTCAGTTTGCTAGAATGCCACTCCAAGGGACAGAGTTCAGAATGTCTATCTGACAAAATATTCAATGTGCTGAACAGTGCTAGAGAATGCAGACATATGCACAATTGCTATTTACACAGTTCAGTGGATGTGTATTTTGATAAGTTTACAATATTAGCAGTGACTCCAGGCACCCTGTCTTAACAGTATTTAGGCTGAGCTGCTTAGATAAAATGTTCAGGAGGTTTACTACCTGTGTGGGGAATTTCTGGTACTTGGTGTGATATGCGAATTAGCATAGAGTTGGGATTATAAACTACTAAGTAACTGTACCACTGTTATGGATTATTCTTTATCCTTTCCAATTCTGATGGCTTTTACTGAATATATAGCCTATGGAAGACTTCCTCTTGTTTAAATTGCTAGTGAATCTGTTGCATTGGGTTAGTAACTCCCATATTGCCAGATTGTGTTACAGTAATTGGTCTCTTTACTTCATCTGAGCAAATGTCCACGCTTCCTTTCTGACCAGGCTGATTGGGCAAAGGGTGTGCCTTGGGTATTTTTGTTCATTGGGTCTAGCTGCCTGCATGACTGTCCTGTAGTGTCCCAGCACACTTTCCTTCAGAGATGGGGAATGGGGAACTTAATCATCCAACTTCTGTCCTTCCTCCTGACACTCAAAAAGATATTGAACAGTTGGCATTTTAGCTGGAGTTTGATACAGCTCGTTGTTTGCCACTTAGGTGCTTAACTTTGCTTAGATTAACTTGAACTAACTTACCTTTGTTGCTAATGTTTAGACTGTCTTTTACCCAGTAGAAGAATCATTTTGATATTACATAAGGCAGTTGCTATTGGAGCTGTTAAATTATTTCACAATTATTGAAACTTCTGCAACTTGTTAGAACCACTGCATTTTTGTAAAAATGCTTCTTTAAAGGATCTTGAGAAGTGTTGGTGGGGTACAAGAAGGCAGCAGCTGCTGCTGTGATCTTTTTGCTTCATCCTGATTCTTAAATCCACCCTCTGCTTTGGAGACCTTCAGGTCCCTGTTTTCATTAGGTAGGTGCCAAAGTGATGCCGCATCAGTGAGTTGATTGATGGCAGTGTGCTTGTGGGAGAGGAGTCTTGCAGTGCCCCTGTGTTGGCTTAGATGGAGGAGGGGCAACAGAGGAACTGTGTGGCACTGAGGCCACTGCCAAAGCTGGACTTGGTATGGGAGAGTGGCTGAGACCAGAGTTTTGTATGTGCAGCAGGGAGCTGCATAACAATTTTGATGAGAAAATGTATAAAATGGCCAGCAGAATGTTTTTTTGCATAACTGAAAATGCAATACGTGGTGATATCTGTGGATGATGAATTCTCATTGAGATTCTAGAGCTCAGAGGTCCTTCAAAATGTATGGACTGCTGCTCTGACTCAGGGAACAAGGCATCTGATGTATTGGTGATGCAAAGAGAAAAGTGTGTGGGTAGAGGAGGTTTAAGAAAAATTCTCTAAATACTCTATGCCTTAGAATTTGTGCTTCACTGGAGTTCTTCTTATAGAGCATGTATGTCATCCTTGTAAGCCAACTTTATGCAAGGGAGATCTTCCACAGTGTTACCAAGAAAAGCAGTCCAATCGAAAATGCTTTCAAAACAATTTTGTGGCTTGCTGCAGTTGTTATCTACTTCCTCTTCCTTCTACTTTTTCTTCTTCATCCTCTTTCCCAGTACTGTGAGAGTAGCATGACTTGTCCTGCTGGCCATGAGTTAGTAACACATCCTGGCTGAGAGCAAAGGATTTCTCAAGAACTGTCACCTTCTGTGAGGCTGGGGCTTGGCCTGATGCTGGCCTGGGAGCAAGGAATCAAGCCACCATCCCCTATTGATTTCCTTGTCTGGCTGCAGGAAGATGGGTTTGTGTGCTATCACTAGGCTGTTTTTGGGGTCAGTTAAAAGATAGCTCTATGGACTAAGTGGGTATTTTTTGCATTTCAGGAAGAAGAAATGCCAGAGGTAGAAATTGACATTGATGACCTTCTTGATGCAGCCAATGAAGAGGAGAGAGCTCTCAAATTACAGGTAATATTATTTTATAATTTTAAATCGGAAGGTGGCTGAAGTAATGCGTCTGGATCAATATCTTGTGTTTGATTGAATCCACTGTAAATGTAGAATTAGAATGGAGAGATTCCTAGATCCAGTCTAGCATAGTCTACCAGACTGTTCAAAGTTAATCAAAATCCCTTTAGATAAAAAATTTTTAGAAGGTAGGTGATGACACTAGTAAATAAAAATTCAAAGAACCCAGTAATAGAGGGAAATATGCTGAGCCAAATTAGCCTCATTCTAATTTGTACAAGTATATAAAATAAAGAACAGAAAACATAGGAAAATGAAGAACAGCACATGGAAAAAGCTATATGACTGAGAGTCAGTTATGGTCACCAGATAGTTTCTGTGATTCACTTCAGCAGTAGAAATGTGTATACAGACCAGAAATCTTCCCTTGTGCTTATACTACTGGCAATTATTTCTGTTTATACTAGAAAGAAATTGGAACCCATCAAAAAGTTCAAAGAAAGGGTAAGATGGTCAGGAACAGGAATTAGTCAGGAAATTCAAAAGCTATCTGCCAAAATTAAACAGTTTAAACCAGCTCTCTAAAATTTTGAATCTTGTGTGAGGTAGGAGTTAATGAATGGAAGAATGAGGGGGAAAAGAAAAGAAATATCATTGCCTTAATATAAATCTCTCTCTAAATCAATATATAAAATCAATAGGAAATGTCTCCATTTATAATCTTTTCAGATGCACTAAGAAAAGGAAAATTGTTCTAGAATTGTGGCTTGCCCTCAGCTTGCTTCTGGGAGGTGACTGATGTGGTGCTTTGATGCAGCACATCTCCTTTTAGTGCCTGTTAGCACCTTTTTCCCGGTGCCCACTGGCCAGCCACAGAGACGTGGGGCATGGCCCCAACATTCATAAATAGCTTTGCTGCTTCTGCCTAAACTAGCTGCAGCAGCCCCCTGCTAGGAATGCCCTGCTGGGAATAACTAACATCTCTATTTCTGCATTGCAAAGATTCTCATGTCCTCACAGAAAGCTGCCTTCCACACGTCTGTTCCTGGGAGAAGTGTTCTTGGATTCTCCTCCTCTTCTCAGTTTTTCTTGGAGACAGGGATTTTGTAACTTCCTATCTGGAGAAAGAAGCCATTATTTCTCTCCTGGTACAGATCATTCTGATCCACATAGGGAGCAAAGGTGACTTGTATAGCTTTCGGTTTTCAGTAACATCTTCATTCAGTGATTCCTGTTCTTGCTTCTTTTCTTTCTCCCCTCCCTTGCCAGGTTTCATACCATGACTTGTTTATGTTTGCTATTACTCTGTATGGATACTGACACTTTCATATTTTGCTTCTAGGAAACTCTTGTAGATTGCTACAAACCAACAGAGGTAAAAGACTTTTTAAAATGCTATTAACCTGCAGAAACTGTAGTTATGTTCAATTTAAAGTAACTTTATTTTAATTCTTATGATAAAGTAATTAGATGAATATTAATGGCTGCCTGATAGACTTGGAGCTTTATATCTAAAAGTGTTTGTGCCTGTCACTTAGCTACAGTAGGAATGTGATTGTACCTTGTGGAGGAACTGATGGTCATTCCAGTTGAACTATCAATATTGTTTGCTGTAATGTCCTTACTGACCATACTGACTTTTAAAGCTGCCATGTTACAAGAAAATGAAATATAGTTATCATCAGGTGGCTAAAATATTTGCATGTTGGACTGTGCTCTTCACTGTGAAATAATTTAATTTTATCTAGGACAGTAAAATTTATTCTGAGAACTGTTATGCAGATACGCAGCTCGGCTAATTGTTTGTGTGAATGGATTTGAATAAAATTGGGGAATAACCTGTAGTAGCAGGATTTAGTTATTCAGCTTTCAACTTGCTTACCTATTGATGTGTCCAATGCCAATGTAAATATTGTTAAAAAAAAACCCTTTGACTCATTGTAAAAATCAAAAGTCATGGGTCAGTTTGTTAGTTCCATTTATAGAGTTGGTTCTTTCCCAGAAGTAGCTGCTGCACAGTATTTAACAGAGGGGTTGGCTTACAGGATTCCTCTTGTCAGAGACTTTTCAGCTGTGCATGACTAGAAGCCAGGTGTTTGGTTTTGAAATAAGGCTGCAAATAGGTTGGTTCTTCTGTAATATCTGCAGCTGTAG
Source organism: Urocynchramus pylzowi (assembly GCA_013397555.1). Taxonomy (NCBI): domain Eukaryota; kingdom Metazoa; phylum Chordata; class Aves; order Passeriformes; family Fringillidae; genus Urocynchramus; species Urocynchramus pylzowi. The sequence continues at coordinate 619,234 of VZRH01003798.1, read as the reverse complement.
CCACATAAACTGGTGGGGCATAAGGATAAGCTGTCAGGAAGAACTGCTGGTATGGTTGAATAGGCACTTCACAGTCCATGAGATATTTTCTTCAAGGCTTTTCCATTTTTATTGATTCTTGTGGTAGACAGGGAAGATTCTCCAGAATTGCTTTTATAGTTGCTGGTACAAACATTTTGACAGTGGGGAATTGACCCAGAAAGACTCAGCTGATAACACCTGTAGAGTTTGTTGTGTGCTGTATCTTACAGCAGATAACACACATCTTCCATTATGGAGATGCCATAATACCAAGTCTTCAGTAGTAATGTCTCACTGTAGTAATGCTACACTACAAACGACTCTGTTAGCCTTCTCTAGCCTTCTCTAAGCAAGTGCCTTGCTTAGAGAAGGCTAGAGAACCTTGGTGCATCTTCTTAAGATAGATGTGAAGATGGATACAGCACATGGCTCTTGTCACAGGCTAGTAAGAGAAAGCTGGAGTCATGACTAGGTGGGAGGAACAGTTTGCCAAGGGTTTAACAGTCAGTCATGTGCTGACCTCTTATCTCTGTGTTATCTGAAGGCAGAGGAAGAAGGCAGAGATCCAATAATTAATCTTCTTCCTTCTTCATTAAACATGCCATATGAATGATTTTTTTTAGCTGTGAAGTTTGACACAATGCGAGGACAAATTTCAGAGAACTGATAAGGATACATGACAGATGTCAGTGAGTGTTCCACTGGAAACCTTGGTTGTAGAACTACAGGAAGGATTTGAAGATTTGTGCCATACTGGTAAATTAAGTTGGTGTGGCAGTTTGCAGGAAACAACATCCTGGACACATCCTTGTCTGCCCTCAAGGCACCTGGATCAAGGTGAGATTTTAATACTGAACTGGTGACCTGTGTCTTCAATCCTTTCTGGATGGGATGGAGGCAGCTCCCTTATCTGGGAGAATTTTCATCTTCCTTGACAATCTTTAGAGATAGTCAAGCTGAGAGGGTACTTAATCCACTCACACTCTACAACTAGCTGAAAGGAGGATGTAGACAGGTGGTGTTGGCCTCTTCTCCCAGGAACTAGTGCTAGAAGAAGAGAACATAGCCTTTAAGTATGGCAGGGGAGTTTAGGTTAGACAATAGGAAGAAATTCTTCACAAAAGGGTTGGTAGATATTGGAATGAGCTGCTGAAGTGATGGTGGAGTCACCACCATGGGGGTGTTCAAGGAAAGGTACTTTGTGCCATGTCTAGCTGACAAGGTGGTGTTTGGTCAGAGTTTGGACTCAATCTCAGCCTTTTCCAACTTAATTGATTCTGTGAGGATAGTTTCCAAAATGAGTCACATCCCAGGACTGTTTTACAACAGCAACTTTTCTTCATCTATGGCATGGTGAGCCCAGTAATACTGCATGACTGCTAGCTTAGGCCACTTAACAATAGTGATTTTTATCCTGCTATGTGTGGACTAAAGAGCCTTTTAGTTGGCTTAAACTTGCTGTATAATGATCCACACCTTGTCTAGAAAATCTGAAATCTTTTTATATTTGCAGCCCATTCAAAACTATTGAGGTAGTTGGCTTGTGGAAGGATTTTTAGAAGATTTGTGGAGAATGGTTATGGGCTAATGGAATTTCTCCTGACCAAGGAAATACAGTATATCAAGTGCACTTAGGGGTTTTATCATCCAGAGTTATACAATTTGCAAAAGGTAGTAATCCCTAACTGGGGGAAAAGTTATGTAATATGATGTCCCTGCTATTCAGAACATAAAGAAAAATAGTACAGGCAAAAACTTAATAACTCAAAGCTATTACCCAGCTGTGAAAAAAACCCTCTAAACCTGCAAATGTATATATTAAATCTGTTTTGCACAGTATCTTCCATTTAGACTAAAGGTTAAGGAAAAGCTGAGGAACATTTGTATGTATCCTGGATTGACTTTTTGTCAGGAAGCTGAGTTATCCAACTCACTTAAAACATGGAAAGAGTTCCCTACCTCTTTAATAATTTGGCCAAAGATAGTAGCTGACAGTAACTAATGAGGAACTGTTACAAAACCTTCCTTCTAATGGAAATACAGCTAGACGGTTGAATGTGCTTTAAAATATTTAAAGCTTTTCTTAGGTAGCATTATGGCTGTTTTAATTTGTATGGAAATATGCTTAATGTGGGACCTTTATGTAAATGTTATTATGCACACAAACTTAAAGGATTTAGTATCTGCTAAATCCGTGCCATAATCAAATTTTGGATCTGAACTTTTGTAATTGCAGAGAAGCAGAGCAGCATCCTCTTCCTGCATCATCTGTGTGCCAGTCAGTTCTTCATACAGCCCCACATGTCACTCGTGGGAAATCCCACTCTGCCCTTTGTTGAGTTGCTGTCTCAGCTCTGTCTGATGTTCTCTGTCATCATCTGATGGTAGAGAAACTTAATGTTTGCAGTGAATATTACAGATTTAAATATAATCTGCAATCTTGATGTTTAAATACTTCACAGTAGAGTCTTATTTAGGATAGGAAGACAGTTGTGATGGTGAAATCCATGAGGTTTTTTCAAGACATATTTTGAAGAAGGCTGACTAAATCTGTATTGCTGTTATCTCTACTATTGGTAACAGCAAGGCCACTTATTTAAGCTGGGCATTGGAGAAAATTTGAAGTATTTGTGGCTGATGTGAACTAGAGCTTCCACTAGTGGGACAGTCAAAGTGATGACAGGAGAAATGACAAGGAAACTCTTAAACTGCTATGGGAGAGAAATTCAATGAGTGGGTAATTTTTATGCTCATTGGCTCCAAAAGATGCAGCTGAGCAACACAAGGTCTGCAGATAATGAGAGAGAACTGAATAAATTAGATTTTCAGTTTATTTACTTCTTTCTTTTCTTATAGAAATATACAAAGCTTCAGATGAATGGGCTGAAGATCTCTCTCATTCAGGCAGGATTAAATCTATTTTGTTATTACAATTCTTCACTTAGTGCAAAATGGGAGAAAAAGGAGATGAAGTTGCATCATTAAAGGAAATTGCATTGCTGGAAACTTCTAGTAATAATTTTTAATATGGTTTGCAAACAAACTATGTTGAAGTGTTGTGCATATTTTCTGGAGAACTTGGGCAGAGATTTAAGTTACTGAGTGCTGAATTACTTCAGTGGTTGGACTATTTTAGCAGCTTCTAACACTTTTGAAAAAGGTAGAGATGCATTTGCTTAACTGTGTGTTTTTCCAAGTTTAATTGCAAATAACAGGCTTGTGATGCAACTTTTTACAGTTGTCTAGGCACTGTGGTTTTTAAAGATAAAAGCTGTTTTGTGTATGTGTTGACATAATGTATGTTTTTAGTATACAGGCATGAATGGAAAGCTCAGTGCTTCTGAAACAGAACCCCATAACTTTTGAAGGGACTTTATTTTGGTCCTAATATGTTATGAGTTTTTTCCAGTTAATGTTCCTGTTTGTTTTTTCTATGAAATTGCAAAGCAGCAATATGTAGGGATACCCACAAGAAGCAATAGTCACTGCAGATGTGTCCTGAAGCCTCAATGCAGTGTGCTGCCTTACATCTGGGCAAGTCAGGGCAGCTGATGGGTGGTAAATTATTAAGTCACAGCAAATGTATTTTGTGTCCATATTGCTTGAAATGAAATAGGAGAATTTGTAGACAAAAAAGGTTAGAAAACATGCTTGTTCAAAAGCAATGCAGGCAGATGCGTTTCGAGTAAAACATGATTTCTTGTTCATCCATTTGACCACTGAATTCAGTGAACTAAAACTTTTTATGTGCCTGCTGAGATCTGCCCTATATTGTACTACAGCTTTGGAGGGAATTAAGCTTGCATGTTTTCATTTCTGCAAGTACTCATGAACACAACTTATAAATACCCATAGCAATATCAGAAGGGAAGAGCAAGTGGTGATTTGATAAGTAGAAGCTATGCTTGTTTACGTGCTGCTGAATTGAAGAATAATTGGGTTGCAAGTCTTAACTGTAGCTAAGTTTTGTGATATGTAGTTAGTGCCTTATACAGAGCTCACCAAGAAGCTGAATTGCTGCAAAAATTTCATGCTCTGGACACTGATGGTGCTGTGGCCTCACTGGAGAGGGCATGTTGAGGGCATCATTCAGTGAGGCTACAGAGATGGCTATGCTGGTTCTTGCTAGTAGAAGGCATCTTCTGGCCCTGTTCTCCCAAACTAGTTCCCTTCTCTCTGTACAATTGGCTTTAGGGGGTTGAGCCTGTGTGGAGAGAAGGTATTTGGCAGTAAGTTGGGTTTTTATTTAGGTTCTTTCCCAGGTAGCTGTGGGATCGCTCTCCAGGCTGACTTTAGTTTTTGCTTCCAACTAATGAAGCCTTGCCCAAGAAATGGCCTTGGGCAAACAGTTAAGGAAATCTTGGTTTTTGACCTGGCTACAGGGAAGTAAAATTGTGAAGGAAAGCTGACTTAGGATTCATTTTATGCTCTAGTGAAGCAGGAGGACTAGAAACTCTAAATTTTAGTTTAAAAACTATTCCTACTACATGTGTACTGTTTGAGGAAGAGAAATCTGGAGAGGCAGAATCTAATTAATCTCCAGAATTAATTGGAAGACTTGAATAGGAAGCCTGGAATTCATTGTCTGTCAAATGACCTCATTAAGACAATGAGTCACACCACCAAAGCAGAGAGGTGAAGTGATTTCCTCCCCTTTCCTGAATTATCATTTCACCTTTGTTTTTTGCCTTTATTATTTTTTTACCGACGGCTGAATATAGATGAGTTCAAATGAACTATAGATTTAGCCTGTCTCTCATTAAAATTTGCCTTTAGAATTAGAAAGATGTCTTCTAGAAACAAGGATTTAGTATTACAAATTAACAAGATCCTCAATACTTGTAATAAGGGTGCCTTCTTGCAGAAAATATGTAAAAAAGAATTTTAACTAAGTTTGCATGCATTTTTGCACTTTCTAAAAACTTTATTTTTTATTTTATTTACCAAGGCACAAAGTGCTGGTATGAGATTTTTCCTGTATTAGATGTGCATGTAGCCTGTGTATTCCTGGCTATAACCCTTCAAGGAATAATGAATAACTTCTTGAATCCTTAGCTGAATTATTCTTGTTTTTTAACTCCATGAATTAAATCAGTATATATAGGTAGATAATTCAACCTGTATTACAGAAGTGCTTTTAACATAGATTAGTACATGATCAGCTTTCAAACACCTGATGCTAAATTTCAGCATATCTTGTTATGGGGGATTTCAGTAAAATGCTCTGTATAAAATGATTTTTGTGTACAAGGTAGAGATAGATGTGGATATTAAGTCTTGACTCAAATGCCCACAAGGAACAACACTGCAATTTTTGAGCGATGGCTTAAGAAAACAAAATGGGTATTGCTGACATAAACCTGAGGTGTTTAGTTATAAAGTGAAGGTTTACTGAAATGCTGTGAAGCCTCCTTTCCTGCCTCCATGAGGGAAAATGTACATCTTTTCTAGAATGCTGATTTTTCTTCATGGGGAAGGAAAAGCAAAGCAAGAAAGGCACATGCACCAGAGCACAGCTGTGTTGATGACAGCCAGCTCCATGCCAGTGTCAGATGCAAAGTGACACTTAAACCAGAAATGTGCTGAACCAGTGCTGTGGTTTGGGTGTCTACGGGAAGTGCTCAACAGCGCTACTGCATTATGCAAAATGTCTGCCCCATGCAAAATGCTCTTGTTGGGTTCTACTCTTTGGTACGGCAGACCCTTATTTCAAGAAAAAAAAATAGTTCCTGAGGGATAAAGCAGTTTAAATTATTATATGTACTTCTTCAAATGAATGCCTTCTCTGCCTTAGGAATAGTTGCAGTTGCTTCAGATCTCCTTTAAGGGGTTGAACCTACAGTTTGGTTTACTTTGGCAGCATTAAGAAGCTTCTGGGTGGTGTTAAACTTGCCTGAAAACTTGAAGCAAATATCTTGTTTTGTAAAAGAAGGTGCTTGTGATAACTCTTCAAAGTTAAGGGGAGGAATTCTTTGGCTATAATGTCATATTAAAAAGCAATTGACCCCCAGCTACACTTCATATCTAAAGGAAACTTGCTCCAGACTCTACTGAGCTCTGGGAGAATGGGCAGAGGAATGGCAGGGTGGGATATCCCTAATAACTACAGAGTACCATAGATGTTCCTGTCTGCAGATGCCCCTTCCCATAGGGCTCTTACTTCTGTGAAGCTGCTGGAGAGTTTCCAGATGCAGTCTCCTCTTGTAGAGTATTTGGGGTTTGAACAGACAATTTAAAAAGTTTTTCTAAGGGAAGAATTGCACTTCAGCCCATTCTTCTCCAAAGGTTTCTTAATCTGAAGGGACTGTAGTTTTTTGGGGTTTTTTTAATGGAAAGACTTGTTGAGAGGCAATACAAATGACATTAATCCCAAGTAAAAATCTTCTAAGATTGCTTTATTTCTCTAATGATTTTACTGCAGGGCTTTATATAAGTTTTTATATAGTAAAAAATCCTAAAGTGTGTTTATGTGTTTCAAGCAGCACCATGCCATTTAGTTTTGCATTATCTAAGAGGTCCTTACAGTGATGGTATGATGACACAGAACTAATGCAAAGTTTGTTGGAAGCTGTGAAATTTTAGAGTAAGCATGTCTTACTCCTCCTTCTGTTTTTTCAGTGGAGAAGTACTGGACTGTGACAAGTTTATAGTTGATATTGTTGCAGTGGCTTGTGCCTTTGTGAAATAAGACAGCTTCAAGAGGTTGGAGGGAGTGGATTTGGGGGTCTTAAAAAACCTGTTTTTCTGATTCTCTTATTAGGCTGTCTGTGCAGAAGGAAAGCATGATATTGATATGCATAGATGTATTCCTGAAGTGGCCTTCACTTATTTCAGGGTGGAGACCCCACTGTTGTGTAGCTGCTCTGCCTTTGCTTCTGTTCATTGCAGCCACAGGTAGTGTGGATGCAACAATAACCGTGGTGCAACAGTGCATGGAGTTCACTATGGATGTGCATAATCTGTCAGGAAAGGAAATTGGTTTGTTGGGACCATGGTGCCACAAGAAAAACCCAACACATTTCTTAATTTAAAATCCACATTTATGCAGATTTTCCTTACACAAAGTGTAATGCCTTGTAATACATGTTGTCATTTAAGTGGTGACTTTGTTCACTGGAATTTTTAACTTCAAGCTTTCATCCAGGAAATCATGATTTTAGTTGTTTCATAGAATCATAGAATGGTTTGGGTTGGAAGGGACCTTAAAGATCATCTAGTTTGACTGCCAAGGGCCAGGACACCATCCACTATGCTCAAAGACCTGTCCAACCTGGCTTTTCACATCAACCTAACTGAATACTTACATTCCATGTTTACAGCTAGCTGATTTCTTAGGAACCTTTTTGTAGGTGTATACACAGTACTCTGGATAAGCATCATTTTCCCAATGTGACAGTAAGGAGGTCTTTTAGCTTTTAATGCGACTGAAAGAAATTGCATGGCAAAAGAATTTCAGAGAATTATGCAAATCTATAAGCCTCTGCTCTCACACAGCTTTAAAAGAGGAAATCTGCTGAAGTGGAAAAAATACCACTGTGAATAAAGACCTGGTCCATTAATTGGTTTGTTGTGTTCTGGGTTTTTTGGTTTTTTTTTGGGGAGGGGTTTAGTGTTTGTTTGTTTGTTTGTTTGTTTTCAAAGTAGTGTCATTCACTTAGTTCTGCAACCAGTTTCACCCATGATAAACCAGTGGTGCTACCTCTGGCTCCTTGTTCCTGCCTTGCCTTGGACTGACAAGAGCATTAGTGTGGGCTGAGTGGTGGGCCTGGTCAGAGAGCTGAGCCAGCTTGGAAAGTAGCAGGGCAAGAGGAAAAACAACTTGAGTTTTTTTAGCCAGATCAGGTTTCTTGTACAGCTCAGTATGCAGCAAACCAAAACACTAGTTCCAGTATGCAAAGTGGCAAGAGAAACACCTCTTTTGGCAAGAGTGCTGATTTCTGTGCAGGCTTAAGCTGTGGAAGTCTGCTTTGACTGTTTGCATTGTATTCAGCCACAGGTTTTGCTTCATTCAGTAGTTGGTATAAGGCCCTCTGCAGTAAAAATCTGAAAGATGGGGTTATAACGGAGCCAGCACAATCACAAGGAAAAGCTCGTTGTTCACACTTCTGCTAGATGGGAAGGATGTGTATAAGGTTCCTGGTGATCAGGTCAGGGAAATTCCAGCTTAGTAGTAAAAGCTTAAATAAAAATGTATAGTTTATGTTTGGTTTTTTTTTTTTTTTAACCCTGATTATAGTATTATGGGATCATTAAAAATACTCATATTTTATTTTGTTTTTTTTTTCCCCAGGAATTTATCAAAGAGCTGCTAAGTCGGATAAGAGGAATGAGGAAACTCAGTCCCCCTCAAAAGAAGAGTATATAAATAACTCAAAGTAATAGCACTCTGTAAAAGACATGGCAAGGGAAATGGGACTTTGAATACAAGACCTTTATTAAAATAATTGTCTTTCTCCACAACTTTTTTGATTTTATTCAGTTTTGACTCAAGGAATTTTTTTGTGTGTGTTTTAAGGGTTCTTTTTTAAGTGTCAATTATTTTTTATCAAAAATATCAACAATTTGGATGCTGCTCAACTTTCACCTGAGGATTACTGAAGCAAGTGAAGAATCCAAGAGTTAGAGATGAGGGGCAGCAAACCTATGTGGTGAACCAGAAGATCTTGTAAATTTACAGAGCTAGGAGACTTCTCCTTGCAACTAGTTGGATAAAGTTTTTTAAGTTGGCTGTACATTTAACTCATGGATGTCAAGTTTCTTGTGCTTGTCTGTACATAAATTTTGAAGTGGGTTGTGAATACTGTTTCACATGGATGGAAGGAAAAGTTTGTTACAGTAAATTATTTAAATGGTGGTTATTGCAAATTTGCTACCAAAAGGTAACAATTTAGATTACTAAAATGAATGCTGCCATTTTTCTAAATACCCTTAAAGCAGCCCAGTGAAGAATCTCATCATATCTCCTTGTTTAGACCACAGCATATGAAAATTGGGAATTTTAAGGGCTTAATTTGTAGACTTAAAAGTTATTTGATTGACTTTGATGCTTTGCCAGGATCACTTCCTCTCCACCTCATGGTGTCTTGCAGCTGTGCTAACCTATACTGAGTATGGGCCTGGAGTGATACTTAGAGAAATGTCCCTGACCATTTAAAAGCTGGTTCATGCTGGAGGAAAGGCAGTGATACCAAAATGAATTACAAGTACTGTATTGCATTTATTGATGTGGTCTTAATCAAATGCAGATTCCTCTCTTATAAAGGTAGGCAAAGAGTAATACAGCCTTTGTTCATGGCTCTGCCCTGAGAAGTGGGAGACTTCTTAACTTGGGCTCTCTTACTTGTAAGAGCAAGAGCAGAGATCCCTGCTCCCTTCTGGAAAATGTCCTAACTAGAATGTTTGATAAGCTACCATTTACTGGTAGGTGACATTAGTCAGGCATTTTATATCAAGGGTGCTCTGAACATATTTTATTTTTCAAAAGAAGTACATGTTTGTGAATTTTATGTATACTGGCAAGCTTTTTTAATGTATTTAATTTTGTAATGTTTACTGATGATTTTATTTACCAGATATTTACTCAAATAAATGGAACAACTTGTGACTTGTTACATGTACACTTTACAAGACTATTGTTGCTGAGTAGGTTTGTAAATGGAATTGCTTGTCAAAAAGAGAAGCCTGTAAGGTGGTAAGTACATGGGAACTCAGCTGTATTGACCCAAACTGCCTTTTAATGTACTCAGTATCACTCACACTCCTGTAACCTGGTGCACAGCTTCACATTTGAAAGTCTCCTCCAGATGAGGCCTTCCTTCCCTGTGCCCTAGGAAAAAAGGGATGGGGAAAAAAGCTTGGAAATTCTTGTGGATAAATGCTGATAAATTCAGAATTTTTTTGTCCACCAGAGACAGACTGTAGGGGAAGGCTTACACTGGGTGGCTCTCAGTTTCCTAGTAAAGGTGTGGCAGAAAGGGATCTCTCAGAAGGAGACACTTTACCTTTCTTCCTTTAGGTACCTTTTTGGATCTCAAGAAATTCCAGCACCCCTGAGAAAACACCTGCAGCATTTTAAATTTAAATCTTGTATCTTGCTGAAGTTGCAGTTTGTCTCTGGTTTGGACTTGCTGGCAATTCTCATGTTCAGAGTTTTGGGATGGAGTCTGAAACAACCCACAATTTGAACAATAAGGGTTCTAGTAATTTTCACATTCATGGATGCATTTTGTGACTTCACTGACAATTTCAAGTATCACTTTTTTTTCCTTTATAACAACGGTGTGCCAAATCAGATGTCAATTAATGGCAACTGTACCAGTTCTCTCATTACCTACAGCAAAAAATACTATCCACAAATATTTTTTCTTTCATGTTTGACTAAAAGCTGCCCACCCAACTGTACTCATCACATATTTGTGTTTTTTGCCCTATTCATCTTGCACTGAAGTAGCTGTGGAAAGTAGCTGTGTACCCCTTCTAAAACTAGTAGGTTTGTTGGTACACTTAGAATGGTGAAGACTGGTACAGTCCTTATTGTTTTGTTGCCTCCTGGAGATGGGCTAAGTCATCTGAGAAGAGTTTCCTCCAGCACTATGGGTTTTGCTGTCTTAGAAGTGTCAGTGAGCAAAATCAAGCTCTAAATAGCTTTTGTTTGCAGCTGGCTGATTTTCCTGGGGACTTATGGGGTCTCAGTCTTGCTAATTTTTACTTAATGGAGCTACTCTTGGCCTTGGTGTTAGTGAAGGGGAATTGACCCATTCACTAAAGATTTAATTGTGCTTTATGTCTTTATACTGCGTGGGTGTTCTCTTGGCTCTGGGGCAATATTCAAGGAGCATATAAATAGCACACTGTTACTGCAACAACTTGAAATTAAATCTTACAGCCCAGTCTTTCACTGTCTTGGCTGGACAGCTTTCATAGGAAAGGGCCAAGTTGTTGCAATGAGAGCTTCCTCTGGGCTTTTTAAGTGGCTAATGAAAGAAACTGAAGTTCCTTCTTATAAATACATAGTGAGGCTGAGGTTTTTGTTTTGGAATTGAAGTGCCTTTGCAGTGTTAAAAAATTGCCTGCAAGAGCATGTGTTTCTGGAGACTGCTTCATGGCATAATTAGCTTTTGCATGTTTTACACAGGACCTGACAGTTGGCTTAGAAAGAAAAACAAAGTGCTTGTATAACCATACTTAGTGTGCCTCAGGAGGCTGCAGGGACAGGGTGGTGTATTCCTGTGGCACAGAAAAAAGGACATGAGCCATTTGCCTGCCAGCCTTATTTTTGTTCCTCCCCCCCAACAATGGGATTTATTCCTGAAGTTGCCATTCATGCAGGGAACATAATGCAGAAAGTGGAAGGGAGAATTCCTCTATTCCCAGAGAATATGGCCAAGAAAAGCAGGAGCAAAATATCTGCCCTGTTTGTGCACTTGAAATTCTTTGACACAGAGTCTTAGTAAGAATTCTTAGTACTTTATGCTGGTAGGTAAAATACATATGTAAAATTGAAATTACTCAGCAATTTATTTCTAAATGGTTTTTCAGATTCAAGACAGTCTTAATGTAAACATGCAGCTACAAGGTAAAAATAATTATTTCCAGCCACATCAACAGAAGACCTATTTGAGTGGAAGCTAGAAGAAAATGCAGGTCTTATTCCGAACAAACAGCTGAACTTAAAAGTCTGGTGAAGTGGTGTAACAAAAGGAAAAATTGCTTCTTGGCTGCATAAGATTTGTCATTGTATACTGCACAGATTGTATACAAGTACTGAGTAACCAGATGCAATACCTTTCAAAAGGTGTTGAGATTTAGGGAGGAAGCCAGAAAAGAAATTGGATGTTGGGAAGCCCAGGAAAAAGCATCACTAAGAAAATTTCCCATTAGGAAAGCAGAAGAGTCGTGTGTTACTGCATATATTTCTGTATGGAAAGAAAATGAGAGATGTCAATGCTTTCATGTATTGGAGAAAAGCATGAAGAGGAGAAGTGCCTGGAAGATAAAGGAAGGAAACTTGAAGTGTTGAAGAAAATAGAGCATCCTGATGGTGATGAGCCCTTTGAGCTTGCTACTGTGTGAATAGGTGAGATTGACATCTGTTAGTATCTCCAAATTGAAATTAGATGTTTTTCTAGATAAGTTGCCTTTGGATCAGTTATTCAGTTTCAGTCAAGGTAATCAAAGGCCTTAAAACTCTAGATTTCTGCTTTGTGGGGTTTTGTTTGTTGGGTGTTATTTTTTTCTACAATTGTTTTTGGTTTTGTTTTCTGTTTTTTGTTTTGCTTTTTGGTTGGTTCTAGATTTTTTGTTAAAGCAAAGGAAACTAATAGGAAACTGATTTCTATGTATTATGGCAATGTTATGACATGCTTATGTAGTGATCAAATCAGATTACTAATACTCGATGCACATTTTATATATAACTCAACTACTTTTTGCTTGACTTTCATAGTACTACTTTTATTTTTTCTGGAAGTAAGCAAATGGGACTTGTGAATGTAATTAAAGTTCCTGTTGAAAGCTAGAGAGAAATTGAAGAGAAGAAGAGAAAATGTGACAAGTGCTTAGCGCAGTAAATTTTATTTTTGTCACTGGAGGATTCTGTCATCAGTGTGTAAATAGAGTGTTTCTGAAGTTTTGAAATTGCTGTTTGTAATAATCAAACCTAGAGCTGATGGGGTTTTATTTGTTTTGTGGTTTTTTTGGTGGAAGTAATGACCAATTCTGTGAACTTACACTGTTTGCAGACTTCTCTGTTTTCCAACAAAAACTGACATTAGTCGTTTAATGAAACTGAGGTATTTAAAAAATTATCCTAAAAAAATACATATGAGACTGAAAATTCTTTTGGAGGTGTAGCTAAGAGGTTTTGTTTGGTAATAAACTCAGATGTCTTATTGAATTGGTATTTTAGTTAAACTTTTTACCTTCTAAGATCAAATCAAAAATATCCTGTGGTAGCCTTTAGCAGAGGTTTCAATCTGCCTAACTGTATCTTACTGGGTTGGACTAGAAGCCCATACTTACTTGGCAGAGAATGTAGCATCCAATCCTCTTCAAGGACAGAGACTTGTTTTACCCCTTCCAGGGGCAAAGGGGATGAGAACACAAGAGCTTTCCTGCCTTCCTAGAGGAGGATCCTACAATCAATGTCAGCAAGGCTTTGGCTCTTGCAACAGTTTTGTACCCAGTTTCTGCCACTAAACCTACAAACTGCATGTTTTCTGTTGTGTCTTTCCAGACTTAATTTTAAGCCTGCCAAAGCAATAGTTACTAAGTCAATTTTGATGCCCATTGTCTCCTGTGTTTGTCTTATGGTGTGTTTGCCAACAGTCTGCATTATTTTCCCCCATTCCTTCAAGTTTACAGCTCGATTATTTCTCTTAGGGATCATTTACTACTATATGGAAATGGAAATGTGTCATGGTGCTATTTCTGCAACAGTGTTTCTGCTGTCAGTACCCAGTCAATCCAAAAGACTAGAAAAGATGCTGTAAATTTTAGTGTCTTCTGATTTATGGCCTCATACTGCTGGAGTTTACTCACTTTTTGCATTATTTCTTTATTTCCTTGAGTAAGTTTTCATCAGAGTGTGTAAGCAACTCAGCCACAGACTATAGGAAGAGAACAAAGCTCCTAGAAGTAACCAGTTTCTCTTACATTCTGAGAAAGAAATATAAATGTGGTTTTTATTTTTTTCCCCCAAATATCTGGAAGATGCATTTGCAGTGCCACAGAAATGTTCTTGTTTAGAAACCTGAGGGTGTATTGTAAGTGATGAAACAAGGGCTGTGAATGGTGGCAGACACACAAACTCACCAAATGGACACATTCCCTGTGTCCTTTAGGAAAAGGAAAAATAAAGCCACATCCATGTCTCCTGAGCTCAGTGCTTGTCAGACTAACCTACTTCTATTAGGCTCTACTGGGCTTTGTGCTGGGTCCAGGCAGGACCTGTTGGGATCTTCTCTGCTGGAGATGACCCCAGATGTTGGTGGAAGCCGCTTTTCCCAACCCAGCTGTCCAAGAAGGAGTCAGGAGTCTTCTGCTCGTGTTCTCAGTGATGTTTATTGTCTCTTATCTAAAATATTTTCTGTCTGACCCGCCGAGCTCTGGCTAGCAGGTCAGTCCAAGGCACTCTGCCTCCCAAGGGGCTGGTGCTGTCTTTTATACTATGAACTACGTATTAGATATTTACAATTGTGTACCAATCCCTAACACCTATGTTAGACAGTGACTTTCTACTCTGAACCAATCTAAAAATGCCAGCATCACCTAAAAGATGGATGTTAGGAAGAAGAAGGAAGAAGGACAGGGCACTCCCCAATCCCTCCATCTTAGGGTTTTAAACCCCCCTGTACCAAATCCCAAATTTTCTCCTTTCACCCTATAACTACTGCTACTGTGTTGTCTAAACTTTAGTGACTTGTTATTCCTCATATAAGGTTGGTAATTTGTTCCATGGGCTGAAATCAAAGCCCCAAGTGTTTTTGGCTTCCTGGCAGGGCTGCCCAGACCCCTGTCCGGGGTTCAGGGCACGGAGAGGATGTCTTGGATTCTGACATGACCATCATCACCCTGTGGTGATGAGTACTGGGCCTTGAAGAATACTGCAGATATTAACACATTTCTGTAATTGCAGGCCAGCTAAATTGCTCAATCCTGAATCCAGTGTTTGGGCTGTTAAGAAGCCAGTGTTTCAGGCAGAGTGTTGGTAGTATGTGTCATCACACATTTTCATTTCCATTTTGCAGTGATTTGTGATGTGTACAGTCTCTGCTGCCACTGCCACTAAGGAATACTGCAGTTTTTCAGGCATTAAATTAGGAAAGAGCATGTTTCCATTTGGGAGGTGCAGTAGTTTGTTACCAGCCCACACATACCAATAACTTTGTTCCTCTGATGTATGTACCTAAAAAGCACGCCTTTCAAATAGGTATAGCTGTAAATATGCTGTTACCAACTGGCAGTATCTGGTTTTGGGAGAAAATGAAGCTGTTCAGTGTTCTTTTTTCTGAACTAATTTAATTTATGCCTCCTAAACTCCAGTTAACCTTTTAATATAGGTTTCATAGTCATAAGAAAAGCTTTAGCACCTTTGGGGAATTTTTCTAGTGCTGGTTTAGACTTGGAACCAGGCACAAAATGATCTGATATTGGAAAAAGGCTATAACTTGTTTGTAAGATTCCCTTCCTTAGAGTTGTCTCAAAGGTATTTGTTTCCATATCAACAATGTACCACAGTACTGCTTGTTTTATAATGGTAAATCCTTAGAATTTTAATAATTTACCTAATGTGTCTGCTCTTTCTTTTGTCCTCTGATGTGCCTTGGCCAAGAGCTGATATTTAAAGTATTGATTATTTCTTCATCTATGAAGTTGTGCATTCAGCTCAGCACTTAATCAGCCTGAGGCTGGGTTTTTTGTGCTTGACACAAGGACAATGTGTTTAAAAGTATGTCAACTTCTCAAAATTAAAAGTTTTAATGCCAGGGTTGAGTGAAGTGATAATTGTTTAACATTTTCCTCTCTTGGCTACCTTTGAAATCTGAAAAACCTGAGTGCTTCCTGAAATTAGCATGATTTTTTCAGTTCTAATCTTGTTAGCTGCTTCCTAATTAATTTAGTACTTGTATTTCTTACAGTTTTTATTTATAGTAGCATTAGTATCTACTCTAACAACTTTTCACCCTCCCTCAGAATTCTTCTCTTCTGCTCTTACCCTTTTGCAAAAGAAATTCAGTGTGTCAAAATTATGCCACATCTGCAGCACCAGCAAAGATAACTAGGCAGGGATTCAAGAGAGATCAAATAAATCAGACTAACCCACAGTATTGCTGTGTTTTCTTTGCTGGAGAAAGTTAGGCTATCATGCCCAGCCCACTCCTGAAGTTCATGTCTTCTCCTTCTCACACAAGCAGACTCTTCCCTAGGAGAGTGTGTTTATTTTAGTTGTTTAAGCACCCAAAATAAAGCATGTAGAACTCTGGGATTTGGTTAAAAAATCTCAGATGGAACTAATTTTTGAGGTTGGCTTTTTAAAAAAGCAAATAACTTTGGGGCTGTCCTTGATATCCAATTACTCAGTCTTGTTAATTAGAAATTGTGGAGCAACTGTCAAATATGCAGGGAGGCAGAGGACCCCAGATGAAACAGCAGGCATGGAATAGGCTGCCCTTTCACTTCTTTCAAAGTTCCCTCACTGTCTGAACCTGCACATCTCAAATGCTCAAGAATTATAAGACAAGTAAAACAGGCACTCTGAAGCTGGAGTACTGAATCTTTTATAATGCTTTGATTGTTCCTTGAGTTGCTTTCTGAGGGACCACTAGTAATTTTTTCATACTGTTGATGGGGGACTGAAACTTCCTTTCCCAGCTCCAGCAATTTCAGGAACAGAAATCCTCGGAAAGATGCTGGGCTTGTGATAAAAGTACTAAAGTCAGAGACAATCAGGGAAATAACATCTGTAGATGCTGGAGCTGACCTTAATCTTGATCTGCTACAGTGCCCTTTTTGATACATCTCATGTAGCCCATGGAGCTCTCCCTGTGGTGGTAGAAGCTCAGGCCTGCTTGTGCACAAAACCCTAGGAGGCAGACAAGCTAGGTAAAGTTAAAATATGCTGGTGTCACTTGGCATTAGATGTGGTTTACTCTTTATCCATTTCAATGCAGGCTACTCATTTCATTAGCTGGAAAACAGCCTTTTTTTAAAGTAGGTTGGTGATGGGGGCTTTTATATATCACTTAATCTCTGCTTTACTGCAGTACACAGGGATCCTGGTGGAAAAAAAACAGTCCTTCAGTGAGTACTAGAAACAACCAGCTCTCTCTTTTTGGTATAAATAGTTGAGGGCAGAGAGAAGCAAGCTCATTTTTAATATGTGTTTAGATTGAAAGTGAGTTGCAGTGGAGCCTAGCTAACACCCCAAGCAATTATACTTCCAAATTTTGCCCTCTGGGGACAGAAGAATGCTGTCAAATGCTGGGCTCCCTGTAAATCAAAAAAAGTCTTTTGAGTTCTCTTCAGTTTTAAAAGGGTCACTTTCTGAGAGCAAACAATTCTAATAAATGAATAGTAGTTGATGCTCAAAACTTGGCAGAAGGTTTCAGAGATGTGTAATGGCATTTGGGAGATGGATACACCTCTTTCTATGCCATGTTTGTGGGGAGCTCCATAGGGGGAGCAAACTGAAATGACAACGTTTTCATTATATCCTTTTTCTGTAAATCTGACAGATTAGGTGTGGGGTTCAGTTATCCACAGATCTTTCCCTTATGATCTGGGACTGCAGAGGGGAAAGAGATAACCAGATATACCTTCTGTATAGAGCTTTGGACAGGGATTATCTTACAACATTTGTGTGAGTGCTGTTGGGAGTTATTAAAATTAACCCTCCCCCTGTTAGGGTAATGCAGGGAATTAAAAGGATTCCCAGAGAAAGACCAGGTCTGCATGGAAGAGCAGGTGCTCCCACTGGTTTGTCTGGTGTCAGACAACTCGAGGTTGAGCCAGAGGTCAGTGCCACAACAGCGCATGAAAGCCTTGAAGTTATCTACTTAGACATATGACTGAGCTTTTGTTTTTAAAGACCACAAAATACTTTCCTCCCTATTTGTTGTCATTAATTAAACAAAATTTAATTCTTTATTTCATCTATTATTCTGGTGCCTGCTGATCTGGGTCAAGACTGAGATTTCTGCCCCATCCATTCTGTTCCAACCTAAAAATCTCTGTGTGCCATTTTGGCATCTGTCTCCTGTGTTGCACATCTTGGAAAAGTGTTTTCCACAAGAGGGTATAAGCCAGCATTTTGCATTAACCCTCTGCCATGAAACTGGATGTTAATTCCAGTTAATTCCTACTTGCATTATCCCTACATGGATCATGTCTGTGTGCTATCCATCACCACTTAGGGAAAGAGTGAGCACAGCCTGCCTGCTGGCTCCAGCTGGGAGTCAGATGAAACACACAGATTCTCACAAGCTCACACCTAAAGTGGTGTCAGCAAGTCCCATGGCTGAAAGCCCGGGTACAGGTGCTGCTCCCACCTACAGATCTCAGGTGGGCCTGTCAGCAGCAGTGTCAGGAGCAAGGAGCAGCACTTCCTCTCCTCTTCACATAGCTCTGGACAGCTGATGTGCCAAAAGCTTTGTGTAAGACAGTCTGCTGCCTT
The DNA here is from genome assembly GCA_013397555.1 of Urocynchramus pylzowi. Classification (NCBI taxonomy): domain Eukaryota; kingdom Metazoa; phylum Chordata; class Aves; order Passeriformes; family Fringillidae; genus Urocynchramus; species Urocynchramus pylzowi. The sequence goes on along the minus strand of VZRH01003798.1, from coordinate 601,041 downwards.
TAGGAAAACAAATGTGAACTCTCCTGTATTTAATATTGGATCACATTGTCAAAACAGGTTGTGATCAATCTCTTTGAAGGAAGGAAAGGAAATCCAGGTGCCCCTCGTAAACTTCAATGGTAGTGCTTCTCAGGACAGACATCTAATGGTATATCAGTATATTTCCTTCCTTATTCCCTGATTTCTAGTTCCCTAAAGGAGTGGAGTTGGTCCTTTCAGCAGCTGATATGTCAAAAGCATTCAGGAGGAAACTACAGGAAGCTGGCAGTGACTTGGAAAAATGAAGCAAATCTGCAGGGAATCTCTTGGCTGATTCAGTGGCTTTCTAACATCTTTCCCTTCCAGCTGGACCTGCCTCCTGGTAGCAAAGGCCCTGTCTAGGCTGAACACATCAGAGACAACACGCTGACCTCTTTAATTTCTGAGGATTAATGAGGTTTTACTGCTTAAGGTAAACACCTAAATTAATGCTGAGAAGCTTTGCTCGCATTTCTCTGTCTTTTTCCATCCTCCATTACCTCTCAGTTATGACTCACTGGAGTCATAAATAATGTAGTGTTTTTAAAATAACTCTGAAAAAATTTAACTGTGTAGTATAAGATCACTTATGAAGGAGGAGCTGGGGCAGATGTAACAGGTGGGAATCCTGCTGAGGCAATGTTGTTGTTTGGGTATATTTCAAAGGTTTAAATAGGATTAAGGTATTTATTATTATTAATGAGAAAATAATCTTTATCCTTCCAGAACATTAGAGGTATGCTGGTTTTTTATGCCATAGAAGAATACTCTATGGACAAATACAAGGTTTTTGTAGTCTAAATAATCAAGCTTGAAGCTTACACAGACTGAGGATTTTCTCTTGCTAGCAACACACACTGCTCATGCTGCTGCAACCTTGTTAAGGCTGAAGGCTGAGGCATTCATAATAACTCCTGACTGAAGTGCCTTGATTTATTGGTGTTCCACATGAGACACATTAAATGGACCTTTATTTTTAGAATAATACTCTTCAAAATGTTTCACAACTGAAGCATTATAAATTTGGGGCTCCCAGCTTGCTGGCCATCCTTGAAAACCTTTGGAATATTGGTGGATGAACAAATAGCTTATACCTAGGTAAGAAGGCCTGTGACTGCTTGGTGCCATAGCATTAAGAGAGGGAAAAAAATATGAAGATAGACGTTATGGTTTAATAAACTGCCATATTCTGACAGGATAATGCTAGCATCTGATTTTTAGGGCAGGCCAAAAGCTTTTTCCCCCAAAAAATCTTGGATTAAATTAAAAAAAAAAAACAACCTCACCCTCAAACCAACTTCTGTTACCCCAAGAACTCTTAAAAATTCAGAAGGTAGCATTATGCAAAATACTCCTTTTACACTGACCACTGCTTCCTCCTTTGTCCCTCGTGTGTGTGCAGCACTTTCTGCTATTTGAAGTGGGGAGAAGCGTTTTGGTGTGGTTGCCTGCCTCAGTTCAGGACATATGAATATTTTTTGCTGCAGAGGATGGGTCTTCCTTGTGTGTGAAGGAGCAAGAGCAAGGTCATCTGGAGCAGCCTAAGGAAAGGAATAAATCAATGAACCAAGCAAAGGCAGTTGCTGGTAACTAGCTAAGAATAAAGAGTCAGGCTCGGGTGTGCAATGTTCACCATCAGCAAACAGAGCTTGAAATCCTCAAGCCAAATGGTGAATTTCTGACCTCAGGACAGGCTTGGAGGAAGCAGAGCTGTTATTGGATCTCGGGATGCTGTGGTCTGAGTGAAGGTCAGCTTCAAACTGTTTGCTGACAAGTGCAATAGATGAGTTGCTGTGTGAGCTGGCTTTAATGGACTTGAATGAAATAGGAAACGTTGGACCCTGAGTGTTATTAAAGGGTTTTTGTGTATGAAGCCATTATCTCTTGGTTTTGTAGCCTCACTGTTTTTGCCTGGCTGGGAGATGGCAGAAAACCTTGTGGAGTGCTTACCAGCTGGTGGGTAAGAAGAGACCTGGGTGCCTAACTGCAGGGTTTCCAGCCCAGTGAGAAGCCTGAAAAGAACTAGATTATCCAAATGCACTATTAAAACCCTACAGATACTCTGGGAAGGAAGTAGCACATGTGAGGTTTCTTGGGTGCTTAGTCTGGTTTTAGATTCATGTATTGCTCTTTAACTGGCTGCTGTGGTTAGGTAATGCTGCCTTGACATACTTGCTTTCCAATGTTGGTAGCATGCCCTGGACCAGGGCTTGATCCAGCTCAGTAGAAAAGTAAAATAAAATATTCCTGACCTGTTAGAGAGAAAGTCCCAGATTGCTCCTTGCTGTGCTTGCCCCCATGGGGCACTCCACTGTTTGTCCCTTCAGCCTAGAGGCACTGGTGGCTGTCCTTGCCATCCCCCACCCATACCCTGACCCCTCCTGCTTTGGCAGCTTTTCTTTGCCCACAGGGGAGGGTGACTGAACTGCCTCCTGCCTCACCCCCCTCCTGTCTCCAGGGCTCTGTCCAGCTGTAGCATCTCAGTGCTGTGCAGCACTGCGAGGAAGATGCACAGGTCTCTGTCTGAACTGAGGGCTGGTGCTTACAGCCCAGCAGCTCCACAGCATCCTCCTGTGAGCAATTACAGGGCTCTCCCAAGCTACTACTGCTCTGATGCACCTGGGTGGTGTTCTGGGGATTTCCCTTTTGGCAAGGAGGAACTCGCAATACAAATGAGCTTGGGCTGCAATAAAGAAAAAAAATGCAGTTGATAAAGAGTATTATCTCCTCAAACTGTAGTTTAGGCTTGCTCTTGTGCCAGCAATCTTCTGTGTGGCCTTATGACATTTGCTTCTGTGCATCAACTTCCCCTTGCACTAATGGTCCAGGGCTGGTTTTGTCACAGAGATATTGCCAGGATAAATGCAGCTGAGGCCACAAAGCATTGTGGTGGCATGAAACACTTCAGTGTCTTGATTGATTGCATCCCATAAACAGGACGTCTAAGTCACCTAACTCACACCACAGGACACCTCACTTTCACCTTGATAAAGTAGATTTTCTTAGATTGCCTGGAAATTGTGTTGATATTGTAAAGCAGAAAGCAAAACCAACCCCAGAGTCCGGCGCATAGAGACAAGAAAGGTTATTTTTAACAGTGTGGGAAGTGCTGTACTCACAAGGCTAATGCTACCCACGGGACGTGCCTTGCATTTTGCTTAACAGAAGCAGAGCCCTCTCGAGTTACGGAGCTGAAGGGGAATAGCAAGCTGGTGTGCTAATAATTCCCACGTTACTATTTTTAAAGTTCTGCCTGTGTTGTCTGTAGCACTGTTACCCAGCAGTGCCTCCCAATGCCAGGTTACTTCAGGCCAAGTTGGTGTCTGCACTTAAATCTGTATTAATTTACTTGCTTTTTGTTTGCTTCCTTTCCCCTTGTTATGGTCTTAAGCACTTGTACATTAAAAAAAAAAAAAAAGAAAAAGAAAAAGAAAGATAAGCTTGTAGCCAGAAACTTGAATTTGATGAAATTCAATTTTTTGTCTTGTTCAAGTACTCAGAGCTGTATTTACAGAGTCCCAGCACCCTTCACCTTAGTTGTGGGTACACAAAATAACTTCCATGAATTCTTTTGCCTTGATGGCTCAATGCTTTCCTAGTTAGCTTGTCTCTGAAAACACCATTTAACATGTTCAGGCAAGCTGATTGGTCAAACAACTAGAGGTACAAAGCTGCTTTTTGCATGCCTCTCCTGGTCCCCAGTGGAGGCTTGCAGGGAGGCTTGCTCTGCTGCTGTGGGGCTTGGAGGAGCCTCTTCTCTGCTGGCAAAGCTGTCTGGAAAATCTGGTTCCCTTGCAAAAGCTCTGGTGATATGTGCTGACAACTGTGAGGGTGCCCCTGAAAGGAGAGCCGCTGGAGGAGCAGGCAAGGCTGTTATTAGCAATAAAAGCTGAAACATTTGTTAGAGTCCCTCTGAAAGAAAGTGCTTTTTCTATGAGAGTGGGGAAAGCCAAAGTACACCTTGTCCTCTGCAGTAATGCTGTTTCTTATCCCTTCCATGTATAGGGAGATTCCAGCACATCCCAAGCCTGTCAGCCTGTTGGTGCCGTGATAAAGCATCACTTTCCTGGGGGCAGCACAACTGCTGACTTCTGCCGTGTTCCTATAGTGACAAGCAGCCTTCCCAGGTGCGTGGAGCAAATAGGGAAGGGGGAGAGATGAAGGGGAAAGGAGGCAGCTCATTTTTGGGGTCTCGGGGGCAGGAGAAGGGAGCAGAGAAGTCCTTACATGTTGAGCAGTCTTGCTGCAGCCTCTGAAGCCCCTTGCTGTAGTCTCCCATCTGCCAGCACACAGAGGTGTAATATAAAGGTTATATCACTGCACCATTCCAGGCTTCATTTTTATTCCACAGGGTGTTAAATTATTTATGTGCAGGACAGCAACAGCTGAACCTGCTGTTAAAAGGTACCTTGTAAGACCTTTTTAAATATTTAGTACTTACTAACAGAATGAAGCAAACAAGCAGGAGTAGCTAAAGTGTTGAGGATGCACTCAATTTTTAAACAGCTAAAACAAATTAGGCTACACTTCAGCAGATAAGTGTGCAAAGGCCATTTGCCACATACCAAGTGGTCTGCACAGTGACAAGAGACCATCTGGCTGATCTGGATTTTTATGTGGGGCTGACTGCTCAGTTAAATGGACGGTGCTCTTAGAATGACGATCCTTAGATTCAGCTGCTTGGCAGTTCCTGGGTCTATCTTTTGGTCAGCCACAATGGGAACCAGGCACTTTCCTTTATTAATATGCATCTGCTGTGGGCAAATCTCGCTGTGGTATGTCCTTGTAGACCTACGCTGGAGCTCTCGCTCTGCCAGCTTCCCTCTATTTTCCCTTCTGCGTGGGTGGATGTTGCCAAAGTGAATGGATAGCGATCATGCTTCCCCCAGGCAAAGAAAATAGAAAACATTCTCTGGCAGCTTTCTTGATTTCTTATTCCAAATTTGTGTTTATCTTATCAATATTCATGGTGCTCTGTATATTCTCAGGGTATCTCATAGGCCAATGTGAGACTAAGTAGATTCAGGAAAGCTCTGTTCTCAGTAGGGGTTGTGGGGCAACTGGACTTGCCCAAGATAATGCAGAAAGTACAGGGCAGGGGCTTTGCCTCCAAGTTTGCTGGATATGGTATTCTTCCTGGCTGCTGGCACAGGGGCTCAGCCCAGTGTCCCTCCCACTGTTGCTGGTGGCATCCAGAAACAGTAAGGGGCAGCTGTCTGTGCGGCTTTGCAGCACCTGGGTGGGAGGAGTGGGTATGACTTACTGACCTCAATCTTCCAGGAAAGGCCAATGACTTCTGTAGAACGTAAAATAGTGATCTTGGGTCCCTGCAGGGAAGGAGGAAAAAACCAAACAAACTCAACACCCAGCTGAGGCCTGGATGCAGGAACAGCCCTGTTTAGAGCATCTCCTCTCTGTCCACTGAAGCCAAGGGGCAGGAATAGCTCTACCAGAGTCAGAAAAGGTTGTTGGCTCTGTGGGTGGACTGAGGACATCTCTGCACCTGGGTCTGGACTGCGAAACACAGGCTGCCCAGGACAGCTGCCAGCCATAAGGATCAGGGATGAGGTTAGCACAGAGGACAAAGGGGAGAGCAAATGTGTCCTAGGGAAACACTGTGCTTGAGCTTTGCCTCTCCCCACAGCAGGAGGGAAGAGAATGTGTGACACTGGATTGCTCTGGAATAAAATTATATGAACAAGATCTTGTGTCAAGCCAGAAGAGCTGTGTCTGAGAAGAAATATAAAGATAGGAACTGATTGTGTGAGAGAGGTGCAGGGAAGAAGCAGGTGAGCAGCAGGGAACAGCTTGAGATGAAATGAAAAAAAGTGGAAAGTGACATCAGAATGTAATAAAAATCTTGGCAAGGACTAGAAAGCATAAAATGAGGTGTGGCTGAGGGACAAGAAGATATAAATATTAGAAATAAATTTAAAATGTCCAGGGCTGCAGAAACAGTGGATGACAACACAATAACATTAAATAGAGCAAGCACTAGCACTCATTTGCTAGGATAGATCAGTGCTGTATTTATTTGAGTAACACAAATACACTTCAGGGTTGCTTAAAAGGATTATATGGTCAGAACATAGTGAGTGCTGGCTGTAATAGCTGATAGTAAATAATTACAAGTGGGAGAGCTAGAGTTACTAATTATTGAAATTTCCTGACCTTGCTCATTGTATGATGCTCATTTTGGTTACTGGGCTGTATGACTGGGCTGTAATTTGTCATACCAGCTGTCTGCCCCAGGCTGAATGTGTCTGAACAACAGCATTTCAAGACAACTGGGACATTTCAAGACAACTGAGACGAGACTTGGAATCACAAAGAAGATGGAAGTGGGGGCAGACAATGGGAGTATAAAAGCATGCCCCATGTGCCTAAGGATGAAATCAAGAAGACAAAAGCCCAGCTGGAGCAAAGACTTGAGGCAGGCTTTTAAGGGTAACAAAGAAGGAATCCTGCAGGTATGGTAGCTGCTAAAAGAAATTCAGGGTAAATATGGATCTGCTAACAGAAAGAGGGGGCAGCCATGTTCGATGCAGAAAAGGGTGAAGTGCTCAAGTACTTGAAAAATAGTTACAAAGAATGCAGGACCAAAATCTCTCCCCACTATATCAAGGGGTGATGCCTACAGACTGCATCATGGGGTGCTTGAGTTGGAGCCAAGGTAAAAGGAGATGGGTACTCCATAGTAAAGATGCCCAGAGGGGTTTTGAAGGTTTTTGGGGCTGAGATAGACAAAGCTGTGACTGACTTGATGAGGCTTTACTGATAGCCATGCTGTGAATGGGGACTGGACAACCTTCTAGCCAGCATCTCCGTGGTTCCTCTGAAACTGTTGTGGAGAGTGTATCTGTGACGATGCTGGTAAAAGGTATGGTGACTTTTCCTTTGAGAAGATTTAGTGTCTCTGTATTTTAGGTTTGAAAGGCAAAAGAGGTCAGGTTTTGGGTCGTGGTAGAGGACCCAAAACACTGTCCACCAAAGCAGCCTTTACTTCTTTACCTCTTTACTTCTAAGTCTGTGATGACAGCCTGAGGTTTCCCCCTTTGACTCTTCCTCTGCTGTCAGGGAGCGTGTGCCGTGGACAAAATATCCCATCTTCCCTGGTGCTGCAGTTGGTAAAAGAAGCAAACCAGCTTTGGCTCTCAGTTGTGCTTTTCTTCAAGTGGCAGCAGTCAGCTCCGTGTCTAAACTCCAGCAGGGTTTGCACGTATTTTTCCCCATTTGACATCTGAATGTTTCTGACATGCTTGGAGATCTGATAGGATGACAGTCTTGAAAAACAATGGAGGAAGCAACTAATTTTTCTCCGGAGCAGGGATTAAGTTGTACCTCATGCAGAAAAATAAAGGTGAAACCAAAATAACTGTGAAGTAAAACCCAACAATTCTGTGTAGTAAATAAATGGAAGAGCCCTCTGGAAAAAAAAGATGTCACATAATAAAACCTGTACAGTAAACAAGAACAGTTGACAGAAGTAATGTATTTTTTCTCAGATTTCAATTACCCATGTTGCAGCTGGTGCCTGGCAGTCAGGTTTCAGCAGGAAAGATCTCTGCAGCAGTTTTGCACACCAGGCTCTAGTTTGCCCTGAAACCAGGGGAACAGCATCTTGATAAAAACAGCACTCATGTATTTGTAGACCCCCTTCTAACTTAGCAGGCCCTTGGCATGTGAGGAATGGGTGTAGGCAAATAGGAAATGTACCAGTATATCTTCTGTCTGTGGGGCAGTAGTTAACAACACATAGTTACAGGAATTCTATAGGGATGTGGTTTCAATTTAGTGGGTCAGAGAGACAGAGCCCAGCCACACAAGCTGAAGATCTGAATCTTAGCACAGAGTAGAGGATATTCACTTGCTGACTCCTGGAATATCACTCTTGCCCAACCCACAGAAGGGAAAATCCTTGCACAGGTTTAAAGTCAGGAACCAGGGCAGTAGAAAGTGTGCAGTTCTTGGATTGGAGGAAAATCACCAGAGGAGCTCGTGGGGTCTGTGCAGTTCAGCAGATTTCTATGTGACCTGGAAAAGGGGTTAGCTGTGAGCTGCCAACATTTGCTGATGGCATTAAATTTACAAATTAGTAAGAAGCAGAACCAGCTGTGAAGACATGTAGAAGACCCTTGTAATAGTGGGTGACTGAGCAAAAAAAAAAAATAAATTGCATATGACATTCAGCAGAAATGAATGTTCAGGGATGCATGTAAGAGCAAACCAGTTATGACTCCACATATAAAATGATAGCCCTGATAAGAGCTGAGTGAGCAGGGACATATAAATCAGGAACTTGATCTGGGATTACACCAAACACCTGACACACTGGTAGTGATCAGTACTCTGTGATGGTTAAATAAAACTGACATACAAAATGTTAGTAGTTATTAACATGTTATGGAACAAAACAGAACATACTAGTTTTGGTAAAATGGCATTTTCTGCTGTGACTTCACTAGATTGGTTTCCCAATGATGAGTGTTCACAGCCTTTGTGTCATTCCCTTGTCTCAGAGAGAAGGGGGAGGGCTAATAAAGGAGAAGTTTATTCTCCTAGTATGTTACATAAATTTTCCTTTGATATCAAGGACTTTTTCCTCTGTCAAAAGAAGCCAATTTTGCATTGTGTGGAGGCCAGCATGAGCCCTCCAGCAACTGCTGTGGGGAGAACCCCACAGCCCCTATTCTAGTTCATCTCACCCCAAAGGTTGCATGAAGGATCCCTGTTAAATGCAGTAAGGACAATACAGGCAAAAACTGCTATTGGGGTGAGGTTATAGCTCAGGATTACCTTAAAAAAGTAGGAATCTTCAGTAAGATGCAGTAAGGAGTTCTTGGAAGAATAGAGTTGAATAGCATTACTGAAAGGAATACTTGGAGATCACGTAATCTAACCAGTTTCTAAAAGCAGCATTAACCTCAAAATAGGTTGGCTGGGGGCTCTTTGTGATGCAGTGACTGTGTTGAGCAGTTTCAGTGCTCAGCCATGGGCTAGTCCCACCCAGTGCAATGGGTCCTGTGTAGGTCACTGTCTTGGTCAGGCTTGTGAAGAAGTAATGAATCTTGCAAGGCCAGGTTTTTTCTTATCTCTAGTCACATTATCTGTTTTTCACTGGGGCTGTGATGTTGATAGTTTATACAGGATGTTGAGATAAAAAGACAATTAAGTTGCTAGCCTGGGCTGGGTGGGTTCATGGCTAATATGTGCTAGAAGTAGAGCACTTCAGGCATGTGAATCAGTCCTGAGAGAGAAGTGATTGGGTAGGACTGACCCCCAAGTGCACTGCACAAGGAAGGCTGAGAAAAATTCGCAGCTTTTCCTGTCTGTGAGAACTAGTCCTTGCCCAGCTGTTGAGTGGCAGGAGCTGCTCTGAGAGTACCTTCCCCAATAGACATAAGCTCTGGGCCTTGCTGTCTCCCAGAGAAGTTGAGTAGTATGTGGCTTTAGGTGAAACTTCTTACTGGGTTGGAAAAGCCAGCTCATGCTCCCTGTGGGTAGGTTTGTATTGGGAGTGAGGGTCAGTGCGTGTGGGGATTGGGGTGGTGTTCAAAGACAGTAGACATGTGATTTTATCTTAAATACTTCTTTTGACTGTCTTCTGCATGGTTTGTTGAATAGGATGAAGAAGAACAAATGAAATCAAGTACCCTGGTTGTGTCATGTCCCTTCCTAGTCCCCTAGCTCAGCTTCCCTAGCTCAGATGTGCTCACAGCTTCTTGTTGGTGAGCTTGAGTGGCAAAATTAAGGCTGTGGATGACCTGAGGCTGAGGGCTGTGGCAGGACAGTGTCCCAGGAGATGGGCACAGGGGCCAGTGAGCTGCCTGTTGCCACCCAGCTCTTTTCTTTGCTGTGGCCCAAACAAGGGCTCGCGGGCTGGCTTTAATATTATATATGCAAGCTTTCTGCCACCTGCTCACAGAATGAAAAATTAATATGCTTATGCACTGACTAAATTATGCTGTACACTAATTCCTGAAGAAAATGTTGATAAGAGTGCTTTGAGAAAGGCTTTTTAATATCCTTGCCAAGTGACTAAAGGAATTCCAATTAGACCTTACATGTCATTTTCATTTCCCTTGTCATTGCTGTCTAATTCTGAAAAATGCTTCCATCTCTCCTGCTTTCATGTATCATCTGCTTTTCTTATTTGTCCACCCATAATCCTGGTGGGTGACATGACAGCTATTTCCATGGCAAGAGCATTACAAATTCTAATAATATCTTTCACTGAAGTAGCACTTTTATCTCTGGTGGAGCTGTGCAAAATGAAGTTTTATATACATAATTTCATCATTTCATATGGTTTTCTAATCTTGCATTGCACAGTTCCTGGTTACCACATTTCGTGTAACTTGCTGGAAAAAAACCCATAACACTCTTTTTTTACTTAGTGGTTTTAATCTAAAAAAAAATCCTTTTGGCTTGGAAGTACGATTTATTTAGGTTTTGTATTGGAAACAAAGCTATTCAGCATTTAAAAATGTCAAGAAAGTGTCCCTATGTGCTAAAACAGGTTTATTTTGGTTTGTGCAACAGAAAGAAAGAAATAATCCAACCCCTCTGAGTTTTAGCTAGACAGCTTTTCATTTGGGTACTTCTATTCCATGAATCCTTACTCTGAAAACTAAAAATGCCTTTTTGTGCTGAAGGTTTTATATTAAATAATTGTTTTATCTGCCATTGAGGGCAAGCTACGTTTTGCAAGGGTGTGGCCAGTGCTGGGCACTGAGCTGCAACGCTGCGCAGTAGCTGCTGGGATGCTGTGAAGGGAGCACAATGCCCAGGCATTAGGATAGAGAGGATTTGTGTAGGCTGAATGTTAATGACTCAAACTGCAGTTTTTCCAAGGCACTAGGCTCAACTTGTCTCAGGATGGAGGACAATGAACAAGAAATCTTCCTGGCCAAGTGTCATGGTTTTACTTCAGTGCAGATGTGGGGGGAAGGTTGCTGCTGAACACTAGTGCTGGTTTGTTGGGTTTTTTGCAGTACCTGGGATTTCTTTGTCCTTGCTAATTAAAAACATGTCTGTGAAATGAAGGGATAATGAAAAATAGATGATTACTTCTTTGGGTGTTGGCATGGGACAAAAATGGTATTTCCTAGAATTCTCTAATAGTTCTGCTCTGTGACTGAATAGGCATTGTTTAAATTGGATAACTACTGCTGCAGCCTCCTCTTGAGAGGAGAGAGGAACTAGAGTTCCTCTAAAAAACTGAGTTTGTTGAAATTCTCCTCTGCTACATTTGTTCTCACACAGTACTGAGCTGGTTTCTTATTTAATTGCTGGTTGGATGGTTTCTTATTTAATTGCTGTTGATCGGGAGTAATTTCACAGAAGGCAAAAGACTGATGCTACAAATAGTGCCAAAGAGAACTAAGTAATGCACAAGGACTAAAAGTCTCCTTTGCATTACTTTATTAATATGCTTGAGAACAAAGAATATAATTTGAGTCAGTAAAATGTTCAGTGAGCCACTGCTTCATAGCCCCATGAACTTGCCAGGGGTGGCTGTGCAATTTGTATTTTGCCCCTGGGGAACCTGTGAGCACGGTCATGTCCAGATCAGTAGTACTTATGTATTTAGTCCATATTTGAGTTCATTTTTATTAATCCAAGGTTAAGTATGGATTGCCCTTTTATTTTGTGGCATTATATCACTTGAAGGAAAAACTTTTACTTTTAGTTCTCCTATATTTTGCAATATGTAGCCCCGAGTATCCCATAAAGGGGGTATTTCACAAGCAGTAAGTACATGCTTTTTTTTAAGACATGCACAAAAGACATCAGTTTGAAATGATGTTTGAAACCACTGAAATCTAAAGTGAATACTCCATGAAATTCTGGAGGAAATCACAGCATGACCTGTCTATTGCTCTTGCTGGCCTTGGATCCATGGTCCAAAGAAAAACACATGTGCAGTGGTTTAAAGGAAAAGAAATTACACAATATATGAGGGCCTGGCACAATGTACTGTGGCACTAGACAGTGTCCTTGGTCATGCAGAGGAATATTTTTGTAGAGGGGAAAAATGTTGCATTGTCAAATTCATATTGTGTTTAAAAGGGACCTACAGATGTGGTAGCTGTGTGAAAAAGCAAAGCAAATTTAATTACATGTTTAGCAGCAAGTTCACCTTCTTTTGTTGCTTTTGTGTAGATGTTGAATGCCCCCAAAAGCAGAGAAGTTATCCTATGAAGCTGTTAATCAGTATACTGAAAGTTATGGGTTTGAAGAGCACCTAATTATGAAGTTAGAGATCATTATTTCTGGTAATTTGTTTGAGATCCCTTATTTTGTGCTTAAAATAACATGCAATACAAAAGTGCTACAAAACTAACTTCAGAGAACTTGTGACTAATAACAAAATATGGTAGATAACATCCTTGATCTCAAGGATACAAAAACTTCTGGATAGTGATGATCAGAACTGTGATGTAAAACCCCAGATCATTCTAGGATTCACCTAGATTTTTGGGAATTTTTTGCCTGCCCTTCACTGCTGCCCTGCTTAGAAAAGCTGATTCTGCCATGGTATGTGCACTAGGGACAACCCGGAAGAAAGCATCAAGCCCAAAACCTCTGACTGATTTTGCACTGCTACTTCCATTTTCACTGCTAGAACTAAATGGATGTATATTTAATAGCAGTAGTGTCTAGAATCAAATTGACTATCTCTGCTCTGGAAAAAGTGGCTTTAATTCTTCCTTATTCTTATTCCTTACTTTCCTAAGAGGAAGTACCATCTATTGTCTACTGTAACTAGCTGTGCCAAAGCATCTCTCTGTTTCCAGGCTGGGATCCCTTCCCTGCTGTTTCAGGGCAAATCTCTCATTCCTAAGCAGCTCAGTTCAGTTGCCTAAACAACAGCCATTTACTGCTGTTTAAGTGCCTTGCAGTATCAGCAGATGTGACACAGAGTCTGTGCATAGTCCATTCCCTACAGCTGAGCAGGAGGAGCAGGGTGTGGTACAGCCGGCATCTTAGGGACACTGGGGAGATGTTGTGGATGTCCCCCTCTGAAAGTATCCAAAGCCAGGATGGATGAGCCTCTGAGACACCTGGTCTAGTGGAAGGTGTCCCTGCCCATGGAGGGGGACATGGAAATATATGATTTTTAAAGTCCCTTCCAACTCAAACCATTCTACGAATTTATGATATTTAGACAGGAGAATTGGTCCCACCCTCTCCTGGTAGTATCCATCTGTGCCAGAGTCAGAATGAGGACCATGTGGATGGATGAACCTTGGCCTTCTAGCAGGATGCTAGCCTTGCAAGTCCCATTGGCAAAGACCACAGAGGTGGTGATGGGGCAGAAAGGTAGGATTAAAGTGTTTTAGGAAATAAGGACACTTCTGGGACAAGAGGGATCTGTGCAGGCTATGCCATGGTTAAATGAGGTCAGGCTGTGCCTCTGAAAAGGCTGGGAGGGAAATAAACAGATTGGAATGAACAAGGAAATGAGGCTGCCTGTGGTCCCTCTTGGCCAGCAGTGCTCAGTGACAGAGCTAGGGAAAAGCAAACCCATGCTTTTACAGCAGCACTTAGTGTTTAAAAATGAGGATGGGAGAATGAGCATTCCTGGACTCAAATGGGAACCCTGGCAGAGCAGTCATCCCAGGGACATGGTGGGAGGAGTAGGATCAGTGGGATATGGTGTTGCCAGGCTACCAATCTTACAGGAAAAGAAAGCAGGACATATTTGTGGGGGAGTCACGTTGTATTTGAAGGATAATATGAAGTGTAATGGCATAAAAATGTTCCAAGGAAAAGAGGCACACAGTGGAACCCCTAGTTAATGGTGGCATGGTGGGACTGTACTGACAAGCCCCTGATTAAGGACAGGGACTGATCAGCATAACAGGACTGGGCAATGTGAGGTGAGAAGAGCTGCAATTGCAAAACACAGAGCAAAAGGGGGTAGCTGTGCTGTTCCTCTGCAGACTGGATTGATGCCTTGTCAGGGCAAGGTGTGGAGGTAAAAAAGTTTGACATGCAGTATTTCCTTCTGTGTAGAACAACTTGCAGAAGATACTGATCTCTGTTTGGACCCAAGTGGTTCACAAGTCCTGCTTCAGGAGGTAGCTGTCTCAACGTGATTAGATTTCAGCAAAAGCAAGCCAGTGAATTCAGAACATGAATATTCAATTTCAAGACATGGCGCTCTGTGGAAATGAGGCAATTTGTCAAAAAAGAAAATAAAACAACCTTGAAAACACTAGTCTAGGAAGTGAGAAAATTGAGGCTTCTAAAAATTACAGTATTAGTAGTTGAGGTAAACTTTGCATTACAATTAGAAAGAAAACATAAATCCAGTAAAAACCCTTCAAGACTTAATAAAGAACTTGAGGCTATCACAAAGAGTGGATTGATATTAAAAAAATGGGAAAACTACCCAAAGGCAGAGAGTCCATAAATTATGTTGAGTAAATAGGCAATTAGGAGAAAAGATAAAGCTTGAAGAGAGCCTTGCTAATGATGCTTAAGCTGTTAGTGACAAGTTCTTCAAGTGCATAAGAATTGGGAAGCCTGACATGGGATCAATGGGACCACTTGCTGGCCAAGGGTGCTCTCAGTGCTTCATATCCAAGAATCTCTCTGTATTTGCATGTGTCTTTGCTGCTGGGGAGATTCCTACACCCAGTGATTTTTTTTCACAGCAGGAAGGTCACAGGACCCAGATGAGGTTTGACTAAGCAGGTAAGTGAAGAAGTTCCTAGACCTAGATGGCATCTGGCCTGGACTACTGAAAGATCTCCAAGGTGAAGTTAGTGCTCTTCAGCCTGTGTGACACTTTGTACCTGCTGTGGCAACAGACTGGTGCTCTCCCTGTTAATTCCTACCTATGACATGGTGCTGGAGAGGACGTACAGTGAGTCGGATTTCCACCCTTGGCTAGTGTTGGAAAAAAGAAGGTCACTGAAAATATGAATGAACAAAGCTGGCTTGGAAAGTCTCCATCACTGCTGTGAGATCCTGTCTTGCTGCTCTGCTTGAGTTCTGTACGTGCATCAAAGAACATGGATAAAGAAGTTCTGGTTGGCACACTGTAGCTTGGGTCTTTCACATTCAGAATGCCAATGTAGGTGGACCATTGCTCTAACCCAACAGGCTGTCTCTTGTGCTCTCAGATGCAAGATTTAAACCCTTGTAAATCTTTGCAAACAGAATTAATTCTGTGAGGCAGGGCATGGTGCAAAGTGAAGAGCTGCTGTGGGCTGCTGGCAGTTTTTCTCCTCTGGAGTCTACCTGCTCATTATACAGATAAATGTGCATTCTTCCTTCCTCCAATTTTGTCGGAACACTGGACAGAGGAAGAACTATATTTTGATCCCTGAGAACTTACATCTAGTGTCAGACTGACAAATCACCAAATGTAATTTGCTTGCTGTTAAGATTTGGCAGAGATGTCCCAGCAAAAATGAACTTACAAAATCCTTCAGAGCAGCATGTGTTGTTAATGGGGGTTTAATTACCCAGGCATTTGCTGAAAACAAACATGACAGAACACAGATGGTTCATCCAATATTTAGTGTACTGGTGAAGAGTTGTGATACCAGGTGGTAAAAGCAACTGGGAAGAAAAGTACTTAAAGACTTATTTCTTACTAGAAAGAAGAGTTGAAAAGTTTCCACCCTTGGCCAATTAATATGATGGTGATCATGAAATGATACAGTCTCTGATCCTCTGGATGAGAAGAAGAGATGACAGAACAGTCACGGTCCTGGACAATGAGAAAATTACAAGTGTGATACTGATAATGGAAAAAGGGGAAGCAAAGGGGAAGGTGAGTTATTTTTAACCTGTCACTTCAGTTCTCTGATAAATTCTGAAACAAATAATTATGTGATATTTTGTAGGTACCCTTGAGATAACAAAATAAAGATTACCATTATGAATTTATGAAGAACAAAGTGTTAAAACAGAAACAGTCTTTTTTTTTTTTTTTTTTTCTAAAATAGCAACCCATTGGCAGGTAAGAAAGAATCAGCAGGAGCTGGCATTTGGCACTCTTTCACTTGTCCTTATATGTAAACTACAGAAAAATGATCAAAATGGAATTGTTGAGGTGCAGAATCAAAATTTATGCAGTACCCATTTTTCTCATGTGGTGTTAAAGGTTTGTAGTCAAAGTGATAGGATGGATATAGTGAGGATTTGGGTAGTATATATTGGGGTTTTCCTCCTTTTAGGATCCCAAATCATTTTGATAACTTGAAGGAATTGCTGGGAAATAGTGAGACAGTTCAATAGGAACAAGTTCAAAGTACTACCCATTGGTAGTTAATAAGTGGAAGCAGTCAATATTTGCCCTGAGGCAGTCTGATGACTCAAATAAGATGCAGGAAAATCTTTCCAAAACCAAAGCACTAGAATAGATTCCAGAGTGGCAGTGCTGGTGATGCCTCAGCACTACTAGTTGTTAAGGCAGTTTAGCCAAATCTGTCCTGGAAAAGATAGAGGTACAAGGTGATCCTGCTTTGGGACAAAATTATTCTGAGACTTCATTTTCTTCCCATCCTACGTTGTTCTGACTTCTTAATTTTAAATTAAAAAGCTTTTCTGAACTGCATTCCCTTCCCCTCTGCTCTATTTTGTGTTCTCTTTGATGTGATATGTTCTTTGAATAGTGCCGCTGATGCGTTTCTGCTCATCTGTTTTACCTGATTCAAAATAGTAGAAATTGTCTGCATGTCACTTTTATTCCTATTCTGCAGTAACAACCTGATACTTGGCACAATAATCACTTAAGAGCACGATTGCTTCAGTGCTCGGTGAAAATCTTGGCCAATAGTTAAGAAATTAAAAATACCTTCCAGTGTTTGTTTTATGAGTACCCCTTGGCTTTTTTTTTTATTCAACCCTTTAAATATCTTATTCTTCATCTCTTCTACCTCCACCTGTTTTATTCTGTTCTCCAAAGCCAGTAGGTTTATTAAGAAGGCATTTCTTGTTCCCTGTACTTGCACAGTCCTGTTCTGTCTTTAAGCACACTGTTTCTCTTGGTGTTGCCTGGGCTAAATAAAGGAGAAATTAATGTAATTACTTAGTGAATTTGGAGAGAGCGTTACATTGTTGGTAACTGGGACTAATTTAGGTGTTTGCTGTATGTCTGTCTGAGCAGAAGGAGTTAAACAGATAAAAGGCTGCTGTCTTGTCTCCTGTGTGTATTGTTTTACTCCCATGACAATTTTTTACCTGTGTTGACAAGCATGTGCCCACCCATTCTTTCTGTCTTTCTCATTAGGAGAAGACAGAGCAGTGAGTCAACATGTTTCTGTCTTCTGTTGGGAAGTATTAAATTTACACAAGGCTTCATGTTGTGAGAGAGTATGGTGAAGTATCTATTCCTGTCACCATGATCTCGAAGTTTTGTGTGGAGAAATTGCTTCTAACTATGTTCAGCCATTTAGTTCTGCTTCTGAAAAAAACCCACCTTTTAATCTGTGAGACACATCTGTGAACCTGTGTTGGAGCCACCTGTTTTGAGTAAACTCTCAAAAAGCCATAGGAGGGTGTCTCACAACTCAGATGGGGTGATTCCAAATAAAGGATGAAACAGGAATGGGACTTCTGTGAGCAGGAAGCACAGATGATCTGTACCCTGCAGCAGGCAGAAAACCACATCTGTGCCTCAGCCACCCCAGATATGTGCCTGTATGAGTTGTGACATGTGTTGCAGAGTGTGGATGAGAAGATCTGAGGTGCTGGTCACCCCAGCAGCCTTGGGAATGGCCAGCTACAGCTGCACCTCTGTGCTGACGAAGGCTATAGAAGATAAAACAAGCTTGCAGAAAGGCAAATGGAAAGATGAGAGCCTTAAAATATTTGCTTTTCCCTTCTGTCAGGGTGTCTCACTTCTGGAAGTGAATGGGATATCCCTGTGAGATTTGGCTTGTTTGCAGGAGGAAGTGAGTGTCGTGCTCTCTGCAGCATCCTGCACAAAGGCAGCAGCTCACGGGAGGACAAGAAGACAGCTGGGCATAGAATAACCAGAAAAAATTTTTGAACTGCTGGAGGCTGTGAAAATTCTTTTCTCTGTCCTGAATGTTAAATTCACCAGTAAATCCCTCTGGGGCCATTGCAGGCAGCCTTTGTCCTTGGGTTTGGAGTGGCTGGTCAGACTGGCCACTGTTGTCCTGGTAAGGCAGCCTTTCATGAAGGGGCTGGGAAGGGGTTTTATTCTCTGCTCAGTCCATTTGCTGCACAGCTACACTGAAGGCAGGCCCACATAAGATTCAGCAGAGTGGCTTTGGCTGGAGAAAGAGCTCTGCTGTAGATGTATGGGTGCATCTGTTTGGTCTTCACACTGCAGTGGTAATGTCCATCAGCGGTGTGACCCGCTTGGCAGATGCTGTTGTTTTGGAATAAGTGTTAATATTGATGCCTTACTTATTTCTAGGTTTGATCAATGATTTCAGTAATCAGGGAGGAATCAGTGCTTATCTATTAAGATTCCTCAGTAAATCAAAGTATGACAGACAGATAATAGACCTTGATGGGTAGAGACCTTTCGTTTCCTTAATGAATGCAAATCAATCATATTCCTTATCCAAAGGCAAATTAAACAGCTGCCAAAGGAAAGGACTCATATCCTTGCACCCCAAAGTGTCCTGAAAACAGGTTGTATGGAGAGCCAAGCACCCAGGTTGCTCCTAGTGGGGCCAAGATGGAGTGAGTATGTTGATTACCAGCAAGATGGGAGTACAGAAGCCAAATTGGTGTGAACTCCTGTGAAGAGTGGGAGACTTTCGATCCCCTGTTTTCCATTAATCAGCTCTTCTGACTGTTTCTGTCTTGGGGGGTGAGGGGGGAGGATGGGAGTCAGAAGCAGCAGAAATTAAATTACAGCAACTTGGGATAGCAAAGTGGCATTTGATGTGAATTCTGAGGCTGAGATTCTTATAAAGATCACAGCTGGCATCAAAACGTCTGAGCTTGGGGAAATGAAAATGATTTGTGTTGCTTAGCTCTTTGCGACAGGGAGTTTAGTTCCTTACATTCTAAAAATATGCAAGACCTCCCCCCACTTTGAATAGCGTAATTTCAACATAAACTATTTCCCTCTACACAACCTTATTTCACAATGGAAGGGTCTTCTTTGGTAGATACTATTTTAAATTTACTGTACAAGAGACATGTCAAAGCATTTCCCTCTCTAATATTCTTTATTAAGTATGATTTAAACTGACTTGAGAAACAGTTCTGTCAGCTGGAAAATACCCCAAGTCATTTGTGTTATAACAAGATGCTCATTCAATGATTTCAGACAAGCAAGTGTCTCCATTCTGGGGTTTTCCTTTGATTAGCACCCATTACAATGCTTCTGTGAATGAATTCTTTTACTCCTCAAGAATGTCATGCTGTTCAGACAGTGCTGTAGGAAAGAAATGGACCTCTTTTTTCAGTGTGTGCATTGAAGTATACAGCAGTGTTTTACAGCATGCTGTAGAAAAAGCAAGAAGTCAGGGGACTCTGTGAATTGCATTAATAAAACCACTGGACTGGCACTTTGTGATGCTCTCTTCTGGGTGACCCATTACAATTCCAGGCAATAATCCCTCCTGCTAAGAATGCCATTCTGTGTGATTTAACCAGACCTGCTCCCTTGCAAGGCTTGCTTCTGCCTATGTGAGAAGGGAACCAGGTGTATTGGATTTCAATATAGAGAGAGCAAGGGGTTGGTGCAGGATATGGGGCTCAGCCCATTCTGTAAGAGTGGAGAGCAGAAAGCCACTGCTGGGATCCAAGAGGGATGGGGAGAGGGGAGGTGTGTATGTATGCAGGTGGATATGTAGGAAACAAGGACAGACAGTGATTTTGCAGGAGGACTGCTGCACATCCAGAGCTTGCTGTATGTTGACCTTGGGATGCACTGAATGCCTTCCACTTCAGAAGAGATAGCACAGCCAAATACAGGAACAAGCTATACATTCTGTACCTGTTTCATTCCATTCAGACACATGAATGGGTGATGTATGCTCAAACCTCTACAGCAACTTCTGCCAGCTTAGTCCATCTGCCATCAAGAAATGATACGATGCTTGTATCATCTTGTTAGGAGCCTCTTCCTTTCTAAAAGAAACTTTTGAAACCTTTTAAACCTGTTAAACCTTTTCCTGTTTAAGTTCCTGTATCTCACTTGTTTGTGTATTAAATGTGGTGCTGCATTTCCTAACCATGTTGGAAAATGTTCAGTGTGCTGTTCAGTGCTTTTTTGTTTTTCATTACAAGAACCCTGCTTTAGACTTAAATATCTGCACTGAAGTAATGTGAGCTATATATTGAGTCAATGACTGCTAAATAAATGAGGCTGTAGTTCCCTCCACAGTAAGTGTGAGTTATTCCAGATTTTGCAAGACCATCTGTACTCCAGACTTCTAGCTGTACTTAGTGCAGAATATGTTTGATAGACAATAGTGTTATTAGATAAATTAAGTGTTAGCAATTGGCTGTCAGCTTAATTATGGTAGATGGCTGCTCCTAAAAAAACAGTGAGTTGTTTGGGATGGAACTGTCTGTGTGATAACCTTCTCCACCTTCTTGCAGATCTTGAAGTTGGTACGGCAAGGCAGGAAAATGCCTGCGGCAAAGCCCTGCTCAGATGCCTTATTTATAGGTCCCTATTAGCATTTTCTGTTTTGACACATGAAACAACCATTGACTGAATCACAGGTTGACCTCCACAGCTACTGAGCCACAGCTCTCTGACAGGGCACTTGGAGATTCTCTGCTATTCAGTTGGCTTGGCTGTTAGATTATTTGTTTTCCTTTTACAGCCAATTCGTATGAGATGCCCTGTGTGTTAACATGAGGCTGAAATGGTCAGGAAGCAAGGTGTGCATGAAGCATCCTGGAGATGTCTTATGCTCTCTGTTGATGCTTGAAAAATACATTCATTCAAAAGTGAGCATGGGGCTTTTCTCATGGACCTGTGCCCTGGGATTCACTTGCTCCTACATTAAATTGCAACCCAGTCAAAACCTGTCTGCTTCTGCAGTCTTTTTCCTTGCTTGCTTCAAGGACCTGAGATGGAGATTAGCTTTCTGGTAGGAATAACTAGACTCTGCAGTGAGGGCCATCACCAACACTGGGTTTTGCAATAAATAGGACTGGTAGTAGAAATGTCTTACACAAGTGTCTTACATTCTAAAGCGATTATTGTAGTTTGCTTTTAAATGATTCTTGCATAACGTCATCTGCTGCATTTCAAGACTAGGGCTAAGGCAATGTCCAAGAGCCACAAAACCTGATTGTAACAGGGTGCTGCACCCTGGGGAGTGGGAATGAAACTGGAGGCTCCTTCAGGCAAAGTTTCACTGAGAGTGTTCAGGAAGTCACCTTGTTCCAGCTTCTTGACTGGCTATGCAGCTACGTGACCAGGCCTTTTCCCCTGCTAAATTCTCCTAGCAAACTTATATCCAATGGCAGTGAGCTATGCTGTCTCTCCCAAACAGTGCTGAATGAAACCTCTCTGTCTCCTCTTCATCTCATTTAACCATTTATGTGAAAATATCAGCTTACTCAGGGTTTGGATTTCTCCCTCCTTCACTAATGTTAGTTACCATGGGGACTGCTAATAGGAGAAAAATCAGTGATTTACCCAAGTAAAAGACGAAAATACTTCCATGTTATGTTCATGTTATACACTGAATATCTAGGTTCCTGAAGGATGGATATATGAGTGAGGATTGTTGTGTGAATGGCCTGTAAATGCTAAGTAAGGAGAGTGTTGTTCTTGCCTTCAATATATCTGGCATCATAAAAGAATGTTCTGGTACTCTTGCTTCCATGTACTCTGGACCATATAATACAGGGATTTCTGTATGAAATCGTATTTTTCCTCATCTCAAAATACTTGTAAAATGCTTATATTTCAGTTAGCTGTGACTGGCATTTTTAGGATAACAAATTAATTCTACAAAGTTTCAAAGAGAAAGAATATTCAGATCTTAACCAATGACTTGATTTGACCTGAGGTGAGGCAAAAGGCAGATTCCCAATTAGTCCCTTGAATGTGGTGACAAGTGCTTTTATTTGTATCCTGCTTGCTGAATGGCACCAGGCAACTGTTCAGAAATCTGAAATGACTTTTTTTTTTTTTTTTTTAGTAGAAGCTGTAGATTTCAAGAGTGAAATTTCTGAATGAGATTTCAAGAGTGAAATTTCCACTTTTCATTATTGCGTAAGATTTTCCTCCTTGATGGTGGTTTTCCTACAGAGGACAAATTAAACAGAGAGAAGAAACTGCTAGGAAAAATTTCAGAACAGCCCAGCACCAATGATTTGGTATTTGGCTAGGGCTGCTGGTAACTCTGCTAAAGAATGTGTTTTCCAGGTAGCCACTGGCTGGGTCATCCTGTGTGATGTGAGGAAGAGGAAGGGATGCAGCTCTGTAGCTTGCCTCTGCAGACCTGTGCCACACTGCCACGAGGCAAGGTGAGCTCCACCCTCACCTTGGTCTTTGGTGCCAAGCTTGTTCAGGCACTGATTTTGGGTACAATACAGGTTTGGTGCATGCTGAGGGAGTTGACGAGGAAAAGGGCACGTGTTGAAGTATTCTGGTTCAACCTTCAGCTTGCCCTTGGGATGTGTTAGGTGTGGGTTTCTGGTTTAAATTCAGAAAACAATACTTACATGGTTAAAAAAATCCCCATATCAGTCCCCCACCTCCCCCCAGAAAAAAATATATACACACATATATACACACACATGCAGAAAAAAGGGTGTAGTGGAGGAATTTTTATGAAAAGCTTTTTTTTTTTTT
>VZRH01003798.1:538691-578201 GCA_013397555.1 Urocynchramus pylzowi | reverse complement strand
TTTTTTTTTTTTTTAATGCCTGTTAAATACCTAAATCTAAATATGTGATTTAGAGTTCTGTTCTTTTCCAGCAAAGCAGAAAATGTATGTATGCTTTGCCTGCTCAGCCTTGTTTCGGTTCTGTATAGAATCTCTTCCAGCTGACCTTTCCCAAGCTGGCATTTATGTTTTGAGGGATTGTCCTTGAATCCCTCACCCTTATCCTGCCTCCTTCTGTCACTAACATTACAGTGAGTTGGCTAAGTCAGCATGGAGAGCTTTTTCCCCCTCAGACTACTGCAGAAGTAAAAGTTGGAAGCTGTGCAAAATGCTGTTACCCAGATTGAAATTAGTGAAGACCAGGCCCCACATGCCAGACTGTGTGGGAAACAATGAATGAGTGATGAAGGGCAGGGTTTCCAGGTGGAAACCCCTGCTCTTGATCTGCCTGCTTTTTCAGGGGGCTTGCAGCTGGGGCTGCAGCATTACTGCTGTGGATGTGCTCACTGATGCAGGATGAGGTGCATTCCTCAGCTATTCTGTGGGGCTCCACCTAAAGCCTCTCACATCTCCTTGCCCAATCCTTCAGTGAATGCTTCCAACTATAGTTCAGCCCAGGGAACCTTCATATCCAAATAAAGTTATCCCAAGCTCTAAAATATTTAATTTGCCACTTTTTCTAGCAGGAAGAGAAAATATGCCCTTGTGTGGGGTTTTTCCAGAGTGGGTAGTGATGAAACATATCCTGAGCTGAGAGCACTTTTACAACCCCAGCTCTGCCCAGTGTAGCTAGTTTGAATGGCTGTTTCCAAAGAACTATGAGGAATGTTTATGGGGTTTTTTGGTTTTGTTTTTTCTAATTGTATCTGCTGTAGAGAACCCTCCCATTGCCTGCCTCTGTTATTGATATAAAGCTCTGTTAAGGTTTTTTAAATGTACGGTGTTTCACTTTTTATATAGTAAGAATTAATTCTGATTGAATACTTTGCTTCACTGAACTGCAGATAAGATGAATGGGGAGCTGCTGGCTAAGAAAAGGCTCTCACAATGTGTTTTAGACCTCTGTGTCCCTGAGCACTTGATCTATTGATGGGTTTTGTAATGCTGTTATCTTGCTGATCTAGTTGCAGGATTTTACCTCATGCTGCAGAGCGCCTGCGGAAGAAAAAAGGGAGGAAGAAGTAGTGGTGACCCAGTTTTCGCACGTGTGTGCACACAGAATGTCCTGGATGCCCTACAAGTCATTGTTGGTGGACAGTTTTCTTTGTGCTGGGGTCGGTCTCAGAGCTTATTACTCCTGCTGATGTTCTTGAGGAAAAAAGAAGCAGGACAGAGTGGATGGTATGCTCTGTCTTTGCAGCATTTCGTGTATATTTTTTTTTGACAATATCCAGGGTTGTGGCCCTCATACTACCTCGTAGAAGGTGAAACTGGGCTTTTAGGGCTGCCTTAGGAATGTCCTCAGATATGTCTCTTGAGAATTAAAGCCCTTTGGTGTGAGCTGCACAGAGTGGGGGAGAGAATTAGTATTAACAGTACTCTTTAAAAAAATGTGGTGGCTAACCCTCAAAATCCCAATGCTGAAATTGCATTTATCTTCTTCCAAATGCTTTCTCAAACCATAAGCTTAATATTCGCTTGGAGGGAAACCAGAGATATTTTTAACTGGAAGAGACCAGGCTGCAGGGAAGGGGAGTTTAGCCCAGGACCACAAGCAATTAGTGCTGCTTCTTGGCTCCAGCCTCCCTGAAAGGAATGAAAGGCAACTTATATGCTTTGTCCTTGTACCATTGCAGCAACAGAGTGCCAGTGACAGCCTCATTACCTCCTGGAGTTCCCTCAGCTTAAATATTTCTTTAAAACAGATACCTACAGGGCCAGATTCCAGGTAGTATACCCCTTCTCATTGGATATACATCCATATGGATAATTTACATTTCAGGCACTCTCATCATACATTATTCTTGACTAAGCAACTGATAGAAAATCCAAAATATTAATTACGAGCAAGATATCCAAAATCTGTACAAATAGTGAATGTTTTGGTCTTGTGAAAAATCTGTTCTCATGTCATAGGCAGGGGCCATACTGATTTGGACCCCACTGTGCAGTGTGTGTAGAAAGCTACACAACTGGCCCAAAGTAAGGCCCTGTTTAGGTTCATAGCAATTGCTGTTCATATCAGTGATGACAAAGTTGCAAGGCTGAGGCATATCTTTCATGTCTGTTAAAATTTTTGTTATTTTTTCTGTCAGATATGAAGTGCATTTGATACCCACCTCGATGCCTTCAACATGCTTTCACAGCTGGCATGTAAATACACATATACCAATCCTTCCTTGCAACTGGCTGGCTGCCAAAGTAGCTGAATGCAGTCACAGCCCTGTTTGAATCTGGACACACATCTTGCAGCCTCTGAGGTGCTAAATAAGTCATGAGCTGTTGCAAGAGTCAAACAAGTATTTATCCACTCTCTTGTAAACAGCTCTTGGAGTTCTTCAGAACTTCCCAGCGCTCTGCTTGTGGGTTTCCTGTAGGGCTTCTTGCAGAGGGCAGCAGATCTCTACACAGTAATTCTGAGGTGGTGCTGTGAGAGACAAGTAACTTCACTAATGTTTTAGAGCACGAGCACTGCACTGGCTGCAAAGCTGCACATAATTTGTTTGTTTGGTTGGTTCTGGTTTTTCTATTGCCTCAATAAATTGATGCTATCTGGTATTAAGGTAGATGGCCAGCAAGAGAGACCTATCAGAAGCCACTGGCTTGCCTGGCCTTTCCTTCAACAGCAGTGGCCTGAGATATCCAGGTTTGGTGAGTCAAGACATTGGGGGAATTGTATGAACTGGCTGGCTGATCTGTGTGCTCTTTAGACAGAATTACAACTAAAATCAGAGGATGAAGATCACTGTGATAAGTCTCTGTCATAGGCATGGTCCAGAGAATACAGTACAGATGTACTGTATCACAAAACCAGATTTGTTTCAAAGTTGATGCTTGCCAATATAGATGGTTCTTTCTGATCTAGACATCAGCCTTTGAAATTAAAAGGAGAGTTGAATGAGCTTTTCTTGTAAATGGGGCATTTTTACCTCCCTTCCACGGGGCTTCCCTAGTTTCTAATTAAACGCGTGTTAAGCCAGAGCAAGAAAAAAGTCACTTTTCTTTGTGGCTATTTATTGTGATTATCTACTTTCAAACAAGTTGAAATAGATGAAAAGTACTGAGACTGCATAAAGGCATTTTGCTCTTTTGTGTAATTTCATGGAATTTGTCCTGTGGGTTTAAGAAACCCATAACATGCATACACACACATACACACTCAGGGATTGTACTGGCTGTACTTCCACAAAAAAATTAGGCTAAGAAGGTCAAGCTGTGTTTAGCCCTGAAGTCAAATATCACACATTGGAAAATGTACCTCTGTTCTTGGTTTACTTCTAAAGGAAAAGATATTATTTGTTTCTAACTTCTAACAATTCCTAGCACTGCAGTGTTTCCCTACTTTATTTAAGATTTTCTGCAATTAGAAGAAAATGAATAATGCAAAAATGGATTTGCAAATTAATAGGTTGAATTTATGGTGCTAAAAATGAGGCTGCATTATGAATTATTAATGTATACCTGAATGAGCACTATCTTTTCTTATAACATTTGTGAGGTCCATAAGATTCAGAGTCTCTTTCCTCACCAAAATATTCTTGTTTGGTAGCCAAAAATAACAGCATCAAAATCACATGAGAATAACAAAAACATCCCTGATAAAAAAAGGTTTTATGAGTCATGTTCATTAAATATGTAGAAACACAATGATCTGTTTTAAATACAGACTTACTTTGAAAGAAAAAAATAGTCTAAATATTATACAAATCAATGTGGATGTTAGTCTTTGTAGAAAGAAAAGGTTGTTAGAGGGGGGCATGAATTATTTGTTCAGAAACTTGCATTAGAAGATGTTTAAAAAGGCTCAGCATATTTTATAAAAGGGCAGAAAGCCTTTTCCAGCATAACTAACTGAATGAAATTGCCAGCTTTGGGATTCAAGTGCCCTGAGGACATCTACTCTGTACTGAGCCTCTGCAGCTTTTCACATTGCTGCCTTTGGCCAGAGGCTCCGGAAGCACAGGAAGATCTGACAGAGCTGACATACTGAGTCCTGACTTCTGTCCTTCAGATCTGAAAGGGACAATATTTAGCACCACAAGAATGGGACACATGAATGTTGATGTACTGACAGACCATCTTTATGTTTGTATTTAGCAGGAACATCCTGTTAATTAGACATGAGGCGAATCCAGAAGTCCCTTCCTGAGGTGCTCCACTCTGGGCTCTCTTTCAGGGCTCTGCACAGAGTGACATGGTGATACTATCTCTGTGAGCTCTTGGAGGAGGCAAAAGGCCTGGGCCTTTCTCCTGGTCTCTTTTTCATGTGTGTGAAAGATTCCTGAGTTTATTTGTAGAGATAAAAGTGGGCTCAAACCCTGATGCTTTCCAAATCACCATTTAGGTTTCTCCTGTTTAAAGACAGATCAGTTTTACAGCCCTTTAGCCTCTGTGGGTAGCCTCTGCAGATGCTGGGCTTGTTCAAACCAGCTTCCTGAGAAGAGAAAAACCCAAATATACTATGAGTTTTCTTTGCAGTGTGTCTCCAGCTTCTCTTCCTCTGTAATCCCTTCCTTTGGGGCAAAGTGATTCAATACTGCTAGTGGTAATGAGCAGACCATTTTGACTGATGAGCACTTCACACTGATTCTGTGATGCTGGGGTAAAAAGCACAGAAAATTCCCAGAGAGCAGCCTAAAAATGTGCTTCACTCAAACCTCTTTCTTCACACTGATAAAGGGAAGGGGAAAAATGGGTGTGAGGTTAAATACTGTTCTACTTTCAGGTTTTGGCTTTTAGATCTATCCTTTTCATGAACAAATATCACTCTGTTTAAGCAGTTATCTATGCAGTTAGAGCACACCAGGCTTTTGTCAGTGCTGGGGTCCCAGTTTGCCAGGTGCTGGGCAGGGAATGCCAAATCGTTTAGAGCCTAGTGAAGCCAAGGCACTATGAATGGACAGAGCAAACTGCTGAAAAGAAAGGAGAAACGTGAATGGAAAAAGTAGCTGTGGGAACAGATGTACATTTGCAGGCCAGAAGCAAATGTACTTAAGAGGCTTTGAATGATTTGTAGTACTTGCATACAAACATCACCTCTTCAACTTGCTTTTCTCACTTTCTCCCTAGATCTCATCTGATGTGGCACATCAGATGGACACTCAAGTAGAATTTTGTATAAAAGGAATTAGAGGAAAATAGATATTCTATTTGTTACATCTGGGAGACTCTTTGCATTTGTTTTTGAAAACACTCATTAAGAGGAGGTTTTCCAAGTGGGAGAATTTGGTTGATTACAAGATATTGTTCTGTCAACATCATAGGATTTGAAGAACAGCTGCTGGTTGTATTTGAAGCTAGAAGTGGGGGAGAAGAGCAGTACTAGCTCTGGACTGGTAACTGCTGAGAAAAACAATAATTTCTAAATCACTCTTTTTCTAAAATGTGGGGCTTTGCACAAGGGACACTAAGTCTGAAACATCTTGGTGCCTTTTTTCCCCTTTATAATACTAACCCGTCTCTAAGACACTGGCTATGGCTTCTTTTTCTCTCTCTTCTCTCTCATGATGTTTGTCAGTGCTTTTACAGCCTTTGGCAGCTTCCCAGCCAGAGCAGGTTCCCTGCCAACAGAGTCCCCTCATGGCAGCTCATCTTATAAAGGGCTGACTGCATTGATGGATGATAAGGCTAAGGAGAATGAAGGAACAAGGGATTTTTTTATTTTTAAGGAAAAATTCCCTCTCTCATCTGAAAGACACATTGTAAATAGAGTCAGTCCAAACCTTGAAAGTTTTTATCAAGAGGGAGCCCATGGGGGTGAAAGCTGTTCCTGCGGTGCTCTATGTGTGATACTGTGTGGGGGAGGTGGAAACACTAAGGCAGGAAAGGTTAAGAAATTAAAAGGAGAGCAAATTACAGTTTTAGGCTATGAGAGAAAAGCACAGTGAGTGAAGGGAAGAATTATCAGTCAAGGGAGAAAACTGTAACAAAGAAGGAAAGAAGTTGGGAAGCAGAAATAGAAACAAAAATGGTCGGTAAGCAGAAGAGAAGCTGAAGAGAAGTGCTGGAGGAAAATAAGGTTGATCTATATGTGTCTGAGTGTGCACACTTGGTAGAGGAATAAGGAAGAGCTGAAGCCAGGATGAAAAATAAATCATTGGAAAAGATAAAAAAGTCTTTTTGCTCACTTCCCTTCTCATCAGTCCAGCTGGTACCTCTCAACATTGAATTTAATATTGATGTTTAGTTCTGCAGGTATCTGGTTGAGCCTCAAAGGCTTTGACTATAATCATCTTGTGGAGATTTGCCTCAGTGCTTGTAATTATTGTGGACACAGAAGGACACATTTTGAATCAGTTTGAATACATGTTTTGAATCAGTTCAGTGTTTCCTTAATTTTGTGTGTCCTGGCTGGACTCTGATGTTGGCAACTACTCCAGCTTTGCCTACCTTACCTTATCTTAGCTTTAGACATATTTTGTTTATCAGTTTATCAGCTATTCACATCTCAAGAACTTCTAGTGCAATGTGAACATCTCCTGTAGATTATGTTTCACATCCTCTGGCTGTAGAGAAACATAAAGTGGCATGTTCCCTCAGTGTCCATATGATCTTTCCACAGCATCAATATGTCCCTTCATTTCTTTGCTCATTCCAACAAAACCCCAAGATGAGTGTGATTACTCAGGAGCATGTAAATTGTAACTTATGGGAGAGACCTGTACAGATCTCTTGACAGGAGCAAACCCATCCTACCAAGCCTGTATGCTTGGATAAAGCTCTCTTGGGTCTCAGTCCAGACTGTCTCATTACAAACACTGCATTTGCAATTGCCTTTTCCAGAGGCAATGTGCAGCATATTGACAGTTACTTTGTTAAGACCTTTTTTCCTCTTTTTTTTTTTTTTTTTTTTTTTTCTCTTTACCCCCAGCTGGGGAGGACTGCAGGACTATTATTAATTTAAGGTAATTCTTAAATGTCTAGAACTATGGTTATTCTGCCTTTTGAACACCTTTCTTATCTATGCCTGTTGCTCTTGGGGCACTCCTGTCCCATTCACATTTACTGCAATAGCACAGACAAGTGCTCTCTGAAAATGATGCATCAAGCCTTCTCTATTTCACAGTAAATTTTCTGGATTTCTTGGATAGCAGAGGTTGTGTTCTCTGTTTCCACACCAAGTCAGTGATGTTGCCTATCTTCCTGCTGCAGGTTGTGCTGTGGAGGTTGGCACAGGCTGCCAGGCTCCACTGCCTGCCTGCAGCCAGCAGGAATGGCCGTGGGCCCGGCTCCGCTGGAGATGCCTGTGGCACAAGAAGGGAGCAATTCCAGTAGGGAGAGATTGAAGTGGGTTGAAGCAAGCTGTGCCTTTAAAGCACAGTGATGTTCTGAGTACTTGTGGTGAATCTGGAAAAAGGTCCCATTGTTGGTCCCCCCCCCCAGCCCTTGGTTACTGGCTGCACATACTGTTACAGTGATTAGATAATGTGTTTATACCTCAGCCTGGTTTGACTCGTGTTACCCCCTACCTTCAAGGCTCTGTCCCTGCTTCTGTCTTTGATCTAGCCTAGTTTACAAACCGGTTTCCTTAGGAAATGGACAGAACTTTTGAGGTTTAAGAGGCAGTTGTCTGCTTAGCCACAATTGAGGTTTTATGGGACATAAGCGCTGACCTGGATTCCGGATTTTTCAAAACCAGCCCTTGGATTCCAGTGAAGGTGGCAGGTGCTCTCCATTTCATGTTGAAGTGTAGGCATTCCAGCCTAATCTCTGAGTTGCAAATGCATGCAGATCCTTCCCATCACTGCCTGGGTGCTGGAAGAATCATGTCTTCTGAGATTATGCAGACTTCAGTTTCTATGGGTTTGATGTGAGCATCTAATTTGACCTCCCATATTTCAGGCTTACTCCTATACAGTAAGCCTGAAGGTCATGAAAATAATATAAATGGGTTTAAAAAAATATGAATATAAAAGTGAAATGAGTTAAGAAAATTCTAAGATTATAAGTGAAGTTCAATGCTTATTTTGTGAATCTTTGCTTCCTCTATCAACCGAAAAGAGATTAAACTTACTTGCTTAATACTTGGTTAAACATTACAGAGTCCATTGGCTCCAGATAAATGTGTCCCCAATTACATGGGACTTCTACTAATAGAACTTGAGCTAAGTAGTAGTCATTAGAGTAAATCAAATACCCCAGTAAAGTGGCTTCAGCTGAAGTTAGGTGCAGTGCAATCATGGCCCTCGGGGCATGTGCCTTGATTGCTTACAGCCTTGCATGTATGTTTCTATAAGTGCCATTTTCTAAATGAAAAATGTCTTTTTTTTTTTTTATTTCTTTCTTTTTTTTCTTTTTTTTTTTTTCCTGTGGATCCTTTCATAGTAAAAAATTCATAATAAAGGACCTCAAGTACTTTTTGAAGCCTCCTTGAGGGAATTCTATTTTTACTGGGACTTTAAAAAGGGAAGTAAATGAAAAAATAGGGAGAATTACAGTGTTTCATCTTGCTCACCAAAATCTCACCTTGTTTGAACTCAGCAGTCAGAGTATATTCAAACATCACGGAAGCAGAAAGTGTTCAAGTTTGTGGAATAATAGCCTTAAAAAATTCACAGAGTGTTAAATATTGGATGAATAGCTGAATGAAAATTCCAGACCTAGAATGTGGAAAGATTAGTCAAACTTCCCAAAGGAAATGTAGCTTGGGCAGCTACACTGTCTTTCTAAGCTGCCTAGCCCTCCTCCTCCAGGAGTAATTTTTGAACCCACCAGTCACTTGAGCAGATCTGATGGAAGCGTGGGGTTTCAAAAGACATGGAGTTGTTCCAAGTGCTGTCAGGGTGATTAGTGGAAGGTGTTAGTTGGAGGAGAGGAACAAAGAGGCTCTGCAGGAGGATAGAAGCTTCTCCATGCAGCTTCTACCTAGGGGTCAAACCCCTTGCAGCAGGTGCTGCCCTCAGTTCTGCAGCCAGCAGGGAGCAGGACAGGGTGGGGGGATGTGGAGAGAGCCAGAGGTGTTTGGGCTGGTTCCAGGGGGCTGCTGTGGTGGGGGACCACAGGCTGGAGGTGGTGTGCTGAGGTCAGGAGGGTGCATGGGATGTAGAACATTAATCACCAGGAAACCAGCTTCATTAATCTTGTTGGGAATGGAACAACTTGTCAGTGCTGTGTGAAGGAAGGGAGAGAGAGAATGAATCTCTGTGCATTTATATCAGCAATTTTCATGTATAGCTCAACACTCAAGATTACAAAACATTACTTGAGCCCTCCTCAGCCCCTTCCCTGATTCTGCTAATAAAGTAAGACATCAGGAAGAAACTGGGCTGTTAGAGCAGAGCAGGTGGGACAGGGAAGGCCCAGCTGGGACTATGCAGGAGGCACCCAGGAAGGCCTGGGCACTGCAGCTCAGTGTGATGCCCCTCCGACACTGCCTGGGCTGTGCTGGCCCTGTGGTGGCCACTGGTCAGCTGGCTACAGTGATCACCAGTGCCACAATCAGAACCTGTCTCTACATCAGGATTTTTTTTTTTTTAATCTCTTTTTTGTTATTGTTTGTTTTGTTTGTTTGGAGGTTTTGGGGATTTTTTGCGGAGGTTTGTTTGTCTTTTTTTCAGGGCAAGAAGGTAGGATGCTGCTACTGAGCAGGAACAAGATGTCTTCCAGTTACAGCTGCTCCTGCAGAAGCTCTGTCTGGTGATGCTTTGTTTATCTTCCTTGTGAGTATTGTGAGAAGGGAACCAAAAATACCAGGCGAGCTCTGCTTTAAGGGATAACCTCTGCGATAGCTCTCCTTTTGCATCAGAAATCTGCAAATAGAAAATGACAGCATTATTTTCCTTTCCTTCTTTTCTTGCTGCAGTATGCTTTCTCCCCTGCCTGGCATACTGATTTGCTCAAGAATCCAGGCAGCAGTCTGGTGGAGAAAAAAATTATTAAGCACATACAGGCTTTGCTCAGCACTATATCATGACTGGACTCTTGCTAGAATCTAATAGTTTTTGTCCCCAGATCTCAAAGTACTTCATGGGTAAAATAATTTCCTATTTCAAAAATTTCTTTCTTTTTTCAAGCTTTAAACAAAGAGAATGACTGAAATATATTTCACAAATCGTCTCATGGATGTCTTCCTTGTCCTCATATGTGTCACACAGCTCTGTCTCAAGCATTTTTATGTACTTGAGACAGCATTTTGCAGTGCCAGAATATTCTGCTTGAAAGGGCTTTCTTCATTTGAACTGAACTTTATCAGTAGCAGTAAAGCTTTATGCAATTTATCCTTGAAATCATCAGGAGAGTAGCCTAGAAGTTGTAATTATGTTGGTGCTCTTATTTGTGAGCCTGGGAGATGTAGCCAAGCTTGCCTCTGGTATGAAATTTTTAAAATATGCAATTCAGACAGAATTTAAAAATTATTTGGGGAAGGAGCCAAGGAAAATGGTAGATTTGACACACAACCCCAGTGGTAAGACAATCCATAAAGAAAGATGTTGAAATTTCCTTACAAGAGAGAGAATTTAGTTATTTTAGAATATAACAATGGTGATGCAGACCCTGACCCAGGTTCATCCAGCCCAGATGGATGACAGTATCCATAGGTGAAGACCTATGGAAGAGTCTGAGCAAGACAGGTATGTGTGGTACTTGATGTTCTCCCAGCCTTCACATTTTTGAACTCAGAGACTTCATGGCTAGATGTGGTCCCAGGCAGTTGCACTCTGTGAGAATATGTCCAGCTTTCCCTTGAAGCCACAAAAACCTGTACCATCTGTAGTGCCCTTTGTCAAGGAGCTCCTGCTGCTCTTTTTGCTGTTATTTTGGCTCCTTCAAGCTTCAACTGATGACCCCCTATTGCTGGTACTGTTAGAGAAGCAGACAATCAGTCTTTTTGCAGACTTTTTTTGTATACCCAGAAGTCACCTCTTTCACAGATTGATGTGTCCTACCTCACTCATTTGTTCCTTGTACAGCAGCTTTCTCTACCTTTGATCTTCTGCCTGCCTCTGAACATTTGCCAGTTCTGCAATAAAGCTTTTGAGGGATTTTCTTGCTCAGTTGTATGAGATTCCTCTGCAATTTTTCACAGCTGGTGCTAGTCCTTACTATCCTGAAAAACTTAGTATTCTTGATATGTTATCTCACTTCAACCTTTTCTAAATTTTCCATAAATACACTGAACAGCACAGACCCCTCTTGAACTGTTGCTTACTTTTCATTGAGAAAATGTTGCTACTCTCTTCCCTAACAGGGCAAAGACCTTCCATGGATGCCTGGTTTCTTCTAATGCTTTAGAAGATGTTTTTGAAAATGAAAACAGTCAATGTCAACCAAATTACTCTTATCTTCAGATTTGTGGATTCCTTTGCAGTTCTCCAGGGAGAACAAGACCTTCTCATTATAAAAGCCCTACTAACTTTTCATACTCTGATCGGCCCAAGTAGCTTGTGCTTCTCTAGTTGACCACAAATTTTTTTCACTATTACAATTCCCCCTAATTGTCTTGATTCAAAGGTCAGGCTGCTTTTCCTATGTTGCTTCTGATGATTTTTTAAGAACTGGTGCCAGTTTGGCCCACAGCTGTGACTGAATGTTGCAATGCATCCCAGAGCTGAAGAGATGGTCTCCAGGAGCTCAGCCCCCTGCTGGTGTCCTGGCCCCATCCTTGGCCAGTACCCAGGACACATCCCACTGTTCTCTAGTGAAACCTTCATGTTCAGAGAAAGGAAAAGTATTGAAGTATAGACAGGTAGGATAGGCTGGGTTCTCACATGGGAGGGGGGAGGTTCATTCCCTGCTGTGCCACAGCTTAGTCTCTCTCTGCCTCTCTCCCTGCATGGGCTGTGGGTGTAGTGGTATTTTCCCAGCTCACAGGGTTAGGTTGGATAAGTAGACTGCAGACAGCAAGAACCTTATTTACTACTGGAATCTGTGCCATAGTAGAGCCAAAAATAGGTGGGTGAGTGTGCTTACAGTACCAGTGGAGCGTTGCTAACCTTGCGTGACAGAGTGAGGGCTAGCACGTTACAAACTTGTTGTGAAGAGGGAGTGGGAAAGCCCTGGCTGAGCACAGTAGGATCAACCTCTCCTCATGGAAAAAGCTGGTTCCCCTTGTCAGAACATTGCCTTAGGCAGGACTTTCCAAACAGGCTATTTTTTGTCTGATTTGACCCTTTGTGTGTGAGCTTTAGGGCCTGCTTAGGGTTGTAAAACCATACCTTCAGACATGCTGGAAGTTCTTCATGGTCTGGAGATGAAACTGGGATGGCAGAAAGGGCCAGGCCTTGTGAAACACAGAATGACAGAAAGGAACTGTCACAGAGGGGCACGTTGGCTACGAGTCTGCAGAGAGTAGTTAAAACTGGCTAGAGTACAGTTATTCCTTGTGTTGCACTACCCCTCTAATTTAAACTTCTATGTGGAAATTACTTTCAGCAGGTAGTGATTTGCAGGAAAAAAATATTACTCTACTTGGTATTATGAGAGATATCTCAGGCTGTCTGAGGCACATTGAACTGTGTGCTCTCCTTGCTCCATGCATTGTACATTAGTCCAGCCACACCTAACAGAGGCATTTGCATGAGTAATTAACTGCCATTTCCTGCAAATCAAATTACTTAGAATTAGAATTTAAAATTACTTTCCAATTACTGAACCACACTTGTTAGTGAGAGCAATGTTTTTACCGTGCCACATTTAGAAAGGGCAGAGGCTCTTAACTCTTTCAAGAGAGCAATTATTTCTGAGAAGCACAGTGTGTCCAGGGATCCCAACCTTATTTGCTTTACACTGCTAACAACCACTGGAGCTGGTGATGCTGTTCTCACAAGTGAGACAAATTAATTTTCTTCTTAAACTTTATGAGTAGAACAACATAAAATTTCCTTTATTAGCATCACGTTTCAAGGGCGGTTGTATGGGCTTCAGTACAAAGTTGGTTTTTGCTTTTAAGGTATACAAGCAAAATTGTTCAGAACCTTTTCATGACAGGTTGTATAACTCTATGTGCAGATGTATATATAATTTTAAATGAAGATGTCTCTATTATCACTTAGAGTATAAATTTAAATTGCCAAGTGGAATGTTGCACTAATATTAGAGAGCAGTATTTCCTAAAAATATACTTTGAAAATTTACAGACCCTGAATTTCCTGGTATCTTATGTCTGACAGCGATCAGAAAAATTGTCTTTCGGTCTTCCTGAAACACAACTAAATAATAAAAGGGATTATGTAAAAATGATGAAGTTAGGGCATCATATTTTAAAGTTGTGCTGTGGAAACTTTGGCTGGCATCAATGTGTTGAAGAAAATAAATGTATTCATGTTTCTTGATTCCAGCAAACCAAGTCTTGCATGTAACTTAAATGACTTCCTGGCTATCTAGTGTGGTTTCACAGAGTCAAAGCCTTATTATTAATGTCTGCTTGAAGAACACAGTGCCCTGTTAACCGTTAATAGGAGTCAATGAATCCTAATTGATTCAGCGATCAGGGAATATTTGATGTTCAAGATCATAAAATATTATGAAAGCAGACATTAATTTTTGCTATCTCCTGCCTCAAAAAGGAATGGATTTAGTTAAAAGGAATACTAGAAGTACAACTTGTTTTTTCTGTATTATATATAAAAGCATAATGAAATTGTGTAGCTAACTTGAACTGACAAGAGCAATGAAATGTAAGGTTAAGATTCTTACTACCTTTAATCTTGCTGAGGCTGGAAGTACTGCAGTGCACTAAGCAATAACACTGTGGAAATAAAGAGACCAATTATAATTGTAAACAGGGGCATGGAAAAAGGAGAGCTTGACTCATTTCTTATCAGATTTATTGGCAGACTGAATAATCATAGAATAATCCCTTCTGAAACTAGCAGAGGTCTCCAAATGAACAGCAAAAAGAGAATTTGCCCTAAATTTGTTTAATCTCACCCCAAATGTCATCTTTAATTTACCCTGTCAAGTTAGGCCATGGGTTTAAGGAGGAGTGATGACAGGAGAAGCATGTCACTGGTGCAAACCTTCTTTCTTTTGCTCTGACCAGATGGTTCTGCTCTGGGGAACCTGCAGTGCATCCTGGAGGACAATCATAGTATGGGAGGTGATTGCTGAAGGTGAGCTCCTCTGCCAGCACCCAGACAACTTGAGTTAGGGTTTCATTGACTTTTATGTCCTAATTTTAAGGAAAGGCAATATTTGTCCTGTTTTGGGTGTTTGGACCTGTGATGGAGGCTGAAAAGGGAAGAGTGTTATGAAGTTGGACATTGCAAAATAAAAAGAGAGGGAAGAGGTAGGGGAAGTGAGAGAAAGATGAAGCAGGACAGCGTGGGTGGATGGAGCAGGTGAGCAGGCTGATGGCAAATGAGCAGAGCTGTTTGCTGCCAAGCAGCTCCCAGAAGGCAACACTGGGAAAGAGAGACTTGTCTCTGTGAGGCCTGAACTTACTGCCTCCCCCTGGGCTATGGCTGAGCTTGTCAGCTTGTGTCAGCATGTTTTCAGAGTGTCCTCAGGAGGGTTTGATACAAGGGTGATGAAGAGTGCAGAAAATAAGCCTTTTCTTAAGCCACCTACTAGCACAAGAAGCCCATCAACCAGAGGGTCATGGTAATTCAAGCCTTTGCCTTCTGAAGAGAAGGCTGACACACTTTCAGAGGTCACAGTGATCTGCCATGACCATTGCCATGAAAGCACCTGGTTTTGAAAG
This sequence comes from Urocynchramus pylzowi, assembly GCA_013397555.1. Classification (NCBI taxonomy): domain Eukaryota; kingdom Metazoa; phylum Chordata; class Aves; order Passeriformes; family Fringillidae; genus Urocynchramus; species Urocynchramus pylzowi. The sequence continues at coordinate 563,422 of VZRH01003798.1, read as the reverse complement.
AGATGAGGATTTAACATAATCTGAGGCATTTTTTGCCACCATTGCCAGGATGCTGGAACAGCTGAGCACTTGCATGGATCTGTTTGGTGTCTATTCAGAGGCTCCTCACACAGTTTTGCTGGACAATTAGCTCCCTGAACCTTCTCTAATACGAATAATGCTGGGCAGAAACCAGACAGGACAGTGCTGCACAATGTATTTGGACAGTTAAATGGTTAACAACAGAGCTCCTGTTGTGATTCAGTCATGCCAGTAGCATAATGCCAGCTTCTGTCCTCATCTGACACTTTCATGCTGCTCAGAAGGAACCGCTGGGGAAATATGCTTTCACAGATTGTTAGTTGTACAGCCACAGCCCTCTGAGCCCTGTATAATAAGGCACTGGCTGAGGAAGGGGAAGTAACCAAGTGCTGGTCACATACCACGTCTATTTTTGCTATCAGCACAACCTCAAAGGCAGCTGATTCTGGGTGGGGGGTAAGGCTTCTCAGAGGTCACCTCAATAACATCAGGGCTTGGACAGGGGCCCCGCCTGGTTTCACAGATAAAGCTTTGCTGCTTTTTCATTTACTGAGACGAACCTGACTAAAATGAGCAATTGGGCTCTCATGCTGCAAAAAGCCACTGACAAAGCTCTCCAGTAGGATCCTCAGTGTATGTGTGTACCTGCTGGCAAAGCACAGGGTGACAGACTACCTCACAGTTAGCAGGGGCAGGACGAATCTGAAGCGCAGAGAAAGCAGTATATAGGTCCTAATTATTTTTTATTTTGGAGTGAAATCGCACTGAAAAGCAAACAGTTGCAGTCAATACTGAAAAATGAGCTTATTTATCTCTTTGGACACAGAAGATGCTCCAGCATTGATTAACTGTAATGGACTGAAGGGCACTGATTGCAAGGTAAGATATGATTGATTGCTGGTGGGAAGACACTTGGTATTGGGGCAGCACCTTGGCAACCTTTAAAAGAGCATCAGCCACGCCTGCAGAGCTGTCCCAAGCTGAACTCCACGTGCAGTGAACAGGGACCGTGTTGTTGCTGCAAGATAATCTGGGAGCATCAGGCAGGGCAGAAGTCTGTTCTGTTCTGTATTGGTGACAAGGCAAGGTGAGAGTAAGGATGCTGGCAGAATGCCTGGATCTCTGAGTTCACTCATTTATGGTGCACATTGTATTTTCTAGAAATACCCATTCATAGGTTTTTAAGTAAAGTAACCTCTGTGGAGTCTGAGTTTCTTCTTCCTCATACCAATGACTACAGTCATAATATATCTGTGATGTGCAGAGTTTCACAGTGGGTTTTGCCTGTGCAGTTAGTCTGATCTTTTCAATGAACTTAGATCCCAAAGATCCAGAGGAAAATTTCAGATAAGCCATTTCCAAGCTCTGTATGCATGAATCAGATCTGACCCCACTGGAAGAAACCACATGCCAAGTTCACTGGCTGGTAGAATAGCAAACTTCAAGAAGTTTAATTGTCCCACACAGCTGCATTTTTCAAACAGTCCAATAGTATCCAGTTTCAATTTCAGAGAGCAATTGTCTGTAAGGAAGTGTTAGCTGAGTAAAGTGAATTGTTTGAACAGTGCTGGGATTTTGAACTGTCATTGTGAGAAAGGCTGCTTTTTTTTTTTCCCCTGGACCAGCCAGGGAAAGCTGCAGCTTCTTTCTATAGGAGGGAAGATGGTGAATATAAATCACCCCTTGGCAACCTGTCAGGCGACGGATTGCAACCCAAGAGAAATGATTTGCTGTTTATCTGATGTGACAGGTTAATAAACAAATATTTATACATAGGGTCAAAGTAACAGTAGAGTTGGGGAAGAGATCTGCATCTCCTGAACTCCTAGGTCAATGATTTATGTGGGAAAAATGTTTTCCTTTCTGGCTTTGGGAAAAAGGGTGGAAATATCTTTGTCAGGAAATATTGTTTAAATTCTCTGTGTGCTTGGGATTCCTCTTTGAGGAGATAATTCAAGAAAATAACAAGATTGGCAATTCTGGGTTCTTTGGCTGACTTTCCAGCCTCAGGACTGCTGTGGCACATGCTGACCTGACCACCTAGCTACCCCACCCTCCCTGGGTACCAAAATATTTGACATTATGAGACACTCTAAAAACGTCTCCCATGGTGTCTGATGTTTCTGCGGTTTACCTGAGAGCTGGGTCAGCATATGTGCTGTTCTGGACTTTCTGCATTGCACAGGCATTTACTTCCCAGCTTCCCTTCATAAGCAACAAGTGCTGGAGCAAGGGAGAGGGAAATACTGAACAGCATCATCCTTGATGCAGGTGAACCAGAGTCCCTGTGACAGCTGATCCTTGGCCACTGATTCTACTATGGGAAGGGAGGAAGGGCTTCACTTGGAGGTAATTCCAAGGGACTGCAAAGTCCCCTTGGGGAGATACTCTCTGTTGGGCTGAATGAGGAGCTTGTGTGGCAACTCCACCATCCAAGCCAACCCTGTAGACAGCAAGGTGTGACTCCTGTGAGGGAGAGCAGTAGGAGAGGGTAAAGCTAATGATGGACAGACCCACCTTAATGATGAGATGAGGCTGTGGATGCCCTTGGCAGTAAGGACAGGGCTTCAGACTTATGATAGATTTTTTTCAGGGGGCTAGGAGATGAAACTCATTCAAAGCATGTAAAGAAGAATAAAAAAAATTGAAACAAGCAACCCACAAAAAAAAAAAAAAATGAACCCTTTGAACAGTGCTATTTATGATTACATAGGAATTCAAGGCTTCCTTCATGTTCATAGCTAGAAACTGTTTTCCTAGATAAAGTTTTAAAGGCTTAGATGTAATCAGCTCAGGAACTCTTCAAATAAGCTAAGTCGTGTTTTGATTTGGTGCAAATAAGAAGTGAAGTAATAGGAATAGCTATTCCTGGAACAGCTGAAGCTTTGAAATGCTGATTTAAAATGCTCCACGCTGCCATTCAGCTGTCCTGTCATAGCAGTATGGAACAAAAGTGAACATACAAAAAGAAGGATATATTAGCAATTGGAAATAAAAATCCAGCTCTAAAAAAATAGGGGAGATAATTTTTGTCCTCTTTTACCTTTTTCTTTATATTTTTATTCTATTTTTTTTTCTCCCCGTATTTCTTCTTAACATCAAAAAGACAATAGCAATGTTTCTTACAAAGAACATCCAGTTGTCATTTCTCTACTGCTGTTACCTCACTCGACATCATGATCTGAAAAGTCTGGTCATGTGGGGCACGACTGTAAATTTGCTATAAACACTCATTCTCCTGCCTCGTGAGCTGACAGGGAAGAGTGTTCTGGGATGGTGCCCGTGCTGCAGTCAGAAGCCCGGGCAGGGCAGGTATGGCTCTGTGACCCTGGGGATGAAGGCTGGGGAGCTGCAGGGGTGCCAGCATGAGGAGCTGTCAGAGGCTCGAGTAAGCCTTTGGCAAGGTCATACCTGTGTTGGCTCTTGCAGCAAATGGAGCTGGTTTTGGTTTACCTGTAGCTGTGCTTCAGCCCCACACCTTGGGGTATGTATGATCATACAGAATCTGCCTTTTGGATTTCTGTCTCTGCATTCTGCCCCTGCCTTCCTCTCTTTGGCCCCATATGCACGATATTCCTGTGATACTGTATCTAATAGCCTGAAAGAGGCTATTCTCAGCCTGCTGGCCATTGGGAGGAGACCATTGCTCCTCCTCCTTCCTGTTCCCTAAACACTCCTATTCTGAAGAGGTTTTACCAGTCTCTATTAGGCTGTGTGCTCCCATGGGGCAATTCAGAAATGGGCTTTGCTTTTCCACATCAGCTGGTATCAAAGGTAACTCACAAAATAAAACAGATTTGAACATAGCCTGTTATGAATCTGTGCCTAAAAGTGATTGTGGAAAAACAATATTTTGTCTTTATTTTGCCCCAATTTGGGGCAAATATCTTTCAAGGTCTGTGTTATCTGCAGGCCCTTGGTGGTTTCCATTTAAGTTCAGTGATGTTTTCGGGATCTTTGTTTAGAGTTTTAGTGAGTTTCTGAAAACTCAGCCATGCAGCTTTACTTCAGTGAGTAGCACTACTAATGTCCACCAGATTCCTGCCATGTGGAAACTCACTCTTACAGCTTCATGGTGGTAACATTGGTACAATAAATAACAGCAAATTTTTTGTTCAGCTATGAATCTGGGGGAAAATTAGTCTCTGGGTTGAATTTATTTTCTGAAATCAGAAATATTTTTAGGAGCACTTGTTTGTCCTATTGAGAACAACTAATGGTGTATCTGATAAGACAGATCCTAATAAATGGATTATTCTATTCTGAAAGATACTAGTGAATCACATCTATAGTTAGGTTATTTCTTCTGCCTGTAATACATAAGCACAGGGAGTTTGCAAGGGAAGTTCGCTATACTGAGGACAAATGGAAAGAATTGCTCTGTTGCATGGTGCTCTGTTGTCTTCTGCTCTCGTTGCTATGGATGTAATTCTATTACCCACTGTACTGTTAGATTTCAAAAGGGTAGTTCATAAGCACTAATAACATTTGTGGCAATCTGAGCTAAGTTAATGAAAAAGATAATCAAATCTAATGCTCCAGGGCAAGATATGTGATATCTCCAGGGGTCATAAAGAGATCATACAGCTGGCTCGGGGCAAGGCAGGGTTGTATGTGTGAGTGCAAGAAAAGGCAAGAGGCAGCAGAAAAGTGAGGGTCACCTTGCTCAGAAGCACTGTGTGCTGGTCACTGGCAGAGGCAGGAGAGGAGTGCTAGATACGTCACAGAGATGGAGACGCTTATTAAGCTAATGATGTTTTTAGTAATGCTGATACCTAATAGATAAGTTTCAGCTGATCCCAGACATTTGTCTCAACGTGTTGATTGGGAAATTGGATTAAGTGGTTTTTGCATGGTTCTCTCTTGCCCACAGCAGGCATATACTTGGGAGCTGACCAAGGATGGCATTGAAATAGCCTTTGGAATTTTTTTTGGTAAACACAAGCTTCAGTGTGAAACTCACTTCTGAAGCAAATGCAGTATTTTATTGCATCTCTAGATAATACCCAGTGGTGAATTTTTCTTGCTTCTAACTATAAACACAGATTCTTTTGTGGAGCCTTTCATCACCACGTGCTGGTATATCACTTGAGGGTCCAAACAGGGACTTTGTGTTCCTTGCAGGTATGCCACTGATGATGTTCAGCAAAGGACACTTGCAATAGGAATTATAGCCAGCACCCAAACCCATGTTTTCTCTCACAGACTCGTGCTGCATTATTGCAAGTACCTCCTTCATCTTACTCTGCACTTCGGTATGTTCACTGTGAGCATTCTTCTATTTCTACTACTGTTCTCTTTAACACATATCTGCTTGTTGCTACTGTAAGACTTCTGTCCTAGTTTCAGCCAAAGACAGGTTAATTTTTAGCTGTAGCCACGAGGTGGCAGAGCCTGGAGCTGTGTGGGTGTGTCTAGGTTGTTACTCTATACCATGCACTTCATCGGGGGGAGGCAGGAATAAGGGATTCTCACTTCCAAGGAGGATGATATGGCTTGTTGATGTTGTCAATGTGTTTTTCTCCACTCCTCTGGCAGCAGAATGCAGGCCTCAGTTTGCTTTCACCTGGAGGGGAGTGCAGTACACCTGGAAGTGACTCCCCCAGGGGTGGAAGCACAGTCCCACCATCTGCCATGGGCTGATCCAGGCTGTACTGGAAAACAGTGAGGCTCCAGAACACCTGCGGTTCTTTGACTACATCATCGTATGAACCAACATGGCAGAGAAAGTTTTTGAGAACGGGGAGAAGATAACCCAGCTCCTCCTGAAGGTTGGCTCTGCCATAAAACAAAGTAAGGTTAAAGGACCTGCCAAGGAAATTCAAGTGTTTGGAGTAAAATGGCAAGATGAATGTTGTCACATTCTCATGGACATGGTCAAAAACCAGCAAAATACCAAGTGTGTTCCCACCAACAGCAAGAAGGAAACATAGTTTTCTATCTCATTGCTGTTTCAAGTAAACTTTTCCTTTCTCAACTAAGGATACCTGCCTTTTGTCTGTCTCACTGGAGGCATTGGGAGGAGGGGAGTGGGTTGTGATTTTCATTTTAGTAGGAGCACTAAATTATGTAATTCCATTCCTACACCACAACAACTTCTCATACCAAATCCTAGCCATGTGAGGACACCACGTGCTATAGCCAGTATGTATATGGGCAAAGGTAGATTAGGAAAAATAAGAAGGCTAAGGACTGCATGAAATGGTCCCTCCTTCCATACGCCTTCCTAAGCCTCAGAGACTTCCCAAATTAGGTGTTTTAACTACCATACTTTGCCTTTGATAATTAACCAGTTCTGAATAGATGTGTTGGATCCCTTTTGGAATGTCTAGATCTTACTAATTTTCTGTAGCACCGAATAAGGAGCCCTAAGAGTTCTCCAATAAAGAGTCTTCTGAAAGGAAAAAGGTGTGATGAGCAGGTGTCATTTGTTGGCTTCAAGTGTCCTTGCAGCCTCCAATGTGCCCACCACGCAACAGTCCCATGCCCCTGGGTGATCCTTGTGTGACTGTCCCACCATGGGTCCGTCCACTACTGGCATTTGCTCATCACAACTTTTTACTTTGAGGAAAAAAACTAAAGGGCTTTATCTGATACTAGAGTACCTTTTTCTTTTTCCTTCAGAAGAAAAACAGCTATCCACAGAATTTAATGGGAAATATTAAAGAAAGTATTTTGGGACCAGAAGCTTTTAGTATGATGGCCTGTACTTTTTAGGAGTGCTTACATGATTTTCATGCAGTGATAGTGGAGTACTTTGATGTTTGCAATTGTTGTATTTCTATCAACATTTTCTAACTTCTTTCCATGTTTGTCAGAAAAGATCCATTAATTTCTAGGAGTAGGGTTATTTGTAAAGTTTCTCCTGACTTTTGAGACTCAAAAAAACCCCAAAAATTCAGCTGCTAGTTTTTGGGGTTTACTGTAAAGCAGAAGAAATAATTGTAATCAATTTTGTTGAATTTGCCATAATATTAATCTTATTTCTATAAAGCTTGTATTGAAAAAAAAAATTAACTGAAAAACTGATTGAAAGCTACTGTACAAAAATTAACTGCTTCCACCCACCCTTTCCCATAGTTCCTCAAGACATCACCACGTTTCTGTTTTAAGCGTCTACAATATAGAGTGATTTAAATTAATTCAGGTTTTAACTAAACAAGGTAGGCTGGGGCTTCTGAGCGGTTGAAGTGCAACCTGACAATTTTCAATATGCAACAACAAATAGATTTTGCTTAAGTTAATACCAAAACGACTTTTACTTAACTTTCTTTCTCTGTTCTACAAAAGAAAAATTAATATCACCTCTAAGGAAGTCAAAGTTATTCTGGAACAGTGAGCTATTACAAAATTTCCAGCATTGTAAATAGAGGTTGTTATTTTTAACAACATCATTCACCCTTCTATACTGCTTCTCTCTCTCTTTCAGCACAAACCTGTCTCTTCATAGGATGGATTCTCAGCTGCAAAGCATCCAGATCCTAATTTATGTGTATGTGAATAATCAAGGTTAATACATTTTCTGTGGGAGAAACAGTCAGTGCCATTAAGACCACATTCTGTTTTCCTCCCTTGCCACAGAGTAGGCTGTTGGAAATGTGCCTGATGAAATTGCAGGTTTCTTCTCTAGTTTCATGAATTAATTTAATGTTTCTAATTGGGATTAGGTAAAGTACCTCTCCCCATGACTGGACAGCCAGCAGATAGGACAACTGAGTTTAAATATCTACTCTAAATCAAGGAGAGAGAGGATAAATTTACATATTTTCATTTTCCCCCACATGATAATTGTTTCTATGCCTATCGAGTGTACTGGTTTTGGGGCTTTCTATACGTGCAGCCCAAATAAATGACCCAAGCACATGTCCCAGGTCACAAATTGACAGGAGAGTAGGAAATACAAGATTCATGGCTTGGATTTTCAAGAAAATTGTCCTCTTAGCCAGAGGTAGACGGAAATTATTGCCAACTTTACTGTATTAGATTAAATTAGGAACCTAAGCACAACTTTCTCATGTCCTTTTTATTACATCTCTGATGGATTTGTGCAGACCCTTGACTGGTTCTGGGGCCACCCTTCTTACACAGATCCCAAATAATTCCTATAAGGACTGGTACCTACAGGAACTGGGGGTTTGTGTGTTGGAGTAGGATGCAGTGCAGCAGCAGTAAAGTATTTATTCTGTACCTTAGCTGGGCAGCTGGAAAGCCCAGCCTGGGTACAAGCTTTGTGGCAGTTTCATTTTGCCTCTAAGCATGTCTGGACAATATGTGCACAGCTGTGCAATTCACTTGACCTTGCTCTTTTAAGACAAAGAGCTTGTTTTAAAAGAGGATACATGTCTGGACTGTCAGCCAGACTATCATTGTGTGTGGCCAACCAGTGTGGTCACACATTCCTCTTCTTGTGCAGCAACCTGATCACTAATCTGCACTTCCCAACACACAGACCAATCCTCAAGGCAGCTGACAATATCTGCTGGAGCACTGGAAGATAGGGAGCCCTTGGAGTGACAGTGTCAAATGTGATCAGTGAGGGTGTGCCCAGTGCTGCAAAACTGGTGGGGAGAGAGGCATGAGTGGTAGGGCATGGACTGAGAACTTGTCAGGATGGAACCTGTGCATAGCCCAGATTCTTTCTCCCCTTTGTGTCCTGGTTTTCATGCACAGGAAAGGGGACTGCAGTGACCCCCAGCAGGTGCCAGCTGCAGTGCTGATGTGCCCTGGGACTCACCATCTCCTGGTATGGCTACACTCACAACTGCTCCCACTTATCTTGGGAGGGCTTCTTCAAAATGTGGATTATCTTGCCATGGATGCCTGGGCATCAGAAATGGCCCTGTATGGCATGAGATAAGGCTTGGCAGGGATGGTGCTTGCAGGTGCTAAGAAGAGCTGATGGACACTGGTGACTGCATGCAGAGAGCACTCCTGCACCCTGCTCTCCAGCACAGCCCTCAGCACCCACTGCCATCTGATATTTCATATATAATATAATATAATTAATAATATATATTCATATAATCAATACTGATTATCCAGTATGTCCCAACAGCCCCAGACAAAGACAGCAAATCAGTGTTGCTGTGTTGGTTCAGTTCCTAAGCAGCTGGCTGAGGTAAAAATGGGTTAAGCATTTCGACACTGACCATTATTGGATTATACCAGGATCCTATTGGTTTTTAATCTTCGATAAGATGCTGAAACATGCCTTTTAAATTCACTGCAGCCCTCACATAATTTTACTTTGATTCCTTGAATTCTTCCTGCCAGTTCCCCCAGAACAGCCAGGATGAATACAGGGCTCTGTGAATTGTCTCACTCACGCTTTACACAGAGGCAATGCTGCCCCTTTACTTATCTGTTCTATTGACCCGTTGACACAGCTGAGGGTGGTGCTGCAAACTGATTTGCAATTGGTGATATTCTGAATTCCTGGCATACATGTAAAATGCTAATTTTATGAGTTAAACATTGCAGAGGTGCCATTAGTTTTTAAAAGTCGTATGCCCACTTGGCTCTTCTCATAATCACTGTTACAAGGAAGATTACTGTTACAACCATAGCAATAAAAATAAGAGGGGAGAAGTCTTTTGCCTTAGTCTGGAATTTGAAAAGAGCTTGGGGTTTTAAAATTTATTTTGCACTGCATTTATGTGTATGGTCAGCGCCTCTGCTTGCTGTTTATAAGATGTTTCTTCTCAGAAAATATATAAACCTGAGTCTGAAGTTTTTTTTTTAACTGAGGAGCTATTTATTAACAGCAGAAGCCCATCACAGATGAGATTGTGGGGGCGGTGTCTGAAAAGTAGAAGCAAGATAGGGTGGAGGACTGAACCTTGAGTCCACCCCTTTTTGCTTACTGCTTTGCTGCTCTTCCCTCTTCAGCCTCTCCTTTTCATGAGAAACTACTGAACTTGGAAGAAAGGCTCCACATTTCCATAGTCATGGCACTCTTTTCTTCCCTCACACCAGTATTTATTGCCATTATATGTGTTTTGATTGGGGTAATAATGAAGAAGACAAATGGAGAGAAGGAAAAGCGTGACACTAAAAGCAAGCATCCATCTCGCCCATGGGTGGACGAAGATTTAAAAGATGGCACTGACCATCCCTTAGAAGAAGAAGGTAAGAAAAATCTTATCCCAAACACTTTTTTTGTTTGAATTTTATCTGCTGATACAAATAAAAGGAGGTTCAATCTTCTGGACTTCTCCACAGTGACAGCAATGCTCAGTGCAACACTGCTGCTGTGCCCTGAGCTTGTCATCTCCCAGGAAGGAGACAGTCCTCACGTCGTGTCACTCTTGGTGTAAATTTCTATTCCCTCCAGACCCCACAAATCAGAGTGCAAAATTATATATAATATATCAAATATATTCTCAGAGACTCCTGTCTGTTCCTCTGTACAGCTGATCTCAGACCTCTGAGGGACTCTATGGACAGTGTAAGGAAAGAGAGGAGATCCTGCTGAATTCCCCACAGTCTCTTCCCAGGCCTTATTAGTGTGAGCAAAGGGAAGATGTGAGCAGGGTATTTCTATCTGCAAGTCATCCCACTTTATCACTCAGTGCTACATCTCAGCACAGCTAAAAAGTTGGAAATGGGTTTATTACTGTTTTTACAAAGGTCCTCTATTTGTGGCTTCTGAGAATGTCAATGACAGCTTTTTTTGTCAAATATTTAAGAACAAAATGTGGTGGTGGTGATAATCTGGTCACTCAGATGCATATTTGAACCTGCACAGAATGCCCTTTATTTCCATTGTCTTTTTCTGATTCACAGCTTGGACAAAAGTCTAAGCTCAAAATTTACCATTCCATCTTCTTACTTCCTAACTATCCTCCATAAACTCTCTTTATTTCTTTGTAAAATAAAATCTACAGAGTTCTGTTCCTATCAATTTTTTAAAGCTGTAGTTAATGCAGCTCTTTTTTTCTTTCCTTTTTCTCCCTCAAGCTGATTTCAAAGGCTTTTTGAGGAGTCTGTTTGGGTTTTTTTTTCCCCCAAAATAACATTTTCTTCAGTCTGCTTCTAGGAATCTTAAAGCTTACAATGTTCTTCTGCAAATAGACCTTTTTCTAAGAACCATTATAGCTCTTGTCTCAATGTTCAGTGTACTTTGAGTTAGTGTTGTTTATCAGTTTCGGAAAATAGTTGATACTAGGAATGGTTTAAACCCTGTTGACCATTTTCCATATATATAAAATTTATTTACAGATCAGTTCACCTGTTGTATCCTGCTTTGTTCAATGCAAAATAGATTCTGTATAAAATTACTCCATAATTTCTTTGTCACTAATGGCTTACTACTTCAGTTAAATTGCTGCAAATTAGAATTCCTGTGGGTAGTTCAAATGATAATCTATGAATAACAATCTTGGACTATAGCTGTTTCTATCAGTTGAAAAATTTAGATCCTTTGCATAAACAAACCTATTAGCGCTTACTAAGGAGCCTCACTGCCACAGCTCCATATATAAAATTTTAGTATTTTATGTGTTAGTTGCTTTCCCTCTTATTCAGGTACTAAATTCAAAACTGTACTAGTTTAAAATTGCTTGCAAAAATTTTTTGACAGGTAGACATGTTGGTACTATTGCTAAGTTTTATTTACTTTTAAATGAAACTTTTCTCAATATATCATATCATCCAATATTAAATATTCTTGCTATTTTTCTTTTAGCAACAAATAATGATTTTTCCCTCAATGGTGTGTGATTCAAACCCATTTCTTTGTAAAACAGTTGTGTCTTTTATCTCTAGAAATATTAAAATAATTTCATCATTTATAGGGAAATTTTTCTTCAGCCAGGGAAAGCCCAGCCTAAGTGAGAAGAGGAGCAAGAAGGAGAAGAAGAGTTAGTAAGGATCTGCTACTTTGCTAAAGCCTTAATTAAGGATCAAAGCACGTTAACCTTGTTGTCAGTGTTAAAATTTTCACTGACTGCACTAGATGCTGAAATGGAAACACGGATGTAAAAAGAGATTTTTTTTAATACTAAAGAATACTTTACCTGCTGTGTAAATTCTGCTATTTTATTAATGTATCTTACTTCATCACACAAGCTCAGTTCTACTTAAATATCTTTGGCTGGCTTCTGTTTAAAGATTAAGTTCCTCTGAAGAGAATTTGAGTTAGGTAACATGAAGGTTACATTCTTAAGACCTTGTCTAAAGCTAGAATCTAGGGCTGCCCCACGTGAACATGCTGAATTTTCAGCAGCCCTCTGAATAGGAAGGGGCAGCTGAAGACCAGGTCTCTTGATTCACGTTCCTGACCAAAGCAAGGTCTATTTGCTGAGGAGTGAAGCACTCTGCTAGAAAAACAGAAAAGCACCAACCTCACTTGTAGTCCCACGAGCCTTCCCTGAAGTGGAACCCTCAGGGATGTTTCCCATGAGAAGGACATGCCTTTGAGCAGCAGAGCATTCGGTTTAAGTGGCTGAACTGCTTGGGCAGACTCAGTAGGGTCACTTATTAGCAATGAAGGGTAGAATGGTGAGGGCCAAGTGCTCCTGAGCTTGTCTGTGTTGTGCTTTCCACAGCTGAAGAGATGGATGTTTGTTGTAGTAGCCAGAAACCCAGTTCTTTTGTTAAGTGCAAAGCACTCAGTCCATTTGTTTAATGCTTTAACTGGCAGTACTTCAGATTTGTTTGCATGCCCATCTATCCTGTAACGTTTTTCTTCATTTATAAGATCCAGAATGAGAGATTGTTATGCTGTGGATTGGCAAGGACATTGATGATACACTCTACTTAAGGACTAGAAAACAACACAAAAAGTCCCAAATGTTCCATTTCTCCTGAAAATGTGCTGCTAGTTGCTTGTGATACTCCTTGTAATAGACCTGTCCCACTTAAAAGCCTTTCTCCTCTCCCCAGTTTCGAAGACTTCCCAGATCTTAATAATACCGCTACTGACATGGATGAGGCAGTAGCAATTTAAACCTCCTTTTCAATGGCAGTTCATGTTTTGTACCATTTAGGAACACAGGACTCAGATGGACACAATGCATTACCATGTGTATCTTCCTGCTGCTGCAAATACATCCAGCCTTTGTCATCAGCTGAATGAACATGAAAACTGGACTTTTGTGACCCCTTTTCTCTAACCTTGCTGAAAGGATGGTCCAGAATTTCTTAGTATGGGTTAAAAACCCTCCTCTACCTTTCTGCCTGCCCAAACTATTGTACACGTATTTAATCTGTTCCATCCTCCTGATTTCAAAGGAGGGCTCTTCCAGCCCTGGCATATACTGTCCTGTGGTTTATGGATTGCAACAGATTACCTCTCAGTTTTCCTTATACTAGGTTTTCTCTTTATATAATAGCCACTCTATTTATCTTAAGATTGCAAGAAACCTTCTCTGACTATATTCCAGTTGAGGTAATTTTCACAATATTTGGATGCTGGGTTATTTTTTCCAGGGTCCGTGCCTCTCCAACCTGCTACTTCTTTTGCTTAAGATCCCTGACCCACTCTTGAGGTTTCCAGGACCAGCCTGCTAACCACTATTTATAACCCACTAGTAGAGTAATCCATCTCTTTTAGTTCCCTATTAGTCACACTCAGTTCAGGGCTGGATTCACTACTGGGATTCCTGTAGTAGCCCATTTTGCAGCAGTCTGCCATTAATCAGATAAAGAACCCACAGGGTCACTTACCCAGCATTTAAGACTAAAGATGTGAAAACTTTCTTTACATACATTGAATTTTTTTCCTATGGATCATGTCTTTAGACTGGAAAAGAGAGTTAGAGAGGAATTGTATGCTCAGGAAGCAATTCTCTAGAGAAGAAACTTGTTTGGAAAGCAAATGCAGTAGTCTTGACTGGGTTTTCTCAAGGATCAGTCTCAGGATCAATTGTTAATATTATCTAGTGGTCTTTGCATAAAACCAATGAGAATAAAAGTGAAATATCTTAATGACATACAACTGGAAGCCAGCAACACAGAGAAGCGTCAGTGTAGGTAAAATAAGTGGCCAACAGGAGTGAAATGACAACTTACTGTTCTCAGTATGAGTTTTTAATTAAGAACTCATGTTTCAAACTGAGATAAAATTTATTACACGATTTGCAGGCTGAGGCTGATTATAACCTCCCATATGGACTGCTGGGAAGAACACAGTTATCATCCTAAAATGATAGAGAGGAATTTCTGATAGACATAGAAAAATGTACTTTTAAAATGATTCCATTTGGGATGTCTGAGCCAAAACTTTTCCAAATTTACTTAAAAAGCAGGAAGCTTGATGACTACTGTAAATGGGCAACAGAATTGATGGCAATCTTGAGAATGTGGCTAACAAGGTAATAGACTTGCTAGCAGGATGTCTGTTGTCCATCAAGTGGTGGAATACAAAGAGATATAAACAAGACACTTGTGGTATTGTATAATGTGACTGTACAAACAGGAGTGTGTCTAAAGACAGCAATTAGAGATATAGAGAGCATGCACTAAACAGATGGTGCTGATAATGATTTAAAGTTAGCATATGGATAATGTTAACTGCTAAGAAAGAATGGTAGACACATGGTAGAAGAGAATATATAATAGATTAATTTATTTTGAGAAAATAAATTTGCCAGGAGAGTTTTGGTTTTGTGTGTCAGTTCCTGCACTTCTAGGTTTTTCTGCTTCAGCCAGTATTCCCACATTGAGTGTATTGAGGTTTTCCATTCTCATTAGCCCTCTCACCTTTGTCCCATGTTCAGAATCTTTGAAAGCACATTTCTTTTTTTCACCTATTATTAAGTTGAACTATCTTGACCAAACAGCAGCTTCACTTCTCTTCTACTTACACAGGAAACCCCCCCACAACACAAAACAAGCAAGCACTCACTATTTTACCGAGTGTAAACCACAAAGGGAACACTATCAAGAGGCACCCTTTTACTTTTTGAGCATGCACAAGATGATCACTAAAATAATTTTTGCAAGGGCTCACTGCTTTCCATTAACCTGGAGCCAGGTCCTTGCAGACTATGACCAAGAGGGCTTAACACAGGCATGAAATGCTAAACAAAACAAATTCTCAGGGTGAATTCTTTGTACACAAAATGAAATGTGTGTGGTTTGAGGACCAGAACCATTCAGTTTAGATTCAATTTATGAAACTGGATTTATTTTGCCCTTTTGCACAGGCTGAGCCACATGTGAATATTTCACTGCTTTTAAAATGAACAAAAAACCAGCCTGGTCTCTAAGGCAACTGCATACTACTAAAACACAGAAGTAATTGCTGTTTGAATTTGTGCTGGAGATTGCTATGATTTGGGAATAATAGCCTAATAGCAACAGAAGAAGAACTGGAATATTTTTTCCTGACTCAGCTCTCTCTAGCAGATTGCTCAATACTATTGACTAGTCAAAATGTAGCATTTAAATGGCTTTAACTTCCACATCATAGCTGCAAAAAATGCTACCCATGCTGATTCTAGGGATATGGGGTAGAAAGAGGCCTCAGAGACAACAAAAGATTCCCTTTGTGATACAAACAGACAGATTTAGTGAAATGGAGAATCATTTTGAGTTTTTAAATTAAAGCCAAGAAACATAATATCCTACATTTGATATGTTGTTATCCTAAATATAGATGCCTGACATCCATTTCCTCTTATGCTGAAAGTATCAGGAAACCAAAGAGCTTAACCACAAAGTCACATTTCTTCAGAGCCAAAGCTTGCAATGTTTCTGCTATGAAACATGAATATGGAAGAAGTTGACATTCAGCTCTTCAGAGGAGATTTTACACATATTGGTAGTTAAGCTCTCTCCTTAACTTCAATAATTTAATTGATTTTTTCCCTTATTAAACAGCTCAAGAAGGAACACACATGTTCACATTTACTTGCTGAGAAAATTGGGCTGGCAGCCTGTCCACTTTTTCAATGCTGTTTCAGCTTGTAACCCGTATTTGCAGGCAGGCTTGCAGGCTGAAGTGGAGAAGGCAATGACTTCTTTGTGGATCACACTTGCTAGAGCAGGCCAGGACCCTCCTGCCTCTTGGTATTTAAACAAGGTGTTTATTCAGTAGCGGGAGCTGGGGATCAATGAGTTGTGTCAACTGGAACCTCAGACTTTGCCTTACCAGTGGTGTAGAAGTGCAGTGTATGCCAGTGCAGGACAAGGTGCCTTACAGTGTGAATGCCAAGGATATTAACAGCTTTCTTCAGAAAAAAAAAAAAAAAAAATCCCTAACCACTTGTATCTTCTTGCAGAGGGTGAGGAAGAGTGGCAAGGACTTGAAGANGTGCAGTGTATGCCAGTGCAGGACAAGGTGCCTTACAGTGTGAATGCCAAGGATATTAACAGCTTTCTTCAAAAAAAAAAAAAAAAAAATCCCTAACCACTTGTATCTTCTTGCAGAGGGTGAGGAAGAGTGGCAAGGACTTGAAGAAAATGTTGCCCATGTCCCCTTCACTGGCGAGCGCTACTCTGAGGCTGAAATGATTAAGAGGTCACAGACATTCTATGAGCTTCTAAATAAGAGACGATCTGTCAGGTTTCTCAGTGATGAGCCAGTCCCCAGGGAGGTTATTGATAATGTCATCAGAACAGCAGGTAGGTACTGAGTGGTTCAAGGTCTGGGGAAAAAAAAAAAAAAAAAAGGATCAGCATTGCTGTTCAACTTTGTAACTGAAAAGGTGCTGTGGAAAAGCCAAGGGAACTGGAATTTTGCTTATGGTTGTCCTAGATTCACCTGTAGCTGGAATGAATCAGCATGCATTGATTGATTGGAAATTACTCAGCTTGAATGACTGTATGTCAGAGACTGGTTTGGAGTATTCACAATTTCTCTGCATTTGCAGTTCACCCATAAGGGAAGAAGAGCATTTCAACAGCATGAAACAGCTTTTAAAATATACTATTTGAAATTAAATTTATGTGTGGTTTATTGAGACATCTTTCAAATAGAAATATTGATGTGTTTTCTCAAAAATGTCAAACTATGTGTACTTCACATGCTCTAAAATATAATGCATTATGATTATATTTATCATGTGTGGGTTTTGCTTTTTGGGATCCCCCCACAAACAAATAGCTTAAATTGTCTCAGCCATGCAAAATATTTCATACATATTGAATATATTTTGACATAAATGGTTGGTGCTTAATAAAGGGAAAGAATTTCAGTCTAGAACAAAAAACCTTTTCCAGTCCTTCCAACAGTAGTGCCAGACTCCTGTTGCATACGATTGGAGTGTTATGCTGAGGACCCTAATAGAGGTTATTTGACTGAATGTCAGAAACTGATTATCTTTTTTGTTGTTGTTGAGAATTTATGTGTTTGAAATCATTACTGCCATGTCCTGGCCAAATCTCATCTCTGCCTTAGTAACATTGGCTTCAGCCAGGAGTGCTTTTGACCCTCATGATTTCTCTTATTCTATGCAGTCAGCTGCTGCTACTATAGAAAATATTCCCAAACTGCCTTAGAGAAAAGTTCAGTAGCCTTTAGCAGGGTTAATAATCTAAAGAATCTCCATATTTGAGGTGCATTATTTTCCCTTTAAGAATTGTAAGCAGCTTTGTTACTGCACTGTAAAGAGTCTCCATCTCCCTCTAATTAACTAGGCATCATTAAAACACTGAGCATGTTTTGGCAAATGCAGCAAAGCAAACAAGCCTGGCGTGCAGATGAAGTACTTAGTAACCCTGAAAGCTTTGGACTGTGTAGAGAAGAAGAAAACAAAAGGAAGCATGAATGCCATCAGTTTTTACCCAAACCTGAGGAGAGGCAAAGTTCACAATATAAAAACATTTTCATATATCAAGAGAGTTCAAGCTGCTTTTTCAGTGTTTTTTAAACTAAAACCAGTCCTTAGTACTGTATGCATTCAAGTTCTTCAAATATTTTTAAATGTGTATGAGGGACCAGAGAGATATAAACAGTTTTCTTAATCTATATATCTGTGAATCTGTGCAGATATATATTCTTTAGCTTCTGGCTTTTAACCTCTAGGCAGTTAAAATATTTCTCCAGTAGTGTTGGTGGGTGAGCAAGTACAAATTTAATAAGTATATAATATATATAAAATATAAATATAACATATATAATAGATATGTGCACACCTATGAACACCAGCTGTCTTTGGAACAACAAACTCAAAGCTGTACACTCTATGGCAGATGTCTGTGTTGTACAGCTCCTTATTTTTGTCAGTCAGTGACAGGTTCCTGCCGGTGGTCGCTTAGCCTTGTTTTCCTGAAAGCCATTATTTTCACCCTTTAGCTAAAACCACTTGTCAGAGTTGGCTCTGTATTCAGACAGAGCTCTGCTTTTGGTACAACACTTTGTAATAACATTACCACATTCATATATATTGCACCATATTACTGCCTCATCATAAGAACCACCAAAAAAGGAATTTTTTACAAATCCTTAATACTGGCTTCCTGTGAGATGGCAGTATGAAAGGACTAACCTCCTATTCTTCAATGGGATTTCACATTCTTTGAGAAAGAAATGAACAGGATTGTCTGCCAGAACTTAGTCCTTTTCTTCCCATCTCATCCACTTTTTTTCCCATTGCTCAGTTGGTCAGCCTAAAAGCTCACAAGGAAGAGCTGATACCTCTCACTGCCCATCCTCCTTCCTGGGTTTTTACTTTTCCCTGTTTTTGTGTGAAGGTACTTCACCTAGTGGAGCACACACTGAGCCCTGGACCTTTGTGGTAGTGCAAGATCCAAATTTAAAACATAAGATTCGTGAAATTGTAGAAGAAGAGGAGGAAATCAACTACAAAAAAAGGATGGGAGACAGATGGGTTAATGACCTGAAAAGACTGAGGTATGAAAAGTCAATTACCTAAGACTGAGGTATGAAAAGTCAACAACCTCCTGTTGTTTCAGTGTAAGAAAGACTTCTGTAATTTTCTATTTCTTCCTCCCTCTCATTTTAATGTTTTTCTAAAATCTATGTTTGGAAACAAAAACTTATAAATACGTGTAGAATTGTGCCTTGGTGGCTGGTTCATAAAATTGCTTCCAGTAAAATGGATGACATGCTCTCTGTTTTGAAAGTTTTCCAAGCACTTGGCTCCATCATTATTTTTTCCTACGTAACCTCTGTGGCTGACACTCTTGTCCCAGATTTTTTCTTTTGTTTGCCAAACAGTCAGGCTCCCAAAATCACTGGAAGCTTTGCTACCAGCTGAGGAAGCCCCAAAGCCTGTCCCTATCCAAGTGCTGAATTATGCAATATTTAATTGTACCAAATGCCCTCTGAAGTCTGACTTGCTTGACTTCACACAATGGGAAGATGTCTACTGAGTCTTGGCTTGTCAAATGGAGCATGTGCACAAAGCTATGTAGGGTTGACTTGTCCTACTTGTTTGATTATGTTACCATTTTTCAGGTGCTTAGGTGCTATGCAAATTTATGTGCTATGCAAACAACTAAATGCCAGAGGTTCTTATGTTTTGAGTGACAACAGTAGAAAACACTCATTTTCTTGTCTAAATCCTATATCATGATTGTCATTTAAGAAATTGGGAACCAAATGAATTGTAACAGGGATGAAATACCCAGGAACAGAATAACAATTTTTGCCATTGGAATATACTTAGGTTTAGACCTTAGACGAAATAGTTTTGAACTTTTCTGACAGCAGTCTTCCCTGCAATGACAAAAAAGTTGGCACTGCTGGTAACAGGCAAATCTGCAAAATTCCAGGAATTAAATAATCACAAAGGCAAATGCTCATGAGGCCAGTTCATAGATAAGAGGTCAAGAGCTATCTCTTATTTGTATGCGATTCCACTCTTCAGAGTGAGCACATCAACTCCTCAGCCAAATCTGTTAAAACTGAGAACTCTAGTCAAGCTTTTTTCCTTTCTGAAATGCTTCTATTTAAGCTGATAACACTTAATCCTTTGCAGTAAATGTTCTAAGGTTTAGTCTACTGCTATAATTGTCACGTACCTTTAGTGCCCCTTTGCAGACAGTAAATGTAACTTACAGGAAAGTGAAAAGGTTGCAAAATAAATGTCTTAAACATTCTTTTGCAGAACAAATTGGATCAAAGAGTACTTGGACACTGCTCCGTATTTGATCCTCATTTTCAAGCAGGTATATGGGCGGCTTCCAAATGGCAAGAAGAAGACCCACTACTACAATGAAATCAGTGTTTCCATTGCCTGTGGGATCCTGCTTGCTGCACTGCAGGTACGCTGACAGAACCAACATACTGTGAGTCAATATATTAGTTTGGATTACCTACCAAGACTGTTCTGCCCAAATGAGGGTGGAACCCAGTTTAGATTTTAACATTTTCAGTCTCCTGGATTACTCCAATTCCTGTCAATATGTCTTAGTTTTGAGTTTTAACGTTATTCTACACAGGTCTACATCTGAGAAGGTGATTTCCTATCCTCAGTACTGGTTATCAGGAAGAAAAATATAATGTAGCTTCCAGAGTTGTCACTCTTTTCTCGGCACAGTCTTCAGCCCCTGTGGTTTCTGCCTTATGCTAACAGGGCTGACAGGCTCTTCAGACTACCCAAGCACGACTGTGTGGTGCCACACTGGCCTCTTCTTTTCAGTAATCCCTATAAAACAGCTTGACACCAAACCACTTTTAGTATACAATGCTGAAAAAAAATAAATCAGGGGCATATTCCACAGAACACGCTGTACTATTTCAATCAGTCTTTCTGTGGCATTTCTGAAAGTGAACTGATCTCTAAAGCTCAGCATGTTTGACACCAGCCAGTTAGATTTTCTCAATGGTTTCTCAGTGCTCAGTTCTGCTTCTTGTACCTGATGTACTCACACAAGTGTTAAATAGAAAAGCTATTCTGATAGTTAACCTGGCCTGTCAGCAAGATAACAGCAAGGTGCCTTCTCTTATATTAGGCCCATTTCCTACCATGCACTGCTATTTCTCCTCCATTCTGTTTTGAATGACACTTTCCTTCGTGCATTGCTGCTCCTCAGGCACCATTCAGCACCATCACTTCTCCTGAGAAGATCATAGAGATTACTTAACGTGACAGGTGCATTTCCTGGGCACCTCTCCCTGGCTGACTTGTATCTCAAAGCCTCCCAAAATGCTTGCATTGCGTAGACAGACAGACTGAAATCCACATGTGCAGCTCTCAGGAAGCGACTCAGCTGTGTGATTACACCTTGGATGATGTCAACTCTTTATTGTTTGCCCAGATTTTTTAGGGTTTTTGTGAGATTTTGAATGAGAGGAAGAGTGATACATAGACTTATTTTGGGATTCTGATGTAATCCATAACAATGGCCACTGTGAGAGATGCCAAAAGACTCCTGTGACAACTTCTGTTGTCAGAGAGCCTGTGTCCCCTCTCCCTGCCAGGTACAGCTCATGAGGAGGAGTTGAAGTTTTCACAAGGTTGTAAGGCATCTTCCTGCCAGCTGAAGAGGCAAGAACTGAAATAGCTCTCTGTATGAGCCAGATCATAGAATCAGGGAATAGTTTGGTTTGGAATGGATGTTTCAAGATCATCTAATACAACCTCCAGCACCATGGGATGACATTCCAATCATATCCCCACAACTGCCTCTCAACTTCCCTGTGGCCATGGATTCCCCATCACACTGGCACAGCAGGCAGGCTCTGGCTCTACAGAGCTCAGACATGGCAGGCAGACTGTGCTGTCACTGTGGTGGAGAAATGCCCTACTTCTCTGTAAGCAGAGTAGGCATCCTTTATAGTGCCACTGAGGCTGCTAGTAAATTAGGTGTTCCAAAGGTGCAGCAGGTCTAACAAAGCAGCATTTCTGGCCTAGCTGACAGAAGGATGTGTACAGGTGTGGTGGGAACAACCGCTACAAATGCAGAGCACAGACCTGTGTCTCACTGTTGCTGTCTTGCTGCAGAATGCTGGTCTGTGCACAGTGACCTCCACACCCCTGAACTGCGGCCCCCAGCTCCGGGAGCTGCTCCAGCGCCCGGCAAACGAGAAACTCCTGCTGCTGCTCCCCGTTGGTTATCCCAAAAAAGATGCCACTGTGCCTGCGCTGACCCGGAAGCCGCTGGAAGACATCATGGTGGTCATGTGAGCCCAGTGCCAGGAGGATGGAGAGCAACCCTGCTGACAGCTGAAGTTCTCTCTGCTGTTTCTGTGCATCATGCCCCTATGTTGCTCGGGCTGTTTACACCTCTATTTCTTTTAGTGCTAGTAATCTACTAACAGCAGTGAGCAGTCAAGCACTGTGCCTTGGACAGCTGCTGTTACCTGCCTGACCAGGGCGTTGTACCAGGGAATATGTTCAATGGCATTTAAATGATCTCATCACTTGATTTTTCTCATGCATTGTAGGGACAAATCTCTTCTTGAACTGGAATATATATTTTCCTTATACTTTCATGATTGCCATTACACAGTTATTTTAACTTAAGAATTTTAATGAAGGTTGTATTAAAAGATAGAAAGAAGTTAAACGGAACTGTCTTATCTTGGTCAGTGTTTGCTGTTTAAATGCCCCTTCCCCTTTACTGTGTTCAGCTGTGTGTAGAGATATGCTGTTTTCCTCCTGTATGGTAGGATTTTACTTGATTGATCTCAAAAACTTTCTCTGTACCAGGCTTGTCTTAAACTATTGTGGCTACGAGTGTCTCAGGTCGGGGGAAATTTAGTAGGAACAAGGCACACAAATAACTTGCTTGTTACCATTTATTTGTATGTGCTCCAGGCACAGTTAGATCATGTGGTGGCTATCAGTCGTGCCCCCGTTACTTCGCTGCTTCCACCGGAAGCAGCGCAGAGGGAACTACAATTCTGGTTACCCTGTTCATACCTACAACTATACCAGTTTAACACCCTGAAAGTGAAACTGCTTCAGAGACCCTGACACGTGAGAGGTGCCCTCACGTCGGCCCCAGTCCGGGATCGGGAGCGGCGCTGGGGAAGGGCTGGCGCTGCCGATGCCCGGGCGGGCAGAGCCCCCTCGTGGGGCCGCGGGTCCCGCCCGCTCCGCCAGCAGCGAGACGGGAAACGCTGGGAGAGACGCGTCCTTCCTGCCGGGCTCTGCTCCGGGAAACTCTTCCCCAGCCTGATCTCTGCTGCTTCCACCGTCGGGCACATTCGGCCAGATTGGCTTCAGCCATCCTTGAGGGATGAGAGGCTGGAAAGCAGTGCCACGGAAAGGGGCCCAGGGGTCCTGGTCAGTGGCAAGCTGAACATGAGTCAGCAGTGCCCTGGCAGCCAGGAGAGCCAGCCCTGTCCTGGGGGCATCAGGCACAGCATGGCCAGCCAGGCAAGGGAGGGGATTGTCCTGCTCTGCTCTGAGCTGGGGCAGCCTCACCTCCAGTGCTGGGGGCAGTTCTGGGCATCACAGGATAAGACATAAAGTTGTTAGAGAGCTCCAAAGGAGGAGCAACGAAGATGGTGAAGGAAGGACCTGAGGGAATGGCCTGAAGTTGTGTCAGGGAGGTTTCGGTTGGTATTAGAAAAGGGTTCTGCACCCAGAGGGTGGTTGTGCACTGGAACAGGCTCCCCAGGGCAGTGGTCACAGCAACAAGCCTGAAAGAGTCCAAGAAGCATTTGGACAATGCTCTTGGACACTCAGTGTGACTCTTGTGGGTGGTGCTGTGCAGGGACATAAGCTGGACTCAGTGCTTGGGGGATCCCTTCCAACTCAGGATATTCTGTGCTCTGAAATCTAACCTGGTCTCATGGAAGGCTCAGCAGGGGGATTGAAACTACAGGATCTTTAAGGTTTCTTCCAATCCAAACCATTCTATGATTCTACAAGTCAAATCCCAGTTACCATCACTTGTCAGCTGAGCAAGTGGAGGGGATAAAGTTTTGCAGAGATACAGATTTTGGCCATGTCAATGCCTCTGTTGCCTCTGTCACCTAGTGGGAAGAGCTGTTTTGCTGGTATTTAGCAGATATGGTGGTGTCTTAATCTGTTGTACTAGGCTGTTTCACGTTCTCAATGGTACAGCTATGGAAGGAAGTTTCTTGTGCAGGCCTAGTCTGAGATCAGCTCTTGTAACTACAGTCAAACAAAATCTAAAAAAAAAAAAAAAAAGGAAGTCTAAAAACTAGTAAGGGAGATAGGGATGAGCTGAACCAAGCCAAGAAACCAAGGCTCATCAGCTGCAGGTGCCCAGTTATCAGAAATACACATTAAAGTCACTGTTGCAAGTTTTCCTTCTGTGCAGATGCTGCTCTGCCCCATCATGTCCCTTCACAAGCAGTTTGTACCTGCTGGTACTACTATGTTTTAATTCAGAGTTCACATGAACAAAGAGAGGACTGAATCCCTGTCAAGCTGCAATCTTTCCTACAGAAATAAACTCTCAGCTACAGAAATAAATTGCTTCTGCCTGGTCTAAGTCTGCAAAATAAATGAAACTCAGAGAAACTAAATGAATTCAATTTCAAACAGTAGGATCTTGCATATATAAGGCTATTTCTAGTGTGGTTTTGTAACTAAAAAACAAAGAACTAAAGCAGTTTAAAAAATACATTAAAAAATTGTCACAATAACAAGCATTGGTATATACCAATATACTTCTTCACACCAAAGAAGCTTAATGGTTGTTTTTCTTTCTCTGTGTTCATTCTGGACACTGAGACACACATAGTAGTTTAAAAATTCAAGCCCTCATACCTACTAGGTGAGAAATATTCTATCCATAAAGCATTTCTGGAATCATGAAATGTAAGTAAAATAAGCTTATTTTTTTCTTTTTTTTTTTCTTTTTTCTTCTTTTTTTTT
>VZRH01003798.1:478244-538592 GCA_013397555.1 Urocynchramus pylzowi | reverse complement strand
TTTTTTTTTTTTTTTTTATTTTTTCCTTCCCTTAAGAATGCTTTATCAAATGGAAATACTTCAGTAGTATTACTGCTGCTGCTGATACTGCAGAGTCCTTTGTAAATCATGTTAGTACTCCTGTTGTGACAAACCTACTTGGAATTGCCACTGTTCTCTAATAAATGCACAGTCTTTACTTAAAACACAACTAAATAATAATAAATTTTGCCTTTCCATGCAGCACACTGTTGAATAAAACAAAGGTTAGCATTTAAATTGTTTTACATTTAACTAGGGATACCTGGTTGGCATTTGTTCAATTTCAAAATAAAATTTTTTTTTCTTCTATTTAAATGGACTTACCCATGTTTTCACTAGTGTCCCTTGCCTGTTGGCCTGGTGCCACCCATCTCCAAGAGAAGTCTGACTTCATCTTCCCTGTATCTTTCCATCAGGTAGCTGCAGACAGCAACTGGCTCTCCCCATTTCTGGAAACTTTCTTCCTTGAACTGTGTGGACAAATTTGTGTGTGTTCAAGGACTCTCACTGTCTGAAATTTGCCTGAAATCAGGTGCAACACGGTGGGTTGCGTGACAATCCAGATGATAATTAAAGGAATAAGTATCACATTTGTTGGAACCACAGCCAACTGCCCATCTCCCACTGCAAGGCTGACTGAACTGGCGTTGGTTTCAGTCTGCCCTTGAGCAGGGAGCTGGAAGATGCTGCAGCTGGTGTTCATCAGCAGTCCAGCTGGCCATGCCATGAGGCAGGGAAGCATTGCTCCTGGAGCAGCACTGCCTTACCTGCTCCACCGTCTTCCTTTCAAGACAGGTAAGCCAGAACCCAAATGATGCTGCTGCTGCTGCTGATGATGATGATGAAATTTTTTGAGAACTCTGTTCTGCTGGTCTATGTGCCCATCTCCTCCATAGCTATGTGGTCAAGTTTAAGACTCCCATAAGTTAGCTGGGCTGTAGTAACCATCCAAGTGCTCTCTGCTTGATGGAAATAGCAGGTTGGCAGTATTCAGCTTCTTTACAAGTAGTTTAAAGCTGAGTGTGGTTATTTAGAATTTGACAGAAATAACTGTTCCCAGGCACAGTTACTGGGTCTGAGCTGCTCCACAGGGATGTACCAGGCTACAATGTATTAGCTGTGTGTTTGAGCATTTCTTACCATACAAATTCACACTAGTACTATAAAAGTAAAGCAACTTCTGGGTGTGAGGAAGTATCAACTTGGTGCTGTGAACCCCAGATGAACAAAAGCACAAAAGCCCCTACCTCAGGTTGTGGTTGTGCTCTGATTGAGCTGCAGCACTTCAAAGACATTTAAGCAAATAGATGTGTAGTCAGCATCTGACTGATTTATTTCTTTAATTGCTACATAGATGTCATGGGCCCATGAAAAAATCAATCTTGAGAAATAACCCAGCTTGCACTCCAAGGCAGGATCAGCTATACTTGAATGCCAGGTACTGACAAAACATGAATCCACAGCACTAATAAACTGCTCCCAGCAAAAGACTTGAAAGAAATGAAAATGCAAATACTAATTCTGCCAGCACATGCAAGTCCTAAGAAGTTTTTTTTTTTCCAGAAGGGCTCAACCTTGGCATCATGTTGTGTCACTGATGAGACCTCCATGGAGATCATTAGAAAGAGGTTGGGCTACTATATTGTTTTTGAAGATTTCCACCCACCTGAGCTTAGTGAAAGCAGAACAGCCATTGTACTCATTACTTAGAACTTCCAAGGAATTTAATTATTTTTTTTTTTTGGCTAACATTACCTATATCAAGCATCTTTGAGAGCCAAACCTTTGCCTATATAGACAGAACTCTCCTGTGCTTGTAGAGTGTAAATAATGGGAACACTTAATTACATGAGATCTGGGCAACAGTTCCAGTCAAATTTAACATGGAAGAGTCATTGAAGCTTGAATCAGTGCAGCAATAAGTTACCAGTCAAATACACATCCTGTTCCAGGTTGTGTATGTGTATTAATTTAGCTACTAGATTGTTGTTTCTGTCAGAACTAGTTCAACTCAGTTCCAAAGGCATTCCAAGACCCAGGTAACACAGTGTAAGACAGGGGAAAACAGTGCTGATCAGCTAGATGGATAATAACCGTGATCCCAAGGCATCAGCTGCCAAGTTTTTTGAGACATACATTTGAGGTGTTTGAAGGATTTTTAAGAGAACTGTTGGGATTTTTTATGAAGAGCTGTCCTGTGCCTGAGGGTAAGTTCTTGTCTATTACTTGAGGGCAGGATCTTGTAGCTGAGACCACAAGTGACTCAGCTTGAAAGGATGAGACCAGAGTCCAACTGTTTTGCCCTACAATGTGACAGCATCGGTGAAATTATCCTGAGGAGCATCTCCTGCAAATACCAAGTTCAAAGTGTGAATTTTGGGAGTTAGATAGACAAAAGCACAGCTGTGGAGACCCACAACAGGCACAGATATACTTCAGAGAGAGGATCTGCTTTAACAGGCTGCCTTTCATTTTTCACTTGTATATGCAGTAGGGACATGGGTCTGTAGATTATGCACTGGATTTTAATGAAGCTTTTGTGTCATTGTTTTTGTAGTGCAAATGGTCCAAATGTCAAAAGGCTTCTAACATCTTCAAACTATTCCTTTAGCTTACTCACAGGGTAGCAATTATTCATTCATTGCAGAAGGCTGTCACAGCCAATTCTCTGTGGGACTAATGCCAAGGTACCACTCTTGGGTAAAGAGAAATAGGTTCCCTAGCAGCTTGCTGTGAAAGATCTCTCTATGCAAGTAGCATTACCAAGTGGAAGGGTTAACAACAACCTGCTGGCTTTGCCTTCCTGGGGCAAATAAATATAAGAAGTGATATAAGTCAGACCTTTTTAAGTCTGAAGATCTTACTTACAGTAAGATTAAGCAAGTTACAGCTTGCTTACAGTGGTAGTGTACCAGTAAACTTGTTCGTTGTGGTTTATGAATGAAGAAAAAAGAAACAGAGCAAGACAAGCCACAACTACCAGGCAATGCTAAGTGTCCACACAGAGGGGTCAAAGAGCTGAGGAGAAAAAGAGCTTTCCTATGCTGGCCATTCTGTTTGTTCCTGCTTGTGAACTGGTATGCATTCAATTTAGATCTGACTAAATTTAAGGAGACTAAGTGACCCTTGAAAAATCGGTGTCACTCTTGGAATTGTGTGCTAAAAGCTACTAATGAGCAATGACTTAGCTGCTGTCAAGAAGGACAGTTGTGACGCCACTCCTCTTTGGTACAGGGCCTTCTATTTCTCAGAGTATTTTTTAGACTTAATACAATACAGCAGCTCATTCTTCAATATTGGTCTCCATTTCCCTTTTTGCTGGAAAATGGAGATGAGGCACATGATAGGAAAAGAATAATTTTAAATTCAGTGAAATATGAATCCTGGTCAAAGCAAATAGGTGACATACTCAATAAATAAAGTGACGGACATCAGCTTTATAAATTTAAATGTTAAGTAATCACATATTTTACAGTTTTGCAAAATGGTACGAAGTAAGAGCATCCTCAACTTTTAACTTGGGTGAATTATCAATTAACTTTAGTAGTAGCTGGTCCTGAAAAGGGAAGAAAAACTTCAAAATGAATACTTGAAATCTTTATAAATAAGTTATCTATTTAGAAATCAAAAGCCACTGAAAATACTGACTCATTTTGATTAATTTTCAAGAAGCATGAAAAGAAT
The DNA here is from genome assembly GCA_013397555.1 of Urocynchramus pylzowi. Lineage (NCBI taxonomy): Eukaryota > Metazoa > Chordata > Aves > Passeriformes > Fringillidae > Urocynchramus > Urocynchramus pylzowi. The sequence goes on along the minus strand of VZRH01003798.1, from coordinate 534,887 downwards.
TGTGATTGTTTTCTTTCACTGCTTTGGAGACCAAAGCAACATATGCAAGTATAATCACTTGAAAGAGATTTAGGATTTGTTCCATGTTGAACTGTATTTCAGACTGCCCTTGAAATGAGAAATTGTATTTCCAAACTGTCTACTAGTCAGGATGTCAAGGCAACAACTGATCATCTCTACGTGGGATTCCAGACTGTGTTTCAGTACGGATGCACTGAACAGGGCATGGTGGCTCATTTCAGTGGCTCAGTGAGCTCTGAGAGACAAACATGATGCACAAACCTTAAATGTATTGCCCTCAAATGTCTCTGTTTGCTACAATACCATCATAAATCAGAGGTGGTTGATGGATGGTACCTGACAAGGAGATTTCTTGTTGTAACCACTCACTCTGGCTGTGCAAGTTCATGTGAATGTCTGTGTGTAAGAGGTGTATGTATACATATAAAGCATAGATAAGGACTGGGGCACAGCAGAACTGTTCTTGTCTCATGTGATACAGATTGGTGATTCCTAACTGGCTGCAGTTTTGCCCCTCTTCCAAGAAGGAAATCTTAGGCAAACACCAAACATTGCTGGTTTTGGAAGGAACAGAATTAAATCTTAGAAAATAGCACTAAGGTCAGAAGTATTCTTAAAAAGTGTCTTGGTTCTTAGCAAAAGATAAGAATGTTTTATACAGTGTAACCTCTGACTATTGCTTCTCCCTGATACCTGGTACAATTTGAATGCATTCATGATGAATGAACAGCAGCAAAATAATATCTGCTTCTTGTTTATCTATTTTCTTATGGGTTTGACCTCAATTTCTTTTCTTTCCTTCATTTCACATCTGTCATCTCACAGTATGTTTTTGCTATAGGTACTTTTTGAGCTTTAATCATGGTGTTCCTATTCTTTATTAGAACAAGCGTGAGTACAATGCAAAGTTGATGCAGTGCAAAGTGGTTGAGCAGGAAAACAGCAAGTCAATAGCAAGATATCAATCTTTCTGTGCTTATTTCTACTGGGATTTTTTATCTACGTGGGTATAGTACCTGAACTCCATTAGATATGTAGCAAAAAGTGGTTCTGACTCCAAAGTTCGTCTTCCTTTTAGCTGGATTTGTTGTACTGTTTATAATTTGATGACAAAACACAAGTATGAATGAGGTAATAAACAAAGATTAGAGCAAACTCCTGTCAACTGTTGTCTATTTTAACTGCCAGGAGAAATCTGTCAGGCACCTCCTATCCTGCAAATCAAAGTGAATAAACACTCTCTGTGAATATTACCTTCCAATTTAATTTAGTAAATTGTTGATGAACAAATTGCAAAGTTCAAGAATGTAATTATTTGGGATTAGTAGAGAATTTCTTTAGCATGTAATTGATATTCTGTGGATCATTTGATTAGCAGCTGAAAACAGTTTGTAATTGATGCTGTAATTAGCCAGCACAGTGCTCACTCCATATGAGACTGCAGTGTTATAAATTTGGGTAGACCCAGAATACAGAGCAATGCAGCTTGACTGCTAACTAACTTACACTGAACAAGTGTTTTGTAGGAGACTACACTTTCACCGGCAGGAGCTGAATACGGAAGATTTGCAACCACGTCTGAATCAAAAATTGCCTCAGAATTCACTTGCCTTTAACTCCGTGCTGATGTCAGCTGTCTTTGGGTTCCCACTTTGTGGTTTTTGCATCTCACTGGTGGTTCAAGGTAGATGTAAGATTTCCGAAAATCTGCATGGAGAGTAGCCATGGATGGTGATGGATCCTCGGCATAAATGTCTCCTATCTGTGGGGTGTTCACTCAGAGCATGAGAGTGTCTCTTTACTGAAGACTGTGTATTTTCACCTGCACAGTCATGCAGCAGACCTGTATTGTGGGAGGAATGTGTTTCCTTTTTTTCCCTTGGATCCAGGAGAGCAGAGTCCTTCTGTGAGCAGCTAAATGGGGAAATACTATTTTCTGCATGGATTATTCAGAATCAACTGATGTAATAGGAGGCAGTGTTGCCTGCAGGCCAGTATCACTGTCCAGAATTAAAATTACTTTTTTAGGGAAAAAGTAAATGATGTTTTAAATAATCTTTTGGTTTTTTCAGTTTATGAACTGCATAACTAACCTGGCACCCCTGTTCTGCTCTCTAAGGGCTGGATACAAAAATGTGATTCTGTTGTTTAGCTTCTCAGAGAAAGTCAATTCATTATGGAAGGAGCTTCTTCCTTACCTTTTGCAGATACAATCTTTTTCTTTAATTCTTAGCTGCTCCTAATTGGCAAGAAGACACATGAAGTGCACCATTACATTTGCTGCCTTTGCCTTTGTACCACTAGATGGCACGAGAATACCGTTTAGGAAGAGAGGAACTTTGCCTGGAGATAGATTGACTCCTTAAGTCCTCTTACTCCAGTTACCTTTAACCACACTCTGTTACCCAAATCACAGATCTAGGAATATGCATCTGAGAGATAAAAGCGGGAGTTTTATCTGTGATCAGAAAAGGACTGCACACAAAGACTGAATTTGTTGTGCACTTCAATAGCTTAAGAGTTGACTGTAAATGCAAAGGGTGAAACTCACTTCATCCAAGCTCTGACAGGCTTGTATAGGTGGGGTTTTTCTTTGCTGCAGAAGGGACCCAGTTTTATCTAGTTACCTAGTCACATATTGCCATATGCTTTGCAGTGATACAGATGCAAAGCTTCCCATTAGTCATACAGCAGACTGGCAAGTTCACAGGTGTCTTCAAATAAGAATATGGTCACTAATTTTCAGCCATTTCCTTTCATTGATTTAATTCCCCATGTTTTTCCCTTCCTTCCATGTTGGTCTTCACACTCTTCTCCAGACCTCTGCAATCCTGGCTGGCCAGCAGCTAAGCTGTGACATGCACACACTTGTCTCTAGAGAAGCAGATCCATCTCCAGTCTGCTCCAAGGCTCTTACTTGCTCATGAGAAACACAAGGCATGGCTGTCCTCTGAGTAAAGAGTGTAGACTTTCTTAGTTTCTGCTGTTTGACTGAGAGAAAAAAGGAGTTTCTTCTTTCTTTCCTTTCAGATATGGATAAGTTATGAGGGAATTATGTAACACAAGAATGTATGGTGACCTTAGAAGCCTAATGGGAGCTTAGAAGGGCAAAAAGGTCTGGGAATGAACACAGGTTTGAAGGCATGTCTGTAAGGCTGTGTTCAGGCCAGATCTGCTGTGTTACAACAAAAACTGTGTACTGGGTGAAGGTAGGCTTGGACTTGCCTGCAGGTGTGGAGGAGTTACTTTGGTGCCCAAGTAGTGAATCAGTCAGATGCCAACATCAAGTGAAGGAACATTGTCTTTATGGAAGATTCAGTCAGGTAGCTAAGACACAAGGCTGGAACTCCTGTCCATGTGGCACTGGATAAATCACTTTCCGTATTTTTTCTGCCAGTGCATGAATGGTGGGATTTGTGCTGATAATCTACAAAGGAAATGAAAGGGAAAAACTACTAGAGCAGCCCATGATAATCTTGGTCTGATAATCTCAAATTTGCTGCTTACATCAGTTTTCCAGATTTCATATTCAGCTTATCTGCAACTAAACCTTATCTGTACTTGATCGTTAATCACAAATGTATTCTTCCTGTAATAGTCATGGTTGCTAAAAGGGTACCAGGAAAGTAGAAGACCAAGAAAGGACAGATAAACACTGCAGAAATATTTTAACACTGGACAGGCTGGCAGCAATGAGCTTTGTGCACTTGAGGAAGAAAAGATTTTATGCTTGAACTTAAAATTTGTCTTGGATGCTGCTTTCAGCATTTTAGTTACTTCTGAGGAGGATTCCAGGTGTCTACTTGAAAATAGAAAGTGTTCCCAGCCAGGGGTTTCCATCTGTGTTCTGTGCTCCTGTACTCACAAAGAAGAAAATTTCTTACAAAGGCAAGGCACTAGATGATTCCAGAATATACAGTGTTGGATTTTTTAAAGACAGATTCATACAAGTTTAATGAAAACCTCCTTATTATGTTGTTTGTATAATGGTTATATAGATATGACTGAAATTTCTTCAATTAATGTGATTATTTAGTGCTTCCTTGCTGTGTAATCTAATGTACACTGCTTTGCACTTTTTCACTAGAGGCAATACAAAGCAGTTGATGAAGAAACTGACTTTGACAAAATACCTTTAATTTTTACCTTGAAAGAGTTGCTAGAGGGAAAAATTGAAGCAGAAGGATAACTGAGAACTAAACAATGAGAGGGTCTTATGAATTCATGGCATATGTGGTAGAGAGTGGTTACTGTTTTGCAGTACTGCATTACTTGAGAGATACAATGCCACAGCAATTTTACCAACTATTCTTTGGTGTTTTCATGAATTACAGCAATAGGAAATTATTAGCTGTACATGCCCTTGGCAGCCTCCCTGCATACATCCCCTTACTGACTGCACCTGGAGCTGAGGAGCAAGCCTGCCTTGGGTGTGTGGTTAAGCCTGATGTGGTTAAAATTAAAGAGCAGAAATCAGAGAGATGCTGAGGACTGCAGGGCTGACCACCACCTCACCCAGACTAGCCCATGGCTCTTGCTGAGCTTGCATGTGCTGGGTATTGGGCATCTATCAAAGCCTGTGGAGCAAGGCAGAAGGAACAAGTTCTCCCACGTGAAGAAAGAAAAGTGTGTGGCTGAAGGAGGAAATAAAGCACTGATCCCACAGTCTTTAAAGATAAACTTCTGTGCAAGACTGAAGGGTTGATTATTTTTAGTGGGGGTGAGCCTAAGGGGAGGGCTTGTCAAAGAGATTAAACCATTGTAAGGAGCAGAGCAGGATTCTCCTGCAGCACTTTCCTTTCCACCACACCTGCATCCTGATGTGAAATAAAAAGCATGTGCATGGTGGGGGAGGGAATGTGGAGCTGCACTTGGGAGAGCTGAAGTGGTAGCAGTTAGTGATGGAATTGTTATTTCCTGCCACTGCTTTTACCCTATTAGCGTCTCTTATGCTGATTTCTTTCTGTTAATCCCCTGGATAGCCTCTGAGGGTTGTTTATCATCCTGGGGCAAAATGGTTCCAGCCTGCTCTCACCACTCTTCCTGCACACAGTGTTGCTGATGTGTCTAAGTATCCAGAAGAGCCTGAGGACAGAGTGGGACGATATTTTCTCATTTTTCTAATATCTCTGGGCCCATGACTTTTGCTCAGCACTGTTCTAGTTCCCCCTGCTTCTCCCAGACACCCAGGCTGTGAGGAGCAGTGCTGTCACGCTGCAGCAAACAAGGTGCTGCACAGCTGCTGGGCATTCATCCGTGCTGGGCCAGGTGCTGTGTAACTTTCCCTTTGGGAACACGTGTTTGAACACTCTTCAGATAGGTTTTACTAATGTGTTTGAACACTGTTCAGAGCAGTCTGGTCACAGGGGGATGGCATGAGTGCACTGTGTGGGGTATTATTCAGTGCTGCCCTTTGCCAGCTAGGTTTTACTGATTTCCTGGTTCTGCTGCATGGCTTGTCTCCCAGACAGAAGGAAAAAAAAAGGCTGGGAGAGTGGTTTGCCCCAGAGAGAGAAGTATTTGGGAAGACAGTTGGAGGTTCAGCCAGGTGTTGTGACAATAAAAGCTGACTTTTTTTTTTTTTTTTTTTAAGAGTGTGAATATGTGACATGCATTATGAGACTGGAAATAAGGGTATAACCCCATCTGAGTCTGTCTTCTGTTCTACCTTCCTATTCAATTGCTTAGGTCAGCCTTCTAAAGAACAACAACTTTAGGTGGTAGTCCATGACAGAAGGCTTCTGTGACTCTTTAGTCCTGATACCATTCTCTAGTTTTGTATTGCCCTACAGATCCTCTGCCTTAGGGTCTCGGAGTCTAGAAGAGGAGGCTTGTACATAAAACAGCGCCATGTATTTCCTAATGACTAAACTCTGGGGGAGAGGAATCAAAGAAATACACAAGCAGATAATCCATGTACAGACTTGTTCTCTTTAGAAGCCTATCAACCAAGAAGTGGAATCTACTGTGACTCCCAGCTTTGAGTGGAGAGAAGGTGAGACCGAAGGTGTCTACTCTCTTAATAGCCTTCCTGAATACATCAGGAAATGTGCCTCTAAACCTAGTCAGATGATCCCTCCTCCACAGTTCTAACTTCTTACATAGGAGGTTAATGTGGCTTTGGGAAGCTCTTGTACCATCACAAGAAAACATTTTTAAGCCTTGTCCTAGAGTACTCCCTCACCCTACTTTATAACCTGAAAGGAGGGATGAGACCCCCTCCATAACCTCTGAAGGGCCCAGTGATTGTAAGTGTGACAACCCTCTCCAGAAATGGTAGGTAAATGGCTGAGCTGTGTGAAACTGAACTGTGCTCTTCCCTGCCCGATGTAGACAGCTTGTTTTTCAATTTAACTCCATGTTTTTGAACAGTAAATTGCCTTTTAGTAATCAAACAAACATTTAAAAGATTATATATACAGTTTCAGGCATCTTCAAATCCATCACAGATGTCCTTGGGGTTTTGTATGCTCAAGGGAAAGCTTTGGCTTTTAAAGATGGAAGAAACAGGAAGAAGATGAGAGATGAAAGGGGAGAGTCTAGTTGCTTTCAGAAATATGGGAATTATCAGTCTGAGCCACACTTAGACCATGTAATCCGGCTTGGATACATCGAGTGCAGAAGGGGACTCTAATTATCACTCAGCACACACTGGTGGAGTACATGTCTTCAGCCATGTAGGCTCCTGCTGTCTGCACAGCTGAACTGGCTCCCTTTGGAGCTGGGATCCCTGCAAGCAGAACGAGAACTTAATTGCTCTGGCTGTTCCTCCTGGGAAGGGATCCACACGCTGACGTCTGATAGCAGTCTGAGCTAAGGGAGGAGCAGGGAAAGAGGAGCTGTTGCCTTATTGTGGAACAGCTGCATTTTGGGCTCAGTGCCAAAAGTGGGGGAGGAAAACTTCTGGAGGCCTGAAGAGATAGAGAAAGGCAAATCCCTCCAGGTCTTAGGCTTCAAGAGACCAACGCCGTGTGTGGGCAGGAGCTGGGAAGCTGTGTGGGAAAGATTTGCAGTTTCAGTAGGAGTTCCCTCCCAGGTCTTCATGCAAACCAAGTCCCCTAAATCCCAGGCTTTATCACAGATCTAGGCTAGTACTCTGGGATGGGCTGCAGAGCTACAGCCTCCACCCCTTTCCACCCACTGGGACAAGACAGAGGTAACCTCTGGATTTAAAGATGCACTGCTTTGGCACAGAGGGTTGCAGAGCTGCAACCAGCAGTGTGGCCATCTGAACCCCTCCTCAGCAGCATGAAGCAGCACATTATGGGAAGCTCATGCTCAGAGCACAGAACTTGGCAAGTCTGTGTAATGTGGATGCCACAGCTCTCAACCTTGCATGCTTTACGCTCTGTTGGGAGCAAGACAAGGGCATTCCAGCAGGGCAGGCAAATTTAGGGTTCAGTTATACTGGCAGCTGACTGCTTGCTATAAAGTGAGAGCACAAAGACCATGTATTGTTTTTATTTTAGGTTGTTTGTGATCAGAAAAGCACTTTGCAACACTGCACATATGCCTGGGCTTCCAGTGACTTCATTTGGAAGTGTCCAGCCACACCTGGAGAGAGCTGTAAAGTGCAAGTCGGGATGACAGCATCTTTTGTAAACAATGGGATTTCCTGAGATTATGTTCGAATGGTTGGCCCTCTTGGAGAGGGGGGAGAATGTATTAGGTCTCTGACAAAATGATGAGAAGGCTTTCTGTGTTATGTCATTTATAAGGCCATTGGTTGCCATTGTGCCAAAAACCTGCTTCAAATTGAATGGGTTAAGGTTATCCACATGGTGCTGTTGAATAAATTCAAATCCCATGGCATGGGGTACAATTACATTAAAAGCTTTAGTCAGTTTAAACCATGTCTCTGTCATTTTTATTTTTGATAAGCATAAAAACACCCTGTAATGAAACCAGGTAATGGTGTGTTACTTGCAGGAATGTGTCATAAGGTTATGTTGTGACCAATCTAAGTGCTTTTTCAATGTCTCACAGCTTTCTGGTATACTCTCCATAAAATAATTTTTTAAGTTTTTTTGTATTTAAAGTTTATCTTGACTGTCTGATCAGGACAGGATAAATACATCTTGATGAACTCTGTATGAAGCTGCTCTGGCAAACCAGTTTAATTTTCATGAATCTCATTGATAGAGGAATATATTTTTAAAAATAAAAGTCCTTTTTGAGGGTGAACACTTCCTTTGAAATTAAAGCAGTATTTTGTGACCATAATGCTCAGCTCTTGTTCAGTGGTAGTGACCAGGTAAACCATGCTGTTGTAGCCTATTTGGTGGTGTATATATAAGCTTTCTAATGTACACTTTAAATGTGATATCAGCAAATAACGTGTGTAGCTTCAAAACAAGCTTTGGCAAGCAATCAGTCTGCCAGCATTTGACTGGACTTGAAGTGAAGCAGAAACAGGAAAGTACACTCTTCTTTAAATTTGCCTTGTCTGATGGTGGAAATAGTCCTTGTGGTATTTGTCCACTTGTGTTACTGAATCCAATTACTGCAGCAACTTACAGGCATTTTCATTAGTTGGATCACTGGATGTCATTTCTGAAATTCTGATCAGCAGTTTTAAGAAAAAAGCTTTTTAAATAATCAGTCTCACTTGCCCCAGTGACTGTGGCTTCAGTGCATTGTGGCATGGTTGCTATCAGCATCAGGCCATGCTGACAGGCATGAGGAGCTGGGAGATAACCAGGATCTGTAGCATTGCCCATAATATTACTGGAAATCTGTCCTCCCTGGCAAATGCACTGTCCCATTCTAAGAAAGGCTGTTGGTTTTGAACTCCTGAGGTTTTGCTGCTTCTAAAGTGAAGGGACTGAAGTGTGCAGTTCAAGTAGTTCTTCGTTTTAAGCAGCCTTTGGATCTCAGCAAACATCAGAGAATTTTGGGGTACCAGACATTGCCTTTGCTATCTGAGCTGTCTCTTTTCGGGCATGGAATGGCAGAGATAAAATTTTATTTTCCAAAGAAGTACATTTTGGTTAAGGTTGGTATTGTCAGGAGATAACATTTGCTTGAAAATGAAGGTGTATTTTTCTAGCACAATATACTGTAATTTACATCATTCACAATGCAATTTCTTCTGTGGTTCCAATCTGTAAACTAAACCAGAAACTGACATTTTACCTGGTACATTCAGTTTCAAAGCATTGAGTACTACACATAATGCAAGCAAGAATTCTCATTTTCTTGCTTTGTAAAATTTTCCTAACTAGTGGTGCTACACCTATTTTCTTTGCCTTCTGAATAATGGCTCTGACCTTTTTTTCCTTCATTACTCTGGAAAAATACTGTATTATCACTCTGGAAAAATAGTTTAATAATGTCATGTTCAATGTACCTGTGTCAGTTTACCTGGTTTCACTGTGCCAGGCAGATGAATGAGTTAGAGTTTTGTCTTCTGAGACAGGAGCTGCTTGAGGGAACTTGAAGCTCACTGCTTTGCTTTGTACCTAGATGTTCACTGAAAGGTAGTTTTCTTCCCTTGTTTAGCTGTACCAAATTAATCTATGTCAGTTTTGCCTTAAGGGGTTATACCCTTCTTCACTATAGGTTTAAACTTGAGTGTGGGGACATGACAGCAGAGTTCTATGAATCTGAGCATACCTGGAATGTGCAGAAGGAGGCCTCTGAACATTTGAAGAAGGCTTTGAGTCAGCAGAGGATATGCTGCTGAGGATGCAGGGGAGCTGGCCAGAATCCCTGCTTTTACTCTTGCTTGGGAACTTGCTGCAGAAAAATGGATTTGTCTCCCTTCAGGTTACTGCTGAACTGCCACTCAGTACTGCCTTCCTGGCATGGGACCATGGAGGCCAAATTCTCTTTCAGCAAATTTTTATGCAAATCATGATTCTGCTTGTTTGCTTCTCTGTGTTGGTTTTTATTTCAGCCCCATCTGCTGTCCTTTTACCTCTTCCACTATCTTTTCCAATGCGTCATTCATTCTTAATGCCACCCGTTTTGGATCTGGTGATTCATGTATATACTTCCCTGCTGAATAACCAGCACAAGGCAGGAAAGGCTACCTGCTGACTAGTGACTGCTTCTTTCCTACTTTGCCTTTTTCAGAGTAGATTGAAGTCCAGCTTTTACTGGAGAGAAGGGAGAAGAGTTATGCAGTGCCACCAAATTGAATGCCACCTTCACTCAGCTTTTGAGCAGGCTTTAAACAGTGTTAGAAAATAATATGAGGAGACAGAAACCTATCATGTTTAGACCATATCTAGAGGTTTTTCTTCAGATCTCAGTATCACTATTATAATCCACATTAACAAACTTCATCATAACTTGTTCTGCTTGTTTTTTAAGCCAAGGTTTTGCAGTGTTTTGTTTGTATCCTGTGGTGACATTTGAGGGATTTCCATGTATGGCTGCATCATCTGAAAAAAATGCCAAGGCTAAAATGGACCTCATGTCACAAACTCCATAGGAGTCTACATAATGTGGATTTCTCCCACATCACTGTTCTGCTCAATGCATGGTACAATGGATTTTCCTAGTAATGGTTGTGTGATGGTACAGGCTAGGGATAAACCAATTGGAAGACTGGGGAGTGATTCCCAAGTCTTGCACAAGCAGCTCTGTTCAAGCTGTGTTTTGACTTCATTCATGAGCCAGCTTTCACATCTTTCTCTCCATGCTCAGGCTTTCAAGCTTCTAGAAATAAGCTCAAGCACATGAGCCTGAATGGGCTTTCACCATGGTGCAGTCAGACAGTCACAAAATCAAAACTAAAGAACATGCCAAGTAAAGCACCCACCCCACAGGCTAGATGTGGAAGCTATGTATTTTTTTGCAAGAGTTGTCCCTCCAAGTAATTCTTTACTCCAAAATCAGAAACCTCAAGTCCCTTCTTAATGGCATCCACCAGGGTTTGGGCAGGGACAAAAGATGGGAGCTGCTGTGCCTTCAGGGGGATGACTGTGACTTCCAGGCATACTCTGCTCCTGAAAGATGGAAATTCCTGTTGTGCACAGAGGTAATGTACAGCTTTGAGCATATGGAAGGTGGGAGCTTCTTGCCCCTTTGAGAAGCAGTACGTGATTTATCTCTAGTTCAGTAGGGGAAAAAAATTCTGGCATGCCTTTGTGGAAAGGTTGCTGGGCCCTGACCTCCTTTGACCTGGTTTAATTGAGGATTTTGCCAAGCTTATTACATGGGATGTTCTTTGGCAGCACTGAGCAAACAAAGCAGGCTGATCACAAATTATCATTTTACACGTGCACAGAACAAAACATAAAAATAGCTCTTTAAAAAAAAAAATTTCCTTTTCACTGACATATAATAACCTTCCTTTAGTAACATGTCACAGACCTCAAGATCAGTATGACAACAGCTCAGCTTCCTCAATTTTATTTCTTCCCAGACACATTACCAACACAAGGCTGAAAAATGAAAAAGTGCATATCCCATTATTTTTATTTATTTTTTTTCTCTTTTTTAAAACTACATTACTGGTTCTACAGAAGTATCCATTTTGTGTCTGCCTACCAACAATGTCAGCCAATATTTATCTACTTTACCTTTTACATATTCCCACAAATGAAATACTGGGACACACATATTTCAGGAAAAAATATCCTTTGTATACACAAAGCATTTGCTTTTGAAGTATTAAACCTCAGGTTGTTGCCCTGACAACTCCTTTCAGGACAGTGCATTTCATGACATGAATGAGTGAGACAACAGGATAGATCAAAAGGGATTACAGGTGAAATTACTTTTCCATACTGTTTTTAGGCAAGATGTCATTTTTTCCAGAACATTATTCATTATGTGAAAAAGTGGCTCCACACTCTGAGAAGTAATATTTCAAACTTTTCAATGAAAATGCAAACCACATTGCAATGAAACTGGCCTTGGTTTTATTTGAAGAAGCAGTCTAGAAATTCTCCTGTTGTAACTCATCACCTCCTTCACAACAGGTATGTTTCTGGGCTTAGGACAGTCAATAAGAAAGCAAGTGACAGCAATTTTTATTGTCCACATAATAATTAAAAAGTGATGAAGTCTCACAGTGACTCCCCTACTATTGAGAGTTTTTCCATGTTTGGAAGCTAACAAGACTAGAGATTTTCACCTTTACAAAATGTTATTCGCTACAAGACTGCATAATTTGCCAAATCTGTGGAACAAAAAAACTGCTGGTGACTTTAACAGCTTTTAAGGTTCATTGCAGGACTGGCTTTAGTTTTCTTATTTAGGAGGTGTCTACCTCTGACCTACGGTAACTGCATACTGTATGTTGACATCAGTAACATTCCTAAGTGCCAGGAAGGAGACTAAACCATAATTAATCAGCTGACAAAATTGCTAAAGACTCATTTGTGAGCTGGTTTTTTTTCCCTTTACCTTATTTTTTTGCCATCTCTTATTTTCTGTTTGGCTGCTTCATGTTTATGTTATAGAAAGAAGCAGGTAAAAAATCACTCACCTGGGATCAATGTAGGATCCAAAAGAGATACAGAAATTGGAAAACTTGAGTGAATACGAGGCTTATGTATGGCCTGTCAAGCTCTGCAATTTCACCAATAAATTCTAAATTTCAACCAAATTCCGCAGAAGTGCAAACTTCTAAGATGATAAGTCCCTAAAAAAAATCATGAAAATTCATTGTGAGGAAGAAGACAAAAGAAAAGTTTGAGTTCAGTCCTTATCTTACCTCTATGATGTGCAAGTGTTGCTGTCAGCACTCAGTGTTCTAAATCAGCCGTGACTCATGCTGCCTCTTGCCCAGTCAAACAGGTAACATGTGGCAGGAAAATAGAAGTGTTGTGAGAATCAGGGCTAAAGCATGGAATATGGGATACTGAGAAACTAGGATCATTACTACAGAAGAGATTCTGGGGATATAAGAGCAAGCTGATGGTGCAGTGGGAGTTTTGATTAGTATCATGGGAAAATAAAAAGTCTTAAGTGACCATATGGATATGCAGAAGACAAGTGCTGCCTGGATAGCAGCTTAGATTTGTAATGCTGCTTTCTTCTTTACATGTTTACCCCCTTAGTCACCCAACCCCCTTATCTTTTTTCTCCCTCCTCTGCTTGACAAGCTTCCTCACTTACGTCACAGCCAAGGTAGTCATAAATCAGCTGAGAAATGTGGAATGAATAATTTCCTTCCCCTTGGGGCACTAGCACGTCACTGCTTTGAAACACTTAGGTCACCTGTCTTCCCAGCAAGAGCGAAGCAAGGACACTGTGTAACCCAAAACTTCAACGTGTCTCTTCCCTCTTCCCTTTGGAAGAGCCACTGTAGTGGCTACAGTGTGTGTGTGTGTGGCGGAAGTGGGGGGGGGGTGATATATTCTTAGTGACTTCTGTTGGCTTTTACCTGCAAGATTTTTTTTTTTTAGTCAAGTTTTCTCACAAACTTCATGTTTTCAGATACCTCTATCGAACCTCATGTTTTTTTCTGAAATGCTGCAACCCTTCTGGGCTGATAATTGAATAGACATTAGCTGTCAACAGCTTTAAAACTATATGAATTTTTAGAAAAAAAAATCACAGAGGAGTTTTAAAGCAAAGTGAAAGGAGAGTTCTGAACAGAGCACAAGATCACAGCAAGGCTGGTAAATGTAAGAAATGTAGGTTGTATAGCAAGCCTGGCCTGGAGATTGCATGACCCATCTTGGAGATGCCAGTTTGTCATTCTGTGCCCAGTTTCACCCAGTTAGAAAAGAGGTTAGCACTCCTGTGTTTAGAAATGCAGTGTGGATGATTTCTTTAGCTTATCTTTTCGGAGCATTTTGTGATGCACAGCTAGAAGGCACTGTAGAAATATAAATGACTGTTTGAGAGTTAGTACAGTTCTGTTACCATCTATTCAGCTCCCCGGAGAGTGCACTGTGGTCTCTAAGAGAAAATGGAGTTTGTGTCAGCAGTTGGATTAAACAAAGAAATAAGATAATGGCATAGATGGATGAGAAGAAGTTAGAAGCATGCACAGTATAAAGAAAAATATGGGTGAGTGGCATCTGCCTGAGAAAAAGAAATTGGAAGTGAATGAGGGAGTGCAGTACAAATAAAAGGGGTGCGCCCACCCAGCAGTACTGTGCTTGCTGGAATGCAAATGTGAAGTTGCATCTGAATGCACAGATGGTGCCAGTCCTTGTCAGAGAGAGGAGGCTTCAAGTTTATCAGCTACTGGCACCCTTGTGTGCTCCGTGGCTAGCATGCAGCTTATGTGCCCTGAAATAAGAAAATTGCTTTCCAGCCTTGGGCTGCTCCTAAAACACACTGAACTTGACACAAATCTGTTCCAGCGTGACCAAGCTGGAGGAAGTAAGCAACAGCGCTTGTTTCCTGCCTCTGTAAACTCATCCTGCTTTCTCTCTCTGACTTACCAGTAGAAACAAGACAGTTTAAAAATGGCTCTAAACTGCAGCCCTTGAGATTCATGACAGACCTTAAGGGAATTTTCTCAGCGTAAGCTGAGGTGATTTAGAGAGATTGCCTTTCCTTAGCTGGAAATGTTTTAAGAATGTGTTAACAGCATATAAATTAAAAAAGGATTGAAGGCTGGAGCTTTAATACCAATGCCATAGGAGGACAAGTCAGTGCAAGATCAAGCAGTTGTGGAAGTAAAATCAAAGCAATGTCAGACTGATTAAGAATAAACCGCATCAGAAGTGCAACTGGTAAGAGCCTTAATCATTCAGAGTCAAATAAAGTAGGGAATGTGGTATTCCTTAACACCACTTTTTGGAGAGATTTGTCTGACCAGATTCAGAATGGAAGAAAGTGCAGTACAATAGGCTGTGGTCCTCAGATGAAAGAGGAAGACTGGACTTATCTGGGCTAAATGGGGACATATATGGGATGTCTAGTGGCTGATATAATGTAGTTCACTCTTTTATAGCATACGTTCGTTTTGGTTTTTTTCCTCCTTTGCATCTGGTGCAGGAAGTGTCTTAACTACAGCAGTGAACTAGCTTGTATTTGTATTTTTCCTATTTAATCCTATTCCATAGAGGGCTGTGTTGTCAAGGAGCTCTAAAACCTGTGCTCCACATTTTTCAGTATGGAGAACACTTCTATTTGCTAGGCTGGCAGCTGCTGTGTAAGCTTTTCAGTCCTTTTTAATCACTCTGCCTCCCATAGCAAGCTACTGTGAATTAGTTCTTTGGGGCTCATTATCCAGACTCTTTTACCACCCTTGAGAAGGAACAAGAGGTACTGAAGAAAGCCAAAGGGGATATCCTCTGCTTAATGAATCTCTGCTGTGCCTGTAGAGCCACAGTGCCAAGAGGAGAATGGAAGGGTCATAGCTGGAATGTATCATGTTCTGGATGATGGTGCATGAGAATGGATCAGAGCAGCCATGAAACTTCAAGCTGGCTCTCAATGATACCAGGAAACAGAAGGATAATGCCACTGAAAACTTCCTTTACCCATGTCCTCACTTAGGCTGCAGTGCTGAAGTCACTGACAACTGAATGACCAGTAACTGGAAAGAGGAAGGAAAAAGTCTGGTACCTCTGCATTTTCTTGGTGTTTTCTCTGATTCCAGAGAATCTGACCTTAAGCAGCATGCCAAAGCAGGGAGGCAGGGCTCTTCACAAGCAGCATTCATCCTAATTGACAGAAAATAAATGTGATTGTATTCCTTGATTTTACTTTCCCAGATGCTGCAGATTTATAGTGAAGAGCTATCAACTAAGATTTCAAATGAGGGTGTTTACCTCTCTTTCTCAGCAGATGTGCGAGCAACAAAGATCCTCACTTTTACAACAGAAAAAGAATTCTTCCCTATTCTGCATTGTAGTTGCTGCATGCTGATTGGAAGCCTGCTGAGAAAAAGTTTTTCAATATAAGGCTCTTCTCCCTCACTAACTGAATCATGTCAGGTGCAGGAGATAGTAGGAAACAAAGCACTTAAAATAAATGCTGAAGCTTCAAACTCAGCACACACCTCTCTGTAGACTGGAGGTGCATGCTACTATTCCAGGTTTTTACTTCATTAAATCTCCAGGGATTTTGACTCATTAAACCTGCTAATCCCAGGATTACTTTTTAATTGCAGTTTTCATCTCATCTGTTGTGCTACCTGTTGCTCCATCAAAGTTGTGCTCACAAGGAAAAGCATGAGAAAAGGAACCAAGGGAAATTTGTTTCTGTGGTCAGTCGCTGCCTGGAGCTCTCTCACTGGCTTTTAAGTCTCTTGTGAAAGCATGACTGAGACTGAAACAGTTACATCTGAATGGATTAGGCTGTGAACATCTTTATGAAGATAGGGAGGTCCTGTTACAGGTACAGTATGTTCTTGCAGCTAGCTGCATCAATATGAAGAGGGCAGAGAGGCACACCAGCTGTGCACAACTGCACCACATTCAGCGGCAGAGTGTTTGAATAGGAACAAGGCTCTCATTTTGGTCTCAGTTCTTTCCTTCTCTCCCTGTTGAGTGAATAAATCTGCTTTGTTCCTGTTTATGTGATACAATTGGGTGAGAATTATCAGTTTGGAATTACTGGTTTGGGTTATTAACTTGGGTTCATGAATAAACAGAATGACTGCTGCCAGGGAATCATGCATTAATTATCCTTGAGCTATGCTGATGGAAGAGCGATAGAAAACCAGCAAATATACTATGAGCTTTTGACTGTTTTATTATTATTAGAATTGCTAAAAGGAGAAAACTGGAAAAAACTGCTTTTCCTGTCTGCATCTGGACCGTGCAGGGGGCTGCAATTCAGGCACCTCCTCTAGAAAGTGAATGACAGATGTATTGTAGTTATTGTTTTTTTGTTGTGATCATTACTAGCCAGTCAGAGAAAGAGCAGATCCCATTCTGATATCTCTTGCCCTGGACATCCACTTGGTTTCCATAAAACTGCTGGAAACCTGTGGCTGTTCATCTTGGGGCCAGCTCTGGTAATGAAGTAGTTAAGTGAGACCTGCAGAAAACCCCAGAGAAATGCACTGATTAAGCACTTCAGTTTTATCTTCTACTGTTCTTCTTGCCTGGTCTTTCTCACCTTCTTCCGGCCTTGTGTTTTTTTGAAAAAGCTGTATGGGAAATTATTTGGTTCAACATATGTTAAGGAAGTGGAAACAGCTGGGGGCCAAAGGCAGAATGTGGCTGGCAAGGCAAGTTGTTATTTTTATACAGAGCTGTCCAGTTAGGTCTCTTTGTATAGAGACATCATTCCACTTGGCCCAATTTTACCTCGATCCCTCCTATTAATCCTCTTGCCTTTGAGCATTTTGTCTTAGCAGTTCACACACCTGCATGTTTATGCATTGTGATCCATTGCAGCTTCTCCTTATCTCTCCCTTTCCTCAGCACTTTTCTCTTCCTTTTCCTCTCCTACAGCAGTTGCCACTCCTACAGATACCAGGGGCAATGGGAGGGGTCTGGCCCGGTTTTGTCTGTCACCTTCCCAGCCCTTCCTCTTCCCAAGGGCAGGAGAGCCTAGGATGAAAGCTGGTCTGAAGGAAAAGAAACAGCCAACTTCTGCCAAGTTTGAAGAGACAGACCAAGGATGAGCTGAGAGGGAATTATTAGGCAGGGAAGAGGATGGGATTTCCATGGTGCCCAGGGAAATGTCCTAATTTAAGTAATTTGCTTGAAGTCATAATGAGACAGGACTTAAAACTTCAATTGTATGGGTGATATTTTCCTACTCTGTATTATTATGTGCAATTACATGTATGTATTATATTATTATATATTCTAGGGTGATAGACCAGGAACTCACAACCACCTATTTTGGGGCAGGAGAAAGCCTTAAGTTAAATGTAATGTAGTAAGTGGTGCTGTATCAAGGCAAAGAATAAAATTGTCTACTCCTTTTTTCCTACCCTTTCCCTGTATGTTTCAAAAATTCCCCCGTGAGTCTATTGCTACTTATTCCCAGTAATGAATTCAGCTGAGCAGACTGGCACATTTTTGCCTGTCACGTGGAGATCTTGCAAAATGTGGGTGAAGCAAACAGATATACTTGGTCCTTGATTATACCAAGGCCACTTTATATGGCCACAGGGATCACTCTTGGTGTTTTTAGTCAAACATCAAAGACCAAGGCCATTCTGTTATTTCTTCCTCGTTTGCTAAGGAAAGTGATTTAGTTGCAGAGCTCTTATTGCTGTTTTGTTACTATTGTGTACAAACCTTTATAAATTCCTGGGAACTGAAAAACACTTCCAAGCAAAACATGATTTTGACCTATTGGCTTTCGTGTGAGAGCTTTGTAGCCTAATTCCTGTGTCAAAGACCCCATAAGACTTATTCAGAGTCGGTATGGCAAGACTTAACTTTTGGTTTTGTATCATTGATTTTGAAACAGGAGTTTGGTCTTATGCAGAGAGGAGAAATGAGGCTCAGAGCCACCTCACTGATTCCTGCCACAGGAGTCTTTAAAACAGCCTTAATTCTGATAACCTCCTTGACATAGTTTCAAACTGTTCTATTGAGTGTGTCACTAACAGTATTTCTCACAATCTGTCTTTATGTCTTCTAACAGTTTATTTGTTGAAATATATTTAGTGTCTTCTAAAGCTCAGTAATGAAGTTGCTATTTTTATGTATTTTATGTGCAAGACAGGGTAGCCTTTTGGTTATGCAGTGCCATTAAGTGAATATAGGAACATTAAGCTTAATAGCTTAAATGCTCAAACAGTAGACATGGCAGTTGCTTTACCTGATTTTTTTTTTATTAACTTTTTTGTAGTGTTTACTTGTTATGTATTTATCATATGCAATAAAATACTCCAAGGGCAAAGAGCAAACGGGTTAAGCCATTGTAATAAGTAAAGCTAGTATCATTAGCTTGCCGTTGCTTTCTCCCATTAAGCTGGAATGGATCTTAGCTCTGGCTGCTGCACTTTTGTTTCTTTAATGTTTTTTTTAAAGGTCCTAGGTTGCAGCTATGTTCTTGTCAGTAATGATAAGCTGTTGATATTGATGCCAGCTAATTGCTTCATTTCTACAATCAGATGTTTTCCATTTTAGAATCCTTTGATTTCCTATCAGTCAGATAGTAACAAGAGGAGAGAGGTTCTGTAATAAAACTTTCAAAGAACAAACAGAAAATAAAATCTATTTAGGGTCTAACAGTATAATTCTTGCCTTCTTTCTAGTTCAAAGGGACAAATTACCAGCAGCCTCTGAAAACCCAGATCATGTACAAGACTTCATTACAGCCAACGATTTCAGGAAATATTGACAGATCTCAGTTCTGAGGCAGAATTTCCTGCTTCCTGCCTTGATGGATAAAATACTGACACACACAAATTCATCTGTTCATTTTGAATATGTGCTGACAGAAGCAGTCTGACTTTCAGAGCAGTACACACTCCAGGTGTACACACTCGGGATGTCCCTGACTACACAGAGCGAGACTCTTGCATCCTGTTTGACATCCCGGGGGATTTACTAGAGGAAAACATAAGCTGTCATGGACTCGTGATGGCAAAGGTATGAAGGTGACACCCAGTGTACTTGCAGGAGAAGGAGCATTGTCTCCTGCCAGGCTTCAGCATGTTTTTGTGTGCATGAAGAGAAGTTGGCTAAGTGGCTAAACTTTAACAGCAGTAGTTCAAAATTGTTTCTGTCACTTTCTTTACATTTCTGTTCATTTGTTACTAACTGTCTCCATCCTTTTGGTCTTCTTTTTGGAGAGACCACACGAAAACCTTTTAAAGGAAAAAAAATGAACCTGTAGTCCTAAAAATATCAGCCGACTTTTTACTAAAAGATTTTTGGTTTTTTCTGTAATTTGGAGTGAGTAGCATTGGTCATACTTAGGAGATTGTCTCACCTGAAGCTGTCACAACTTGCAACAGTTGCTGCATGTTGGAATGATGGACCTTTTGGTGGAAACCAATGGTTAAAGCTGAAGTGAACAGGCAAGGGGAGAGATCTCTCAGGAACATTTTCTGTCTGTAGGCCTTTAGAAAAGCTTGATTTATAGGAAGCAATACATTGGCATTTAAGCTGTCTAGACATAGGTGCCTACTTCGAATTAATTTTGATGGGAGTTATGCCCAGGGGTGCTTTCTAAGTGCCAAAATGCCATAAAAAATGTGGTATGGTTATCTTTTGGGGGCCATTAAAATAAACAGTTTGTTCAGATATTGTGCTGACAAAGACAGTATTAAAAAAACAAAACAAAACAAAAAAAACCCCAACAAAACAAACTAGGGACACTTTGATAAAGTTATATATAGCAAATGTAGTTGCATACATTAGGTATGTGTATGGTTCTAGTCGCATCCATGATGGGAGTGAAAACTTCTGTCAGAAGATAACATTAAAGAAGCAGCAAAAGTTTGGGGTACAGCTGTGGTTGTTGGCACTTAATGCACATCTAAGTTATGCATCTGAAAGCCATTCAAAAGGCCTAACTTGCATAAGAGTGCCAGGAAACACTATTTTATTTGTAGACATCCTGGGCAGCTGTTGTCAGACTATAAAGAAAAGGCAGAGAAGGCACAGAAAGGAAAAAGCCTAAATGTAATGTATCTTTTGGACTGAACAATCTATCCTCTTCTTTTGAAACACTGCAAGCTTAAGGAGACTTCAAATACCTAAAAAGCTGTAATTAGAGCCTTCTTCTGAAACATGCATTTGTTTCCCTGACACTATGCTGGAGAGTTCCTGTTTTCCTGTTGTTTCCTGTGGCATAAACATTTATTTTAAATTTCTTTTGTCATCTGGGGAGATGCTGTCTGGGGGAGACGTGCTTTCACATGACATTCTTCCTTCCCGCTGCTGTTTTTGTGGCCTCAAAGGCAAATGCAGGATATTCCTCTTTCAGTTCCTTCAGTGCCTCTGCTTATTCCAGCATCTCTAATCAATTAATTTGCAGTGATGCCAACATTTCCAAAGAGCTGATACAATTGCATGAAACAAACATAGAACAGACTGGCACTGAATTTCCTTGAAAAGGCTGAAACGTTCTTCAAGCTTGTATAGATTACAGAGGATTTGAACAATAACATAAGTATTTCAAGTACTGTAATGTAAGTATGATTCAGTTGATACTAAAATGAGATGAGGATGAACACCAGTTTGACATAATCTATCTAGACCCATTGGGGTCAAGAACAAGTTTGGCAAAACCCTCAGATGAGTTTTTAATCAATTGGGACAATCCAGATAAAATTGATCCTCTCTGTGCATGGCCCTGATCTGTACTATCTCTCAAGTTCCTTCCTTGCTGTACTTTTGTGACAACTATATGACTCAAGTTGCTTAGCAGGTGATATCCTGTATCAACGCTGAGAATTAGAAAAGCAGGAGAACTTCAATTATCTGCTGGTGCACACTGATAATCATATTTAGGATTCTGCATTGCCTTCTGCACATCATTTCTCTACGGCTACACAGCGGTGATCTGGACTGAGCAGTCCAGTGGATAAGCTGTGCTAACAAAGCATTAATGGGTAAAGTCCCACAGGATCATAACCTGGGAACTGCAGAGAACCCATGTTAAAATTAGCACACAGGTGTGCTCCTGCAAGAAGTGCTTGACCTGATTTACCGCGTGACCCAATGACTCATGGCCACATGGTTAAACACTGCTGGATAATCTAGCTTAACTTTTTAATAGTTGCAGTAAATCATTTCACTAAACCTTCAGAAAGGCAGGTGTGAAGGAAGGTGTTTCTTGGTTGAGACCCTCATAACCTCAAAAAATGGAAGAGTGACATTAGGAATCCTGTCTTTTGAGATGACATGTAAAGTCCACTTTATTTAAGGTACTTTCTGAAGGCTGTAACTGATGAAAGCACAGAAGCTTCTGTTCATCAGGACAGAAGATGGGAGGCAGGTATGTGTGTGTGCTTTACTCTGAAGAAATGGGCAGGAATTATACTTAAAGATCTTGTGGGTTTATCTCCTACTAGGAATTCCATGGCACTAGTTGACCTTGGCCATCATTCAGTAATGCTCTTTCTCCTGTAATGCTGTAAATTACTCTAAAATTGGTTTGCTTCAGCATCATGTGAAGGAGAGAAGGTAGAAAGGAAATATGAATGGTCAATTTTGTAGCAAACAGAAAATATGTAGCACAGGTTTTAGACAGATGTGCCCATGATCAACTGAAAATGATATGATAGAAGTGATCCAGTGAATTGTTATAAATTAATTAACACCTATGAGTAATTAACTTCTTTGTACAAAGATCAATATTTCAATAGAAAGATATACAGTCTGAAGAACAGGGAATTTGTTTGTGATGCATTTACCTTGCAACTGTTTATTCCACTATTGCAGGAGGAAAGGTTTTATCTTGTCTCAGTGAAGGTTTCAGTATATAGCTTTGGTTGTTGGCAAACCAGCCTGTGTGATACCTAAAAAATGTTGGTTATTTTAGAAATCTGGCTTCTCCTCTCCTCAAGCAGCCTTTCCCATAGTCTCTTCCTCCTTCTGACCAGAGCACTGTCAGCATGTTAACCTGCCATCCTAACTATGGAAATTTTCTTTGTGTCTCTCCCCATAAACCAGATCTTCCGTCCAGGTTAAGGACAGCTGATATGATCACAAACCAACCATAAATATCAGTGTCCATAAAGATCTTTTCTTAGGCCCTGTCATTCCTATAGAGTTTATAGCAACTGGCAGGGGGTTGGGTCTTTCAGTAGGGTCTGTTTTGGGGGAGGGTGTGGACACCAGGCTCTGGCAGAGGAGAGCAGGGAGTTGGGGGTGTGAGTGTGAGCAGTGGGCAGGGAAAGGGCTGCCTGCTAGTCTGCAAGTTGGTGCTGCAGCTCAAGGAGAAGAGGCAGAGTGGTTTTGGTGGTTGGGATGTCAGTGGGCTGTTTAACCAGGCAATACCACAGTATCTCCAAGCAAGGTCCCTTCACTTGGACTAGGCCTGAGTATTGACAGCTGAAGTAAGGCATAAATACTGTGTGGGTGTCAGCTGCTCCTTGCTACCTGCCTGGGTGTGCATTCTTACTACCTGATAAATTTTATCTCTGTTTCAGTGATGATTCACTCTCCCCCAAGGATAATGTACATTGTGTTTACTACAGAGAAGTGGCATGTAAATAAGCAGTTAATGCAAAGTAGCTGGCACAAATGCACTACTACTTACAACCTGAAAAATGTGACTTTTCAGGTGACTTATTGTATTTTTTATATTCTTACTCTTCTAGTTTAAGTGTCTCTTCCCTTCTGTATGAGGCTTCTTTACCAGAAGCAGAAGGGTGTGGTTTTGAAGTGGGAAAGATGGATGTGGGAGGAGGCTTAAATTAGATGTCAATAAAATTCAGAGTAGGAAGGAAAAAGTCATTATGAAAGAGTTTATCACTGCTGCTTCCATTGCCAAAGCAGGTAAGTGTGCCATGAAACCATCAGGTGTCAGGTCCAAAACAAACAAGAGATAACAGGCTGCTTCACAGGCTACTGCATGTTGAAGTTACACAATCCTTGGCCACGGCATGTCTTGGGGTCCAGAAGTTCTCAGAGCTTCAGAAACTGGCTTTGAAGGTTCACAGATGAAAGATGACTTGAGATTTAACAGGCACAAATACTATGGCTTAAGGTGTCTGTCATACACAAATCCCTGGAAACCAAGTATGAACTCTTGCAGAACGTCAGTCTGAGCTTTCCATGCTAATTTTATTCCTCCCTGATATCCACTGCTGGCCAGTGTCAAGCACAGTACATTGTGCTAGATGCCATTTTTGATCCACCACTAATTTTTTCATGTTCTTAACAGTGCTGTCGGAGGGCACATTTGTACCAGTACTACTGCATCTACACTTGCAGAAGATGGGGACATCTTGTACTGCTTTAAGTCTTGTCAAAAGGATCTAGTCTTTCTGTGTGGATGAGGCAGAAAAAGGCATTTCAGTAACAGCTGGGCTGAACCAACAGTTTATCCTTAGCTCTGAAGACAGAAATGCCGTAGAAGATACTTTAAATACAATCTTTTATAACAAAATAAAAGTTGGATGTTTAAATTCCTTATGACAAAGAATACCTTATAGGCAGAACTGTCTTTTTGAGAGTTCAGCGACTTGTTTTGAGTAAAGAGAAATGCTGTTTGGATTTTGAAAACAGAGGGGAAAACAGAGACATTCAAATTTGTTATAAGGAAATTTTTATTAGTGTGTGGATACCTGCTAAGTTAATTTAACTGGGACTTCATATCCTGTTTTCCCAGTTGTGTGATTAGGAAAATAATGCTGCTTTTTGTAAAGACTGAGTGGGAATTTATAGTTTTGGCAGGAGATCCTAATGGTTTGCACACTGCAGACACCAGGCTGGAAGAAACTTGGGTGAAGCTTCTTGAAGAGGGAGAAGAGGAGGTTTTCCACTTATTTTAATTTCTGTAACAAGGAGGAAGTAAGATATTATCCTTTCTCTGATAGTTAATGGGCTGCAAGTCATTTGTTGGGCACAAGGAGAGGGTGAAGTTGCACAAACTTTCTTGGATACTCTGTTGTGGTGCAAGCAAGAAAAATGGCAGATAAGTCTTTGATCATGTGATGGAGTCAGTTGCTGGCCATATCTGCCTTCAGGCTGGTCAGCAGGACAGGTGCAAACTGCAGACAGCAAATCTCTAAGATAGGTTATTGAATATCTATGTCCATGCTAAGGAGAAAGAAGCCAGGGAAGTTTTCCTGGGTTCTAGAGCCCTTCATACCTCCTGCCCAAGACTTGCAGAAACCTTCTTGCCTCATGCTGGTGTCTCCAGTGTCCTAACAAGGACGTGGAGTCCTAAGGAGGAAATTCAGCAAACCTGCACCCAGCACCTTCCCTAGTATATTGCTCTCCTTTCTTTTAACAGCTTCTCTGAATGGCTTCAAGGATCCTTAGTGCCAAGATCCTGGAATGTGGTGCCCTGGGAACAACTTCTAACCACAAGGAAGAGCCTCCCTGTCTCAGGCCAGTGCTGTCTTTGGTCCCTCATTGTAACAGGATAGCAGGAATAAAGTTCTACCTTTTTTTACCTGCATAGGCAGCGGAGACAAACACAGGTGTCGGGAAGGAGGCAGTGATAGCTGAGACGGAGAGTTCAAGTGTCTCATTAGATTGGGAATGCCACAGGAAGGTGAAGGCTGCACTATGGTCTGTTCAGCCCCAAGTCTTAGAGGCAGCAGCCTTGTTTGGCTGAGATCTGAACCTATTTGCTCCTGTGCAACACCCACCTCGGTTTAGTGTCCTACCCATGACTCTCCTGCTGTTCCTGTTGTTCCCAAAGCTCTGGATGCAAGTATAAGAACCAAAACAACCAGGGACAGGACATTGATGAAGGCTGACAGTTCAGGGAACTGTGAGAGCAAGGTAAAGGAGGAGAAGGGGGTGACTTGTTCTCAGCTTTCCTACATGCAGGGTTGCTTACACAGCCCTGGTGGTAATGCAATGGTGATGTTCTCAAACCTTTTCTGTCTCTCTCTAGCTCAGTTTGAGCACACAACTGTCTGCATTAACCTTGGCTTGGACCATATGCTGCAAGCTGTAGAGTGAATTGGTGGTGAAATGAGACAACAGAAAGCAGCAATTTTTGGTCAGGAGGCAACCCACAATTGGGAAGGGGCTTGTGTGACATTCATTGTGATTCAGAGGAACCCTGACGGGAAATGTGAAGGTTTGGTAAACAAGCCAATAACACTAAGAAAACACCTGGCTACATGTCACCAATTTTGACTCCCAAGGGAAACTGATTTGCAAAACATCGTCATTCAGCTAAACTCTAAGAGGCTGTGCAGTTTTTACTCAGTAAACATTGCCTTACTCAACAAAGGCTATTACTAGTGAAGAAAGAAAAGGCCAGGTATACAGTTGCTGTGAAGTAAAAGCCTGCAGGCAGAATAGCTGACATTCACTTAAAACCCTATAATTCTGCTAGTGAAGAAAAGAAAATGCTGTCAACTGGCAGATGAAATGCACTCTTTTCCTTTTCTTCAGGTAAAAGGTCAAACAGAAAAAAAAAATCAGGAGGTCAGAAATAAATCAGGAACAGTAAAAATAGTCCTTAAGACACTGCACTGTTAACAGCGCTTTTCTTCCTGTAGCCTGATCTTGCTGCAGAAAAAAAAAAAAACCCTGGAGAACCTGCCAAAGCATTAAAAGCAATACAATTGTGTTTTGAAAGGTAATAAAAGCAGACTGTGTGGGTAAAGGGCTGTGCCATTCACCTTTCATCTCTCTGATGGTCACCCAAGGATCTCCTTTGTGATTATAAAGGGTGCCATTTTAAGACCATTTATGTTGTTTGGGAGAGTTATTTGAACTGTATCTATGCATCTCTGAGGTAACTTTAATTGGGTTGCTGTTTAGGTGATGCAGTTAAACTGTTGACCTTCTCATAGCAAAATATCCAAATGAAATAGTCTTGTTTGGGTAGGGGTTGTTAAAATGTATAGTGGCTTATTGACATACTTCAGGTTTATTGATCTAACCTTCTGAAGTTACCTTTTGTAATGCAGAAAAGCTCCTCTGTGCCTCGCATTCATTTCACAGACTTTCCCCCCCGGATTTGTCAGGGGCAAGAGCTCAGAGCATCCTTTACTCCCTATTTAGTTAAAGTCCTTCTGGAATCTTGCATCTGCAAAGAAATTCAGTTCTTGAGTTGAACCATGCCATAGGGTTTCAGTTTTAGCTTGCAGAGGAACCTTTCAGCCATCCCTTCCAGGAAAAAACCCAGGTCAGACACAGGGCGTTCGATTCTCAGTTTTATGTAAAGAGTTTTATGTAAAGAGTAAAAACCAACGTCTGTGGTTTTTCCACATATTAGACACTCATAATCAGAATAGCTTCTCATGTCACCTTGCTAGTTTATGAACACAGAAGGATTTGTGCATTTATACTAGATGCTCTGATCAGACATAGATTATTTTGTAATAGTTTTGTGTATGGAGGGAAGGAAGGATAGAAGGATAGAAGGAAGGAGGGATAGAAGACTGAGACCTGAAATGCGACATCAGTGTGAAGAGGGTTTGTCACTTCGTAGTGACAAACTGGCGTAGATTAAGACAAACTAAATTAATTGACCTTTTCTTCCCTGACATCTAAGGGATACTTTCCATTCTCTGAATTTTGACTAGCTTTTTTGCATCACTACCCTGAAGATGATGTCTGTGTCTCTGAAACATACTACACAATCTAGTCTGCTTTCAACATCTATCTACCTGCACTTCTTTCTCCATGGGTTGTATCTGTTATCAATCTGATGGAGAGATTTCTCCTTGATGTCTTCTGTTTGCCAGAGCAGTTTATCCTTTGTGGTTTAACTAGTTTCCTTTTTCATATCCTTGGGTTTTACTTTTGAAAAAAAAAAAAAAAAAATTGTGGTGACAGATGGCAGTGGTTTTCTATACTTCAGATACAAATAATTTCTCTTGACCTGACCAACCAGTTTGCTTCTTACCCTGTTTTCCCTGCCCCTACCCAAAACAACTTTTCTTGATAATTCAGGTTGCTTTCTAACTTCTGGAGCATGCTTATTCCTTTTCCTGTGAGGCAATGAAAGCTGGTACTGCCTGGTTGCTGTGAGTTGTCAGGACATAATTTCAAATCCTACTCTCAGGAGCTCAATTATGGGAGCTATTTTTTTTCCTCCTCTACCCCCAAGATTTAGCATAAGCCAAAAGGGAAATGAATCTGATGGCTCTTAGAAACAAATTTGTACATTTTTTTATATCATACTTTTGCCACACCAGTGTTTCAAATCCTGTTTTTATGAAATCCATGGAAATTTCCAGTGGATCCAAGTCTGAGGTGGGTGTCTGTTAAGAGTCAGAAAACAAAATGTGGTATGAGTTAGAAACAGAGATCATGTTAACTGTTTTCTTTCCAGTTTCCTCTCAACAGAAAGTTCTGTTGTCCCACATATTTCTTCTTCAGGCTGTTTTCCTGGCGAAAGTCTGGATAGGCAGTAGGTTTGCAGTTACTCTGTCCCATAAGTTCATGTTTTGTCAAATTATTACCTGTGAATGAGGTAAAAAAGGTGTGCTTTTACAACTCTAGTTTCCTGCCAAACTACCTGGGCTCAAGGCACCTCTTCACAGTGACATGTCCATGGCCAAAAGCAGTCCCCATATGGACCATGAGATTAGAAGTTTTTTTGGCTTAACAACATGCCTAATTTTCCCTAAAAAGCTAAACAAGCCCCAGGCTTGCTAGGATTATTCATCTTTTATGTGGTCATTTCGTACCTTAATCTATGAAAGTTATTAGAGGCTGGAATACATATAATTTATACAATATGATATTGGGACTCCAGGGAAAGGTACTACTGTTCAAAGAAGAAAGGGAAAGTGGGACATCTGGAAAAAATCAGATGAGGAAAACCAGAATACAATTGGTGGAATGGCCACAAAAGTTTTTTGGTTTTTTTTTGCTAAAATTTCTAGGGTGAGCTTGTGGCATTATTCATTTTACATGCCAATTATCCTTGCCTTTGCATCTATTTATAGTTGCCCTCCTCTGGAGGCCCAGACTGAGAAACATAGTTTTGAACTCCTTCCACACTCTTGTTGCACAAACGCAGTTCATGCTATTTTGGGGCCAGAGCAGTGGAGGGGCAGTGGAGAGGAGCAGACCCTCAGAAAGGAAGGAACTAAAACAATTTCTGTACAACATTTTGTAAGACTTTGACCAGTGCCAAAATGGGATTAATCAATTTTCAGTAGCCCTGAAGAAATCACCTGCCTGGTGCAAGTTTAACCACAGAAACTTGTCATTGCAGGGGGAAGGCCGGGCATAAATGTCCAGAGTCAAAAAAGCAGCTCTGGCTGCAAGCGCCGCCGTCCCGCTGGCTCCGGCTGCTGCAGGGCAGGTGTACGGAGCGAATCCTGCAGGTGAGCCCGGACCCAGAGGTCTGCTTGTCCATCCAGCCATTGTGCAGCCACAGGGCTCCGAGCTGCGCCGCCGGCCCTGCCTGAGGCCCGCGGGCCTCCCGCGGCCCAGCTGTCTGCCCTCCCGGAGCAGGGGCTGGTGCTAGGCGCTCGGCGAGCCCCCGGGCTGTTTGGCACTGGGAGCAAGCTAATGCAAAACAGTCAAAGCTTTCATGTGAGCTCCTGAGGAGAGGCCGGGGCGGCTGGGAAGGATACGCACAGCCTTGGGTTTGTTTACGAGGAGAGAGAAAGGGCTGCTGTGGGAAATGGCCTCATCGCTTGTGGTGTACTGTATGTTGTTTATACAATAGGGCCAGGTGGCAAGCACAAACACACTCGTGACAGAGCATCTCAGGAACTCCTTTTGATCTTCTTCAAAACCTAAAAAGGGAGAGAGTTGTTTAAATTTGTACTACTGTTTGTCACTGCTGCTCAGCTGTTTGAACCTTTTTTCCACCCACTTATGTTTACTTCTCTCTGCGCCAGTGAGTTTCTAGAGCACATTAGAAACATTGCAGGCAATGCCAAAGTTTGAGCAACTGAGGTCGCTTGTTCGTCCTGGAGGAGGGGAGACTTGATAGATCTTATGGTGGTCTACAGCTTCCTCATGAGGGAAAGTGGAGACACAGGCACCAGTCTCTCCTCTCTGGTGACCAGTGACAGGACCTGAGGGAATGGCATGAAGCTGTTTGGAGGGGAGTTAGGTGGCTTATTACAAAAAGGTTCTTCCCCCAAAAGGTGGCCAGGCACTGGAACAGGCTCCCCGGGGAGGTCACCACAGCACCAAGCCTGCCAGAGTTCAAAAAGCATTTGGACAAAACTCTCAGGTACATGGTGTGACTCTTCAGGCTGTCCTGTACAGGGCCAGGAGCTGGACTTCGCTGATCCTTAAGGGACCCTTCCAACTCAGGACATTTTGTGATTATATGAAATCCATCCTTGTCTCTTTGGATGGATGTTTTATAACAGTGAAGATCTGGGTAGTGTGATCATAGTTGCATTTGTAACAACCTCTGTTGTCTGCAACTTTCCCTCTTTTACTGACATGTTCATAAGTACTATCCCAGACTCAAATAAAAAATATTTCTGTTATTGTTTCATAAGACCTTAGAAAGGTTGATACATTGTGTGAGTCCAGGAATGTAAGAACTCCTGGCTTTTCTATTCATACTTTGTGAATTTAATTTACATTTTCAGTTTAGTTTTATTCCCTGTAGGTATGTCCTGGACTCCTCTCTAGTAATTATTTTTGATTACTCCACTAACGCCTACTTCTTAAGACAGAGATGATCTATTTCAGACTCCTCCGCTGAATGAATTTAGCCAACAATCCACTCATGACTCTGGCAGATGTTTTTACTTTCTTTCTTTCTTTCCTTCAGGCCAGTAAAAACTTCATAAATCTTTCCTCTACCATTCCAGAAATGTGAGAGCTTCCCCCTTGACACCTGAAACATCTCACTGACCTTGTCTGCATATGGCAGAATACATTTATAGGTACTGCAGACACCTAAGTTTAAATAACCAAAACCCCAATATTTAGTCTTATGAAGGGTTGATCCAGATTAGACTAGTATTCCCAAAACTAGGTTTTTCTTAAGAATACTTACTTCTGGGGCTCATATACCCACAATTCAACAGCTGTCAACTTGATTACTGTAGCAAGTCTAAATGCTTATGTTGGTTGCCC
Source organism: Urocynchramus pylzowi (assembly GCA_013397555.1). NCBI lineage: Eukaryota > Metazoa > Chordata > Aves > Passeriformes > Fringillidae > Urocynchramus > Urocynchramus pylzowi. The sequence continues at coordinate 504,375 of VZRH01003798.1, read as the reverse complement.
CTGTTGTTTATATAATAACATTGTGTCTCCCCTCCTAGTATGCACATCAGTAGCCATGAAATTAATGGACTATTTCCATTGATCTCAGGAAATGTTAGCCAAAGGTCTGTAGAAAATGCATGAGATCCTACTCCAAATCAAGCCTGAGGCATGCTCATGACAATCTTTCCTTTCTCTCAGTTTTCAAATGCTAAGTCATTGGTCTGCTCTCCCATTGAAGAAGACCTGGGAGTTCAAACAGGCTACTTCAGACTCTCTTCCCACATGCCTTTTATGGCTTGTCCTGTTTGGTCAGAACTGGAAAACATTCGGATATGTTGATTATTTCCAGGGAAAGAGTGAGGTGAACTGATTGTTGTAGTCTATCTCTCCCACGACTACGGGACACATTATTTTTTGGAATGAAGTTTTGCTAAGAAGCCAAAGATTAATTGGTTATGGAGGCTAAATTATCCTTTCACTTTATAATTTATTAGAAAACTTCATGGCATTGTAACTAGAGGGAAGTTAGAAGCCTTCATCATGATGAATAATTATGACATGATGAGACATGTCTGAGGAGGAATTTTTGAAATCACTCTAATGAGAATAAATAAAATAGAGATTAGTATTCCAGGGAAAATACATAAACTCACAAAAGTGCAAATACACTTTTGTGGGTTTTTTTTGTTTTGGTTTTGGTTTTTTGGGGTTTTTTGTTTTTTAATTTTGAAGTTGCTGGCGTTTTTCCAAAGTAGTAGCATAAGAGGGGGTATTTTGTATCTTATTATCTCTGTGCTAATTGCATCTTATTTACAGCCACTTAAAAAGAAAATTCCCATCAGGGCAATGCACTATTTCAGTTTTCTTCATAAAGGAGTGGTATGGAGATCTCTCCTTTGTCATTCTGTGTCGGTGCCATCCTTTTTCTTCTGGTTCTCAATGAGCCTGCAAGTTGTCTGTGTAGAATTTGCAGTATTTGACTCTGAAAATTTATGTTGTACTCCCCGGACATCTTGGTATCTCACACCTACCTGGGTATTTTCTGCTTTCTGTGCATTCTCTGCAACTGTAAATCCCAAATGCTTGCATCAGTTAAAAGTTAGTGTTAGTGTATCTATGGGATGGATTCACTCAGGTTCTATGCTGTGTTGAGGAACAGCCATTAGTGTAAAACTCACAGAAATGAGATATAATTATGAACACTTTATCCAAAAAACTCACCACCCCACAAAAAAAAATTAGAATAACTTGGTTAGGACAACTATAAGATTTGCACTTCCATCCAGCCACAACAGCAGAGTGTAATCAAAATGAAATTTTGTTCTTCCTTCTCTCCTTTTACCCTCTTTGAAAGAAACATTTAGACCTGTAGCTTTCTGTAGGATTTACTGATATTTCACATAAGCCAGTGTCTGGGATCGGACTTTTAGATGTAGCGAGTACCTGTAACTCAGGTTTTGATTTGCAACAGGTATGGGAAATGCCTGCTCCTGCACAGGAGTCATGAGCTGCTTTGTGAAACCAGTGCTGTTGTCCTGGTAGTGATGGACAACATCACTACCTGGTAGTAGTAATTCAGGGGACAGCAGTAATGAGAGTGCCATTTGCTTNGACAACATCACTACCTGGTAGTAGATTTACAGGGTAGTACAGTAGATGTACAGGGTAGTACATCTACCCTGGTAGATTACAGGGGACAGCTGTAATGAGAGTGCCATTTGCTAATGAAATTCCAAAAGCTGGAAATAACTATTACTCACTTGCAAATGGGGCGCTTATTAACCTTGAGCACCTATTTTATTAATAATATTGATGTGAACATTGTGTTTAAACTATCAATCCTCTATTACACCTGAGAGCAGACAGCCAAAGCTGTGGGGGTCTTTCATATCTTGAAAAGCATGTTTTGCAGGACAATATGCCCACTGGGGGACACCTGGGAAGCTAATAACCTTCAAATTGTCCACTCTAGGTCACCTAACCATATGTCATGACTGCATTAACTCACCTCCTCAACAATAGCCTGACTACTTCCACCTGTAGTGGGTTTTCCTAGGAGCGACTTGCTGAATTTGAGAAATTTGATCCCATCTTGGTTTAATGGGAGTTTTATCTCTGACACCCATGAGGCAGAGTTGAGGTTTTGATGATGTGTGAGAAACAGCAACCTAGCCATATTGTCCATCTTTCTGGAATAGTCACCTAGAGAGGGCATAGTGCTCTTGACGCTGAGAGCAGGTATGCAATGGAAAAAGGTGCTGCTTCTTTGCATCTGCTTTGCTGAGAACACTCCTCTAATGATTTCAGACTTAGCAACAATGTGCTTACCAACAGCAGAAATAAGTCCAAACCGTTAATAGCTGCTCAGATTTTAGGCTGAATGTTTGGGGATCTCCTAAGCCTCTACAAGTGTTTTCTGTGTCTGTCTGGCATAAGAAGCAAGTAGTGTTCTGCCATTAATACTGTTACTGTAATCCTGTATTATTTGTCCATGTTTTACACAGCATTGTTCTGCTCCCTAAGGAGTAGACTCTGGCCAGTGTTGCATTCTCATCAGTGAGGGATGGCTAGTGCATCTGGGTTTTACATCAGAAACATGCTCTCGCGTTTGTGCGGAACTCATTCAGAAAAGGGACTGAACTGTTTTTCAAAAGTGGGATGCAGTAGTTTTATACCAATGGAGTGCCAAAAGACTTAGGTTTATGTGTCCTTGTTTCTGGTTGCAGGAAAAGACATCAATACAGAACACATATGAAATTCTGCCTGTGTAATGAGGAATATTCTTTGACTACACTGTTTCCAGTGTAAACTACTGAACTTGCAAACACAAGTTGCATGGGAGATAAGCCAAGGTGATGAAGTCCAAGCAAGATGAGGAAGCAGAGACTGTAAACACATTATCTTCTATTAAAGGAAACATGTGTTGTAAAGATATAGGGTCTTGTCTTTTATTTTGGTAAGAATAAGTTGTTTTTTTTCTGATACAGGTGGCAAATTTACCAAGGAAAACATCCGCCAGAGAGCAGAGGTAGGCCAGAACGCTTAACAAAGGCTTCATTATCTGTTGTTCTTTAAGCAGAAGACTGAATGCTGGCCTCCTGAAGTTACTGGCAAAACTAACTTTTTCAATGGCCTAGGAGTTTATCCCAGGTATTTTGCTACCATAGTGACAGGTTTTTTTCACACATGTAGAGAGCAGTTGGTTTAAATTAAGAACTGCCCTTATTAGGGTGCAGTTTTTGGAACCAAATGATACAGTTAAATGCAAGTATTACAAAAAATATTTCTCAGTACACCTTTTAGATGTAGACTAATACTTGTCAGGATACTGCAGGCATCACTGCAATGCTAACAGATCACAGTAAAGACAGCAGAAGCATATATGATACAGATAAGTTTTGCCTTCAGAAACTTATGTCATCTAAGCCCATAGAGCTCAGTGAGCGCACTAAGAGGAACCAAAATGGATGTATAAACTCACATACTTATACCATCTGGGTGTAGGGAAAATGCTGAATAAATACACTCCTAGAACAGTCCTTTTGTTATAAAACTATGCCAGGTATCATCCACGGCAGATATCCCTGTAGTTTCATTCATGAAGAGACTGTATACAAAAGAAAACTGTTTTGATCTCATGTTATGGGGGAGTAGCTTAAATTCTTATTTCTTTGTGTGCTGATTCAAGAAGTACTAGTGATCTGTGTTGATCTTTTTCTCTACTGCTTTTCAGAACAAGGATAATCCTGAACTAATTTATGCTCTTCATTTGGAAAATTGATGGCTGGTATTGAGAGTAAAGCCAGGAAGCTGGGAAATCTGGAGGCTACTGCTACCTTTGATATATTTCTAGCAATGCCTCTCATGAGAATTTTACTTTGTGAATTTGAAAATAGAGGTGATAAACCAGGCAAGTGTAATGAAAACTTGATATAAAAATGAAAAATTTAATTTAAATATGATTTAGACTAATATATTTCAAGTTTTTGTATTAATTCAGATGTACTGTCATGTCTAGCTCTTATTAATTATACATAATACTGAGATCCTACAGCATTACCATCAACTTGTAAAGTTGATATAAAGTCAAGCCTATGGAAAGTGAAATTTGCACTGGTGCTGTTCAATTCAGCACATGCAAGCTACAGATTATGCCAAAATGAATTTTTAAGGCATCTCAGACACATCCTAGAATCACAGAATGTTCTGAATTGGATGGGATCCACAAGGATCATAGAGTCCTAAGTGAATGCTCTAAGTGGGGATTGAACCAAAAACCTTGGTGTCATTAGCACCATGCTCCCACCAACTGAGCTAATCATGTTTGTATCACCTTTTTTTATTATTATGGTCTTAGGTATAAACTGGGCAAATATTTTTTGAAGGTGCAGTTTTTGTGAAAAGAATGTGTCTTCTTGACAGATCTGGTTCAGATGATGATCTGACAGATGATTTAGATTCACAGAGAATTTGCAGATGCCACTTGTGACTTTCCATTGCAGTTACTGGGAACTGATTTTTAATTCTTTGTTGCTGTTTGAGACAGATAGTTTTATTTGTTTCAATTTTTAAATAAAACCAAACTGTTTGTATCTTTGAATATGTTTACTGCATCAGCTATGAAGTAATTTAAATGGTAACAATGCTAGTGAGCATACTGGAGTACCAAAACCATGAAAAATATTTTGATAGATAGATCAATAGGTTTTTTTAAACTCAAAAGCATCTATTTGATTGAAATCACACGATGTGTGACTGTGATATCATTAAAACAAATATCCCAAATGAGCCATCCCTCACCCTTCATACCAAAGGGGTGACATAATCTCTGCACATTGTATTGATAGTTTTTGTCATTCAGTACAGAGGTCAGACAAGTATGCTGGGAAAGCAAGTTGTGTTCCAAAAGGCCACACCAAGTCCCAGCATGAGCTTTTTATCTTCTTTGAATGTAAGATCATAAGAAATTAACTTTCACTCTGTTTTGTCCTCCTCTGTTTACTGTAGCTAGGGGACCTATTGCTTTTCTATTTGGATTCTATTTATTTAAAATCAAAATGAGAACAGAGGGGTATATGGGAAAACTCCTAATAAGGCAAATTTGGCAAAAGGACTCTGTACATTGCCACCCCACACAGTGGTAGCTTCAGAGCAGAGTGCTGATTGTTTGCCTGGCTAATTTTTTCATGTGCTTCCTACTTTAGGGTATGGCTCCTATAGCATCAGTCTCATTCTTTAGATGTTGTGGAAAATGGCATTTGCATTGAAGTCAGTGATAGCTGAGTGCATACACTGGAGAAAATAAACACAAACATTGCTTTCATTGTCTCTTCCTTCCTCTATTATGTATGCTAAACTTTTGCTATTGTTGTTTTTTGCTTACAGAGATACCAGGAATACCACTGGAAATTGTGTCTTCCAGTTCCTTCCTTGAAGGAAGGACAAGGAATCAGTTTTTTATTTTTATGTTTTTAAGGATGGAAGAGTACCAAGTCACAACTCTGAAACTTGTTCTACAATGAAAATAGCCCTGCTGAGAACATAGCATGGCTTTGTTTTGCTATTCCACAGAAAAAAATCAAGAAGCTGATGAGCAAATGGAAAAATATGTTGGAAAAAAGAGGTTTTTCCTTATAAAATTTTGCACATGTTTATCCTTAGAAACATTTGCAAAAGGTAGATGTCTTTTGTTATGTCCTGAAACAACCTGTTCACTGAACAATATGTAGCAGTTGAGCTAAATGCATTTATCATAGTAGTAGCAGAATGCATGTGCCTGTATTACTGTTTGCAAAGAAAGGTTTGCAAATTCAGGCTCATACTGCTTGCCAGACCCAGAATATTCTCTGTATGGGGAGAGAAATTAGTTTCCATTTTTATGCTAATTTTCCTGCTTATTGCCTAGAGCTTTTCTGTTGTATTTGGAGGTACTGCACGTCAAGAACTGGAGAGGCTTTGCATTAATTCCAGAAATCTCACTGAGATATGAGGGGATATGTAAAGCAGTCAGAGAGGCAAGTTAATGCTATTTCTTTCTGCCTTCTCTGTATTTCAACATTGATTGAAGACACAATGTGGGAAAAAGATTTTGACATCTCTAGTTAAAATAGTGCATTTTTCAGACCACTGTTATTCATACAGCTTTGTATGTAAATGTGTTCATTGTGTCAAGAAGACACAAAAACCCCAGCAGAGCCATCTGAGATTGCACTGTGTGGTACAGACTGCGAGGGAATGATGAACTAAAGTTGCTGTGTTCAACATAGAATGAGTTCTTCGCTGCTGGAACATTTTAGTTTTGGAAGTGGTAGAAGAGAGACGAGGAAAATAAGGCAGGGATAGAAAGTATGACTTTGAAAAGTCTATCAGAAGGATTTCCTGTTTATCTTACAGCTCATCCGTTGGAACACTGTCCTGGGATGTGAGTTTATGTTTCCTCTCCAACTGAAGCGATTCTCCTCAGAGAGGCCATCCCCTCCTAATGTTTCAGAGATGAGAGTCCTTCTCAGGCTGTGGCAGATTCCTGGGTCCTGCCTACTGGAACTGAGCAAGTGGGACCTCAGCTTTTGCCGGCTCCCCTGGGAAGCAGGACTGTCAGGTTCCATGTTGCACATCCTACTTTGGATGGAGTATAGTCCAAAAATTCAGATAACTCTGCTATGTAAACTTGTGTTGGAGCCCTCTCTTGAAATTTAGAGATACATGTTCAAGTTGTCTCAAGCAGAGGAAGGAACCAAACAGGTTTCCAGTACCTAAGAGACATCCTCAAGTCAGTGGGAAGAAAGAAGTTATGCACAGTAACATTGTCCCATGATATTCCCTGGCTACTCTGCAGCCACATAAGCATTAAATGGGAGACATGGAATGGGAATCTAGAACAGTTTTTTCCATGTTTCTACCATGTGAAAGCAAGTATTGCTTATAATACCTCTAGCTTAATAAAGCTTGTGGGTTTATAATTATCTTGGAGACTTTTAGCCTATGTTCATCTTGTATTGAAATGTTTCTATAGCCTCCCAAATACTTGGGAGTGGGAAATATGCTTATGTATGCCTGGCTTTCTGGAAAAAAAAAAAGAACCCTTGCTTCTACCTCTCCTACTTTTGTTGCTGTAATTCTCTTCATATTTTTAACAAGCCTTGAGCACTTTTGGGGTGAGGTGGGCAGGGGGAAAGTATTCATTTGGCTCTACTACCCACAGAATTTTTTTAAAAAGCTTCTTTCTTATTTTTAGAAGACATTTATAAGTTGCCCATATAGTATGTGAACTCATGAATAGCATCACAAGATGACTATTTCAGTGCAACACAGAATTCCTCAGCTTTATTTGCATCTTCTTTTTTCGGCACGTTTCCAACAAATGCATGACACTTAGGTATGTAATTCATGAAATTTATGTCCTCACTGTATTTTTGTAGAGTCTTTTTTTTCCTTGCCTATTATTAGTGAATAAAAAAATTTTGCTTTCTTAAACAAGATCTACTACAGTACAATTCTAAGATCATTTATATTGATGAAAACTCCTCAGGTGATTGGCAGACTATACTAGAAACCACTCATCAATACTGTCCCTTTGTTAAACGCTTTGGAATTTCAATAGAGATGCTTTATGCAGACTGCTTCAATGGCATCTGGCATTTTCATTTCTAAAAAATTTGAATGCTGGAAGACCTATAATATGTATAACTTTAATTCTAAATGACATAACACTTACAGAATGTAATTAAAATGTTACCTGAGAGCTTATAATTCTGCCCACTATATTTTTTTTCTTACAATCTTTCTTAATTGAGAAGTCCATTTGGTGAGTATATTTTTCATCCCTCCACAATTTCATATTGTTGTTTTTCTAAATTTGTTCTGAATGTAAGAATAGGTATAGAAACCATCCACCAGGTGGTTACTTTATATCAAGCTACATTTTTTAAAAATCTTGGGGTTTGGCAAAAAGTGTAGTCCACTTCACTCCTTATCACCCTTATTCTTATTGACATAATTACCATGAATTACACTTTCCTGCAATTTCAAATTATGATTAACCCAGGCCATATTGATTGGAGTTTTTTGTTGGTTTGGGTTTTTTTTTCACTTGGTTGGTTGTAGGGTTTTCTGGTAGGTTGAACTTGGAGTGCTAGAGTAGACTGTCCACCATTCCACAGAAACTGGCTCAGCATGTGTGGGAGATGTTCTTAGGGTTCATGTCCTTATTACATGTTCTCTCTTCTGAATTCTTTTCTATTTTTCACTGCAATCTATTTTTCATTGTCTTTTCTGTCATTAATACCATAAAAAGGTCAAACTGAACTTTTCATCTCATCCGGTTTTAGTTTTGGTTTTCTGTTTGTTTTTTGTTTTTCTTTGTGAGGTCAAAATTAGGCAAAAAAGAATTTGTCTATCCTTATCTGAAAGCCTCTTTTTAAAACCTACCCTAATAGCACTGGGATGGAAAAATAGGTTGGAGAGAGTTTTAATCCTTAAAATGCATTATCATGTGAAACAAGGACAGTGAAATGTGAAAATAAACAGAAAAGCAAGAAGAGTTTCTTGTCAGTAGTTTTTGGTAACTGGAAAATTGTCAGAGCCCAGAAAAGTCATAAAGACTTCATTGTGTCTTTCAATCAAGTTTTAGAGCCAGATAGTTACAGGGCAAATTCATTCTCAATATACAGCCTCTGGAACGATGACCATAGCATTCAATTAATCAGATGTGACCAAAATGTCAAGATCCTCATAAAGAAATCTTTCACTCATCTGGGTTATTATATCAAGAGATTTTTTTTTTTTTTTAGTCTGATAAATATAGGGCATGGAAGGAATTTACTTATTTATAGTTTCTTCTTATTTCATAGTGATAGTGCTTGCCATCCCTCCCATACAGATGCAGAGCTCCTTAGATAGGAAAGACATAGATTGAGTAATCATAATTGCTACTGAAAAGGAGAAAACACAAAAGGTTTGGATTCAAAACAACATCCAAACCCAGCTCTGGTGCCCTGCACTCTCTGTGTAATATGTTACCATTACTTCTTTTAAATGTAGCGTTGAAACCCATTTAAGCTCAGATGTTGTCACTGGAAACTCATAAAAACACCAGTTTAAGCAATCCCATGCTGGTTGAGCATCCCATTAGCCTGTCTCGGACAGTGGCCAGCACCAACTGCTCAGGGGACAGAGCTTAAGAAACACAACAATGATCTGTTCCTCTTTCCTTTCTTCTAGTGATCAGTGCTGCAGGCATTTCCTCCTCTTGATATCACATTAGGGCCATTGTTTAGTTATCCTCGATGGACCTTTCTCCAATTGACTTGCCTAATGCCATTTTCAACCTGCTAATATTTTTCACATCCAAACTTAATTTAGCAGTGAGTCATACAGCTCAATATCTTGTTGTGTGGAAAATTGTTCCCTTTGGTTTTAACTGTTTTTAAACCTGTCATTGGATAAATTATTTTGTTTATATGGCAAGGAATAATGAACAATTGTTCATTATTCATCTTCTCTGTCCTAGTTATGATTTTATAAACCTCCTCTCCCCCCACACACAAGCCATCCTGAGCTGAAGAAAGATGGCCTGCTTTGCTTGAGCAGGTGTTGGGCCATACTTGCAGCCACCCTTGTCCCCCTTCAGAGTACTCCAGGTTCTACTGTATGCTTTCAGAGGGAGCATCACCGGAGTTAGACCAACACACTTGCCAGATGTGAAAAATGTGCAACAATGGAAGTACTCCAGGACATAAAACAGGATTTGTGGTTTGTCTATAGATATAATGAGTAACTAGTTTGGGAGTTTGGTTGGTTTTATTTTTGAATAGAAGGGTGATTTTTTTCATCTCTCTTTCCAAATGAGTTCAAGCTGCTTTGCATTTGGACTAAGCAAGCTAGAACTTGCTCCAGAATATGAATGTTCACTCATAGAGGCAATCTGAAGCAGCTATCCATTTAAAAATGTTTCCCTATCCTGTTATACATCAATTTTTATCCATCAGCAAACCCTCAGTCTCAGAGCTTTCTGCCTTTCTTTCACAGGAGCACTATGTGGATTAATTAATGCACACTGTTGGTTGAAAATAATTAGTGACAAAATTTAATTACCTTCAACACCAGTTGACTCTTATCCACACATGTGCAAACTATAATTTCCCATTCCTTTGGGATACATTTCTCATATGGGCTGCACGTGTTTTGTAAATTGAAATGTGTTGGAGGTTCTCCTTATTCTGAGAAATTTGTGTGGTCTGCAAACTACAGACACAAGCAAGAGTTCAAAAGGCTTCAGTAGAATACAGTCTGCTCTAGCACAGCTGATACACAGGTCAATAAACATCCAAGAAGTGCACCTAAGTTGATACTAACTACTGTGTGTGCTGTTTAGACAGAGCTGAGAGATGAATTGCCTTGTAGTCTCACTCTGCTGAAGCATGAATATTGTCCACAGTATTAACTCAGAAGAAGACAACTATTGTGCATTCAGTCCTGCACAAATTTGTAATGAAACAGTTAAATGGCAAATCCCACAGGTATTTCTAGCAATCAATATTTTTGAGAAATTTATTTATTTATGAGAATATCTATTTAATTATAAGAAAACACCATGTAGTTGGAATCACAATTGTCATTGAAACAAAACTTTTTCTTAAGCCCAATGTCTAGTATGCATTTTAAGCTAATCTGAATGGTTTTTATGCAGCTTGATGGAGGTTGACTCTTGACCAATAACAGTTAAAGACTCTACAATATAAGATAGCTGAGGTCTTACTAGGTTCAAGGCATAGAGAAAACAAGAGAAATCTACATGACAGTGATCCAGGACAGCCGCAAGGGACCTAGATTTGAGTTCTGATATTGCTGATGACCTGTTATTATAGACATGGTAATTTTTCACTTCTGATTTTTTCTGGCTTGCTCAGCTGTAATGTATTTGCAGAAGACAATTTTTGCTACATATTTGTAGCAAACATGATGCAGTCCTCCTTCTCTCTTGGATGTCTGCTAGTCAGGTTCCCTGCTGCAAACCTAATAATACAGGGATTTCCTAAACTTTCCTGCAGAATATCTTTATGCACTTTGTAATTTCATGAAATTAGTAAGAATTAGTTAGCTGCAGTCAGCAGAAAGTGTCTTTTTTAGCAGAGGAGGTGAGTCCTTACTCTTTGAGTCTTGTCATATTGTTACCTACTGGGCAGTGGTTCCTTGCATAGCTGCTCAACCTAATGACTCATAGATTCCAAGAAACAAGAGTCTTGTTCTTGCCCATGCACGTGCCATCCTGTCCATTGCTATTGATTCATTTCCAGGCTGATAGCAATGTAAGTGACTGGCCCAGCCGGATAAATTACTCAGCAGAAGACCTGGGCAGTCTACTACTAGGTTAGGGCAGCATCCAGAAGAGTCCAGATGTCCCATGTGTAGTATAGGAGCAGGGCAGGGGAGAAGAGAGGCCCGGCAAGGGTCACACTTCCTCTTTGTTGGCCACCATAGGGCACCAGGTTTGCTCAGTTGTCCATGGAGCCGCAGCTTAATAAACTATTGAATTGTGTCCAGCTATGTGCTGGAGGCCTAGAGGATTCTACAACTCTAGGCTGGCCCAATTTCTTTCTGAATTCATGCAGTATGATCACTTACTTCATTTACTGGAGGCTTTAATTCAAATGCTGTGTCCCCAGTATATCTTTGTTAACAATGACACAGATTAGTAAACATACTTCTCTGTTGGAGCAATGACTGTCTTCCGTGGGTAGGGAGCAGTCTGTTTTGGCATTCTAGGAAACTTTTCATTTTATCAACAGACTTTGTTTTGCATAGCTGCATAAGATGAGACAAAGTTGAACTAATGGTCAGGTTTAAGGTCACTACTGAGCATTTCAACTTTTCAACTACAGGGGAAAAGGTCTTACATTTTTTTTCATCACAATCTCTGTTGAAAATGTTTGAATTTGCCTAGAAATAGTTACTGTTTCCTAACCCAGTAAGATCTTCCAACAAATACAAAGAGCTGCCTGGAGTTCTGACACCATGCAGATCTGTTTTGTTGTTTGTTTATCTTGGTAAACTAGGAGTTTTGTTACAATAGGATGCATATTTTGACTTTTGAAATGCAGCAAGGAGCACAGGAAATTATATGTGCTGACAAATGGATTCTGAACTTTTGTTAGGAGGAAACAATTTCAGAGCCTCCACTAGGAAAACTCCACCCATCTTGTTACATGGTGTTTTAACCACTAGCTGTTTAATGACTTATGTGTTATGAAGGACATGCATGTTTCCTCTTAGAATAGATTCTTATACTCAACCCTGCTTGCACACAAAATTTCATGGATTTCACTAAGCAAAAATCACTTTGGTAAATGTTTCAGAAAAACAAACCCTACTGTATTTAACTTCACTATTAAGTTCTGTGTTCTTTCAACATAAAAAAACTCTTCTCCCACTGTGTAACAGAAACGCTGCTATTAACTGAAGCTTCAAAGCAATGATGATGATTTCCATAATATATAGCATGTGAGTCTCTCCCTGTAGCATCTTGTAATAAGGAGAGGGTCTTTCTCAAACAGGCTTAACACATGTTCTTGCTGTCTGTTTTCCTTGAAGTAATTTAATGACGAAGGGCAAGGCACTGCCAGGCACAGTGGAACAGAGGATTTGCTCTCCTGGGTGAGGGACGGTCAGGAAGGTCGGTGCCTCAGGGCTGGGATTTCCCATCCGTGCTGCATGCTCTTGGCTGGGTCACTGACCATTGTTTCAAGTGATATGCTGTGCTGGCTCCCACGCAAGGTGATTTTTTTCTATGTCACATTTACTGAACAAGCTCTTCTCACAATATCTGGGATAACGGCTTGTTGTGGCTTCTGTGAATACAGGGGAAATTCCTGGCATACTCCAGGACCAAGACATTTGAAGGCCCCTCAGTGACTGAAAATGGGACTGAAGCTTTCTGGAAGGTACATGAACTGAAAATCTGAGAGTAAAATTTACTTTCCACTGTGGGAAAAAATAGTGCTGTCTTGGCTTTCTGCATTTCTTTAGGGTAATGTATATCGCACACATTTTTGTCATTATGCAGTAAAAGTATCAAGTGATAGTGTCTGACATGGAACTGTTGTTCCTTCAGGTTTTCCTTATTCTGGAGTTCCTGATTTATTAAGGAACCTGTACCAATCAGGGCACCCCTTCTAACGTCAGACTGTGAAAAAGAAAGGAAGAGGAGGCACCAAGAAACCTCAGGCTTTCTTCTAGGGAGAAGTATTAACTTCATTTAGCCAATCTTCTATTACAGCATTGACTTAGTCTCTTTGACTTTGGTATATTCTTTGCTATACTCCAAGGAGAGAAACCTTTATGACAGAAATGAAGAAAACAACAGAATAACGGATAATCAGTCTAGAACCTTTGGCTTTAGAACATCATGGCTTATTTCATCTCCCCTCTAACTGCTCTCTCTCTCCCCTCACATGCCAGATGAGCTCTCGGGGTCACATATGTCATCTGGTTTTGGGGTGTTAATCTCCTAGGACAAGGAGGTAAATATATAAACTATAATACAATGATCCATATAATGGTTGGCTAGTGAAGTTCAATTAATTAATAAAAATTATTAAAACTAGAATCACTCTTTTTATTGTAAGAATGACACTTCCATGGAACATAGATGTCTCTTTATATAAAGGTGGGGCTGCCTCTTGACTTGTTTCCTACTTCCAGATTTCCTTTTTAACCATGGCAGGAAGACTGGGATTGTGACAATAGGAAGGGGAAACACAGAAGAACAGTTAGTAGCAGTAAGTTTTCTCATGTTTAGAAATAGCCTCTGTGTGCAAAAACAATTGTCAGCCGCTTTCAGCAATTTCAGTGATGGGTTTTGTTTTCTCAGACCTGACCACCCCCTGTTCATCAGTCTTTTCACATCCATCAGTTGTGAGGCTGAGTCTCTCAGCATCCCCATGCTGAGCTGTCATTAATCAGTCTGCACTTTGGAAACTGCTTCTGAGTCTGCTTATGGCACAGCTTAGGCAGCACGGACCAGCTCTATTTCAGGTTATTATAAGCACAGTAAAGCTTTTCACTGTCCTGTATAAGAGGAAAGGTAGAAATGTAAGTTCTCCCAGACCATTGGGAGAACCAATGGCAAACTGCTGTCAGCCATTCCAGAGAAAAAAGGAACAGACAGTCAAGTCTGATGTACACTCTCTAGGAGTGGTGTGTATACTCTTATCTGGTGTGTGAAGTCAGATGCAACTTTTTAATTATTTTCATGCCTTATAACATCAATATAAGCTACTATGCAAACTCACCAGTGGGGAACAGCATCATTCTGGTGTGAAAACACATAGCTAATATTTGAGACCGGTGCTCAAATTCCAGCCTCATTACACCATGAAATTCTAAGTTACAATTTTCTGTCATTAAACCTCTTCTATGGGTGGTGAAAGCTGAACAGCAGTGAAGACTCAAACCATTGTGTCATATAGTGAACCATGCTACGCCAGGATAAAATCAAACAATGGAATAGTAAACACATCCAAATCCCATCTGTGTTACAGTGTCCACCAGTGGGACTGCAACTGCACCATGGGATCCTGAATTGCAACTCCTTTTATTTGAGGGCAAGGGACACACATCCTAAATATCAATATAATTTTATCACTTAGTTTATTATATTAGTCCAAAATGCTGTAGTGAGTGTCTAGATCAGTTATGCTTTTTCATAACTGCCCTCTTTTATAGGGTAGTGCTAAAAAATCTAGTACTTTGGTTCATTATTCACATCAGAATGACCTACATCCTTCTGAATTTGGGTGCATAAATGTAACTGTAGGTGTCTGTTCCTATTTTTTATGTTTCTTTGCAGAAGAATGGTTCTCCTCTGCACAGTTTTGTCCTGCATGAGGAACCATAAAGGATTATGTTATGGTTATTATGTATTAAAATGGGAGAAAATAACAGCTTCTTTCACACTCATATGCAAAGTAGAGGTGAAAGGAAAGTTTTAGTTGCAGTAACCTTTGCTGCTTCAGCTATTTGCACTAAGGGGGGCAAGGTGCTTGAATGCAACTGCTTTTGCTTTTGAACAGAGTGCCCCATCCTGTCTCCCTTTGGTGCTGGGGACTGGGTGGAAGGTTTGCTTTGTCTGCAGGGAATCTGTCTGCTTTCACCTGTAATCAACAGACTGATGTATCCCAGCCAGGCCCTTTTGAAAGCTGTCTTCCTTCAGTGCAGCAGACCCTAGGGAGGTGTGTGTGGAATTCCTGGGCATCAGATGGGAGAGGTGAGAGAAGTTATACCTAAACTGTCCTGGTCTGTTACAAAGTTTTGGGCATGCTCTATACTTTGATTAACGAACTGTTCTGCCCCAAATATTTCTTGGATGTCTACATTACCATTTTCAATTGTGCTAACTCAAACAAACCAGCAATCAATTAACTAGAATTACAAAACTCTGGGCTAAACAAAGCCGTCGTGAAGAAACTGGCTTTCAGCCCAGTATCTGCTGATGATGGGATATGAAACAGCCTATTGATTCTGCAGCTCTTGAATTCTTGTACAAGAGTAAAAACAATGCTATTTGCCTTTTCAATAGGGAGAGAAAAAAAATCCCATTTTATTCAGTACCTCCACTTAGAAAATGCAAACCACATTACTGAGCCAATTTTTAGAAGGTTGTACAGAAAGAAGTACTTCCAGCACATTAAGAAAACTTCTGCTTAGAGCTGTACAAACTCTAGAAGAAAGGCAAGAACACTAAATTTTAAATTAGATTTATATGTCCACCTGTCAAAAATGCTGTGCAAACTTTTTGAGGTATTTTTTTATCTTTCATCAAGAATGCAATTGGAGAAGACAAAACAGCTCTTTCAAGTTTTTGTGCTGGTGACTGTCAAGTTTATTGCTAATACTATGATATTTAGTGCTTTTCATCTGGCTTCAGATGACAGAACCCTAAAATGTATGAAGATCTCAGCTTCTAGTATTCATGCTTTGGGGGAAAAACTGGGAAACTTGAAACAAACACACACAAATGGCTTAAATAAGAAGACAAGCAACAACAACTGAAAACATCACTTTCCTAAACCTCTTCCTTTTAATTAATTCTCTGCTCTGGAGGAGCAATTTTGTAGTTTTTCAATACGTGAGGGTTGCCAATGCAAAAAGCATGTGGTAATTGTAAAAGCAATAACCAGTCCAGCTGCATTCCCTGTGCAGAAACTGAGAGGGACAACAAGCCATAAATAGTGGTGTCACCGCCACTCTTTGCCTCAGTTAAGGAGTATTATTATTCTAAACACAAAACAAACTATTGCTTGGGCTCCAACTGAAAGTTTCAAAGCCTCATAAATCTGCCAGGTCAAAGTCAATTTTCACTGGAATTTTTGAAGGAAACTTCTTGAGAGAAATAACCAGTGCTAATTTTAATTTCCTTTTACTACTTGTTTTAACAGCCTTGTCCAAACCCAAATTGTTCTTTAAATGGAAGAATACAAATTTTCCTCTGATTTTCCTCATTCTATGTATGTCTATAGCTTAGCACTGGTCTACTGCAACAAACACAAGCAGAGCATCTACAATGAGTATATATTTTCTTTTAACCCTAAGATGCTGAGAACTGCCTTTAGGCAGAGATTGATGTGATGAGTGACTGCATGTTAATTACTGATGGGCTTTAGGTAGAATATTGCTGCCTAAGGTGTTGTCTCCAAGGTCCCAGTCAAGGCAGGTGCTTTTCCTTCAGTGTAAACCTTTTTTGGGTTTGTTCAATAACAGGTTTGGAAACTGCTGCCAATAAGGAGAGTTGCTGGCTCCAAAACACAAAGAGGCAGGCTTTAATTTTTTTTAATAAAAAGGAAAAATATTTCCATGAGAGCTCAGCAGACATCTGAGGCAATTTTCAGAAAAGTCTATTTAATAGGAAGGATGTGTGTATGTGTTCGCTCTCTGATTGCCCTTCCAAGAAAATTTTTTTCCACTATTTTTTCTGCTTTGGAGTATCTTCCCAGGTGGAGAGGTCAGCCTTTCCAGCCTTCCCAAAAGGGAGAGGGGGCAGGTCAAGAATCATGGCATTTTTCCTCCCTTTTCTTAAGAAATTTCTCTTCCATCACTACTCTCCTGCTATAACACTTAATTGTCTTCATGCATTGTATTCTACACAGAAAACCTGCTTGCAGCACAGTGTTTTCTAGACTCAGTCTTTTATCATTATAATATATAGCATTATATGTTTGCTAATATGCAAAAAAACCAAGATGAGCAATATAAGATAAAATCAGAGGTCTCTTTTTTTCTAGGGATATTTATTCCATTTTCATAGTTATGAAATTGTGTTCTCCTTCTATGCAAAAAAAAAAAAATAAAAAAAAGGCTCAGAGTGTCAATGAATGCAGTGATAGAATAGATATGATTAATCCAAGATCCCCACAAAGAACTTCAAAAATGAGAAAAGTGGCAAAAGGGTAGGTTGCAGAGTGAGAGAGATTGATCAAGATATTTGGTATATTGAGAAAATTCTCTTTTTTCCCCACTTGCTAAATCTTTTGCCCCAGACAGGAACAACTGATTTTAACCAACAAACATTTGGCTTAATTTTTTTTTTTTTTGGAAGCATACAAACACTCAGCTGGTCAAAACTCTTGGTCTTGGGCCTAAAGAAAGGCAGCATAAAACTGTGGGTTTTTTTTTTTTTTTCAATTAAAATAAAGAAGGTAGTAAAAAGGACTACTTTACGTAGTTCAAGTGATTAAGGTAAAACAGAAAAATATTCTGCCTCTAACGTGGATTTAAATAAAGATGTTTATTTGCTTGTTAACTACTGTCAAAATGGACCTCATTCTGGGAAACATGCTGAAAAAAGTTTTTCTTTGTATACCATGCATATCAGCTGCCTAGTAGAAAGAAAGATTCTTTGTGACTCTTTTGTTTTTATACACAAAAGCAAAAAACCAGTGTCTGCATCCATAGGTATTGTTTTCCAGTGAAACAGCTTCATGTCGTACCAGTTCATAAGATTCAGAAAAAGTTGTACCACTGTTGGCCATAATAACATGTTGTGATTAAAACAGATCTTCACTCTGCAGGTCAAAATGAAATACATAGGCTTGAGAGCATTTTTTTAGCTTTTTGCTTCTTTATTTTTGCTTCTCTGTTTTGCCTGAGACTGACTCTGCACTTCTGGACTTCTTGCTCTACCATGATATCTCTTAAACTTATCAGCATAGGCTCTTATTAAAGGAATTCTTCCAGGAATGGCAAAATAGATAGTTACTAACTAGCAAAGCAAATTCAGGCTTCACACACCAGTGCTTCTTGCTTTTTTTAATGCCTTGATACTGTGCAAGCTATAGCGGTGTCTTGTAGGTGAAAAGAAATATGCAGCTGGAGGGTGTCAGAGGTTTTTTCCAGTAGTATTCTTGTCAATAAAACAGCTTGAAACTTTGTATGTAGCTTGGCAAAGCCATCATAGGCTGAATTAGTCACAGCAGCAAAGCTCTCTGCTCACCAGTAGGGAATCTTCATATTACAAACTTTTTGTATAAACCTCATGAGGTTTAATAGGGATTACTTTATGTACTAGTAAAATCTATAGATTTTTACAGACTTCAGAGCTTGTTTTTACTCTTTCTGACACTTTGCAAAACTTAGGTGAGTTCCTCTGGCTCCTAGGCTCTTCTCTGTTAGCTTTCTCCCAGGTGCTGCTGCTAAATGTTCAGTGTGTATGGATGAGCCTGGATACTTGGCTGGAAGGCAACAGAAGTCTGGGGCTCAGGAATATTGCTGTCTCTCTCAGTGAACTTCCCAGAGTGACTGCTTCTCTTGTTGAGCCAGTAGTGTGGATATGATCCCATCAAATAATTGAGCAAGAATGCAATTCCGTGGTATAGTTTACAAATCTTTAGGGAGATTGGTATTTTCAATCTGTTTCAAATTTGTGGACCCTGTAAAGTGAATCCAAGTCCATTGAAGCAAACTTTCTTTTCTCAGTTATCTTTCCAGGTCTCCTAGTAGTAGACCATGTGTTAAAGGCCACTGATCCAGAAAGATCAGGAAAAGGTCTCTAGAAAGAGACCTTCTTTCCAGCTGAAATTTAAGCTACATTTACTCAAAGGTTCAGAATACTCTCAACATCACTTGGATTGTAAATTCCCTCTTATAGAGACCTTTTCCTTCTTTTTTTACAAACAGTACGTTCAGTTCATTGGTCACTGTGCTTTGTGAGCATTATTGCAGTATAAATAATAAATGGCAGTTTATTATCTAAGGGTTCTCAAAAATATCACTCTGTAAGAAAGTTTCTCCTCACTGGATTTGGAATATTTGGAAATTATTGCTGTTACATTCTCAGAAGTAGGATGTGTTTCATGATGGTTGGTAGACTGGAGGTATGAGGTAAACATTGTCCTAGCTGACTGAGTTTTTGTGGTTGCACCCTAACTTGTACAGCTTTCATGAGAGAAGCCAAGACTGAAAGGAAACATGGGAGTTTCATGGAGCACAATTACAGTTGTTTATTCAATTATTAGCCAGTCCTGAAATGACTCACAACACAGCTGCTCAGATTTACAGGCAGTTAACAGACTTCAGTGTTTGTTGGCTTTTTTGTTCAAAGTGATGTAGTAGGACACTGTCCTGGGACAGATGTACCACAAAGTTGAAGGCTTGAGGAAACAGAACAGATTTTTGTCTCTTTCTTTCATCAGCTGCTTTGTCAGTGGCTGTGAGAAAGATACTATGGAAGTGATTTTATCTATCATATCTTGACATAGCAGAGTAATGTAATAACAGTATTCTGTGAAAGCTGGGCACTATTGTCTCTGAGATGCTCTGAAAATTCTGGGATTCTCTGATCTGCTAGTTCCAAATACTCCAATTTTGATGTGACTTTATTTGGCAACTCTTGCATCTGTAATAATAATAATACAGTGTACTGGCTGCTTGACTGGTGGAATTTTTTCAAAACAGTGATAATTTACATTCAGTCACACATCAGAATAATTTGGAACTGTTTTGGTTACATTAACATTCAAATTTCATACTTTTTATATAGAGAATTGCTTTGTGAACAGAGATAGAATAACCAGTAAGCATAGGCCATGTCATGTCATATAAACAGGTATTTTTAAAATGCTGTGACACATTGCCTTTTCTAAATGATATTGTTTCTGATTTTAATTTGGGGTTGTTCTCCTCTACTAGACTTGTACATTAAATAACAGGAATTAACACTGACCTTGGGATTTTTGGGTTTTCTTTTTTACTTTTTTTTTTATATTTTCTTCTCTTTTTATTCCTTATTTCATTAGCTCACTGAGGTATCTCTTCTGCTCTTAATCTCCTTTGTCTGAGGTTGAAGTACCATCTTTTTTCTTGCTTCTGTTTAAAGTATTTTGTATTTTTAGACTGCTATATACAACCATTAAAAATCAAAAGCATCTATCCCTACTGTAGGTAGCAGGATTTGTAAAACTGTAAGAGGTTCTTTGTCTTTTTGTCAATGAAAGATCTTCATTTTAGGGCTTGCATCCTTCTTCTGGACAGGCATTGACAGAGCCCCCCATTTGGAGGTTAACAGCCTTCATTGTTACAAGTCCTGAAAAAGCTTTAGACTTCCTTTTCCACTGCCCTGTCTGCACTCATGTAGACAGGTGCAGAATGAAACTACAGTGAGTTTGTTACATCTTTGTTCTGTCTTGATAGGATCTAAAATATCACCTTCCCTCGACAAGTCTGCAGTGGCTGAGAGTGAATTTTTGAGTGTTGCTCAGACTTCCTGAGGGCTGTGATGAATTATGCCTGCTGCCCATGATCTGGTTGGCTTTCACCACTCATTGAATTTACTCAGAGAGAGGAAAATCTTTTGCTGTGGTAGTAGGTTAGGACAGCACGGGATGCAGCTTTGATGAGGATTGGGGTGGCTGAACAGTGGCCGAACAGTTATCTGATAGGTGATTTGGGCTGCCAGTTGCATTAGACAGCGATACAGCAAAGGAGATTACAGTCCTCTTAGCTCCTTCTTGGAAGTTTGCCCCTTGGGATCCTCCATGATGCATGCCCAGAGAACTGCCCTTGCAATCTTCCTGCTCTGGGGTCCTCACTCTCTGATGGGCAGCAAACCAGAATAAATGCAAGGAAGAATCCAGGGCTAGTTGTGCTTGAGGAAAATACTCCAGGGACTGGATGGTGATCTTGAAGAAGTTAGGGGCTGAATTGAGTTTACTGCCTAAGAAAAAAAAGCATGTTTATTACTTATTTCTCAGAAGGTTGATTAAAACAATTAGTCTAATTATTGTGGAGCATTGTGCTTTAAAAGCTACAGCTGAAAGTAGGGAACCACAAGATTTCCATGTAAGTGCTAAAAGTTTTTTTTAATAACCTAGATGAGTCAGAAGAAACGAGTGGTTTCTTATATTTGAAGGAGTTTCCTTGAAGTTGGAGTCCTGTAATCAGATGAGTTCATCTGCCATCTGAGCACCTGTATTAGCAGTGTTGAAAAGTAACTCTTAGTTGCTGCTTAAAGAAAGTCTCATATACTCCTTGTTGTGCTCTGAAGACCTTGGACTTGATCCTGCTTTTTTGTACATGTAGACTCACCACAAAGCATGCAGCAAGAAAAAACACTTTTAAAGAGCATGATCTTGCAGCCCCTAAATAAAACACACAAGATGAAGGCCTCCTTGTGACATCTTAATGCTCTTTTTGTGAATAATTAATTTAAGCCAAAAAGAGGCAGCTGAATTTTGAGAAACAAGCACCTCCAGTGTGCCCAGTAAGGCTGTTTGCTGTGCAAGCAACTAAGCAGAGAAGAGGAAGTGACTGGGATCCTGCCCCAGCTTTATTTTGTGCTTTTGACTGTCCTGTCCAGAGAAAATGGGGTAAGCATCTTCCATCCCAGAGGGACTGCAGGGCTTCATCCTTAACTGGTGGCTTTGTTATGAGAAGCATGGAACTAGTGGGCACTTTCTTCTAGAGCAAGACGGCAGAAGGCCAAAGTTTGAAATGAACAGCTCAATTCCAGCCTTATGACCTAAAATAGTCCAAAGAAAATTTAATTGGGAAGAAGATGAACCCTTCTAAGACTGAAACATGGTTTTTGTTTGCAAGGGTGTAGATGCAAATGTTTTCATGAATAATACAGAGGAAAAACTTTCTGGAGAGGAACCGATGGGAAATGTAGACAGCTATTATTTAACACTATGAAAAAAACATCATAGTGGAGATTGTGCTTAAGACCCAAGACTTGTGAGGAATTTGAGACCTGATTGCAACATAATTGCACTAGCTTTTGAATTTATCAGAAGCCTATTCCATGAAAACTGCAGCTGATCTCCGTGCTTTTTTTACGAAATACAGTTGCATTTGTGGAAGATCCAAGCAGTGCTGCTATGTGGAAAAGCAAATAATCTCAAAGATGTTTACTTCTGCATGGAAATATTCCCAGACAAAGGAGTCAAACCCTCTGCTAGAAAGATTAAATTCAGTAATTTCCTTCTGTACAATATTTTGCTCTTTTCTTATGTTGACAGTCTTCATACTTGTAACCACTAAACTTTATCCTCTTACTCCCATTCTTTATGCACACTATTTGTTTCCCAAGGCAAGTGGCATGCAAAGTCATCTTGTATTTAAAGTACTTCCACTTAAACTTTACAGTAAGATTGGGAGTAAGAGATTTTGAACTTTGTGATTAAATGTTTTAGCAGCTGTTGCTGTAAAGACTTAAATATGCTTCCAATTATTTTTTACACAGGTATCTCATCAACTTGGAGGTAATAGAATACCTACAGGATACAGGCATAAAGTATGTATGATAGCATTTTATTTTATATTAATGATTTTACTGGAACATATAATTACTGGAATGGTTGTGTACTCCTTGGCATTAGTGTACATGAAAGAGTGTGTTCTATGAAACAGGAGCACAGTTCTAAAAACCCCCTACACTTAATAATATTGCTTTGGAAAGCAAAGGAGTGTCCCTGTCCCTGCCAATGAAATTGTATTGTGGGTGGAATAATTAATTTGGACACAAGGCAAGGAGCACANAGGTTAACATTATATCTGTTTTCCCTGCTTCACACCCTTGTGCAGCATGTTTTCTTCTACATGGATGCAGCAGTTTTCTTCTACAGAACCTCCCCCTCACCAAACAATCAATTCCAGGATGCGTATTTTTCTTTTAAGTGTGTGTGTGGGGTGTCTTTACAAGTAGCAGTTTTCTGTTATTGTACAGACAAGTTTTTTTCACCCCAGATTCCAGCTCAGAACAGATAAACTTGTGCTTCTCCTCAAGTGAAGGCTGAAATTCATCATCAGTCAGCAAAACTTAAGTGACAGTGATTTCTGTACATTTAAAGGCATTGGTTACAGTTTTGGTGAGTCACAGCCAGGATGAGAAAAACATTAACACAATGACTGGTGCAGTTCAGAGCTGGTGACATAAAGAAATGCTGTGATGTTTGAGAACATATGTACCAACTTATTGGTAGACCAGTTGGTATAAGCAGACCTAGAAGGAAAAGAATTTTAGGTTATAGATGCCCATAGTAAGCAAATCACTTTCAAGTAGTACCTGAAGAGAAGTCCTGGAAAGGCATGGACTCATTAGTAGTGCAAGTTTCTGACTGCCAGCGCAGCAGGAGGGATGGAGGTGAAGAGCTGGCAGATGGAGCTGGATCCTACCTTATGTATGGGGGAAGGCAGTGATCCTGCAGTGTGAGAGTATGAGAGATGCTGTGAGAGTGAGCAGAAAAATATATATGTCAGAAAAGGTGGAGCTGGGGGGAACAAAGACTTGCTTCTTGCCTGTGCACAGGAGTGCTGCTGAGGGTGACTGATAACAACTGGTGCTCCCCCCTCTGCCACTGACCTTCTGGTGCACAGGCAAAACCCAGGAGAAAGGTTCACCTGCCTGCAGCTTCCTTGTCACCTGTGCCTTTTTACCAATAGTCACGTGAATTATCTTCAAAGACAGGAGTTGCCACAATTTGTCCATGTATCTGATTCCTCCAAAAATGGGTGGTTCTTCAGATACACTATTTTGTATTACACTGTTGTAAAGCCTGGCCTTTGAACCTCTCTCACTCTTTCTGCAACAGTAATCCTACATTATCAGTCAGTTGCCTTAAAACTCAGGGTATTTTGTCAGTCCACTGTAACGTTATTTTTAGCACAAGCAAACAGAAACCAGACAGACTCATGATCAGTCCTTTGGGGAAAAAGAGGTAGAAGGATGAAGAGAGAGGAAGAGACTTCTCCTCTTGAAGATTTTTCCTGTTAGTCACAGCACTGAGGAAAAACAAACTCCATATGGAACAGATCATGTAAGGCCTTTAAAACATATTTGGAGAGACTGTACGGTTTCTTAAAGGAACTTGGAATAGTCTGTGGTTTGGGCTTTTGCTGTATTTCCCATTTGGGAATGTGTGTGCATTTTCATTTCTTTTAATTTGGACCGAGTTAAATGCATCAAGCAGTAGTTTGTTTTATTACCATCTTTCAAAGATCTATTCATAAAGGAAAAACATTCCCTGATTCCCCAAATGGGAAAGAGTTACAAATGCTTCTCTCCCAGTAGTTTCATCAGAGAAGTTTTGCTGCTTTTTTTTTTCTTTTTTTTTTTTCTTTTTTTTTTCTATTGACTTGCAAATGAAGGCTAACTTTTTGTTCCCAGCACAAGGCCAGAGTGTAGTGTGCTGAGGCAAGGATGTGTGCTCAGCTGGATGCTGAATTCAGACATGGAGTAGCTACGTAGTGCAGGAGATCACAACCAGTGGGCTGATTTTAATGGAGCTACTAAATCTCATCTGAAATTGCCCTTTTCCCACTTGCCCCCCTGTCAAGCAACTTTGTAGAATACCATTCCAGAGTATTAACTGTGGAGTCCAGCCTTCTGTGATCTGCCTTTCCTGCCTGATAGGACAGTGATGGCTCCCAAGGAAATAGGAGTGGAGTGAGATTTACCCCTTGGTGGTAAGGTTCTTCACCCAGAGGGTGGCTGGGCACTGGAACAGACTCCCCAGGGAAGTGGTCACAGCATCAGCCTGACTGAGTTCAAGGAACATTTGGATAATGCTTTCAGGCACAGGGTTGGATTCCCGGGGCTGTGCTCGGCAGGATCAGGACTTGGACTTGATGATCCTTGAGAGTGCCTTCCAACTCAGAATACTCTGTGATTCTATGATAACTATGCTGTAATTCTGCAATGTCAATAAATGTTATGTGCAAGAACAGTTGTCATTAAAACATTTGAGGTATTTTTTTCTTGAAAGGGTAATATAGTCCCACTTATTAAACACAAACTTTTGTTTTGAAATGTGGTGAAAATGAATTAAAAATTTAATTTTAAAATTCAGCACTGATCTGAAGAATATTCAGTGTGTATGTTGGGAAAGAGCTCTGGGCTTCTGAATCAATGATAGAAAAACAGACCCTGACCAAGGAGTTTTGGTGGTTTTGGGGTGGGGGGGAGTTTGGTTTGTTTTTTTAGAATTCCAGTGAGAACAGGTAAGATGAGGGCAAACACTGAAACTTCCTGCTTTTCTGAATTACTGCTGTAATTACTTGGTTTGACATCTGAAAAGTATGAGCTGTTCTAACGTCCTAATTTTCTTTGCATTCCACATGCTGTATATTAGCATGAGTAGAGGGAGAAACTCTTATAGAACAAAAGCGATACAGCTTTACTAAATGTGAAATACGGAATGAGGTTTTACAGGAAACCAAGGATTTTGTTAGGGCTCAGAGGAATAAGGAGCACCGAACATGTATGAAGAATTCAGGCTTTCTTTCAGCCAGGTTTTTTCTCTTTTGTCTTTTTAATGTTGTGTAACTTTAAGCTCACCTTTCCAAAGAAGATGCCACGAGGCAGGTGTAGTCTCTATCTACAACCTCTCGCGATTTGCTTTCTACGGGTCTGTATTTTGTGGTGGACTTGACTCCTTCGCATTTTGGCAGTTTGGCAACTCATTTACAGAAGCTCTCTCAGACCTGTGAGTTGGATTTCAGACCTGGCGGCGGACAGGAGCCGGTGGGCAGCTCGGCGGGGCGGGGATGGGGCTCGCAGCCGGGCGGAGAGGCTGTGACCTGACAAACGGGGGAGGGCAGGAGAGCCCAGCGCTTTTCCCGGCGTGAAAACAGTAGCGGATTTTTTTTTTTTTTTTGTCCCCCA
>VZRH01003798.1:452567-477679 GCA_013397555.1 Urocynchramus pylzowi | reverse complement strand
CCGCGGCTGCCGCGGCGCTTTGTGCTCCGCCGCTCCGCCCCAGCCCTGCCGGGGAGCCCCGCCGAGCCGCACCGGCTCAGCCCGAGCCTGGCGGCTTCATCGAGTTTCTGCAGCGAGGCAGAAGGTACTTGTTTTAAAGTATGATAAAATTCCATAGGGCCTTAATTTTTGTGGGGATGCTTTAACAAACCCCCAAAACCCATCCTTTTTTTTTATGTTTTAAAGTTAGTGGGATTGGTATAAGTGTGGCTTAAAGAGGTTTAAAAATATGATTGATCTATTGTTAAGTAGCAGGAGCTTTGATTCTGTGTAGAGGCAGTGGGGCAGAGCTGCCCTACAGGACCCTGTATGCATTTCCCCATATCCTGCGCTCATCTTTTCCCTGCTTTGCGGGTCGTGTGTCCCGGTCCCTCTTGCTGAAGGAGAAGCCCTTCAGATCTCATCCTTCAGTTAGCGCTGACAGACCTGAAGCACTCATTTCCTCCTTTCTACAAAAGCCACATTGCTCCAAGTATGAAGGAAAAGGACCTGAAACAAACTTAGACGAACGTTCAGCTGGTTTCCAATACGGTCTCTCTTTAGTTGGCTTTCAGTTCCTTTTTTCCTTTGATTATTAATTGGCAGGCACAGAAAGAGCTGTGGCATTGCTTTTTTCTTTTAATATTCGCTGGTACTTCAGCAGTTTAATAACTCTGCCTAGAGAACCTAATGACTTATAGGTGTTTTGAAAGCTGTGTAATAACAGCCTACTAATAGTCATCTTTTGCTACTGTTTCATTCTTGGAGGGAGCAGTCTTTGCTGCTGGAGAGTTGCGGTTCGAATTTCCCCAAGCGTTTGTTGCCCGTGCCTCTAGCTAAATTTATAAAGGAATCCTGTTAGCTTGTGTGAAGCTAAATCTGGCTGTAGCAACTCCTGGCTGTACAATTCACTCTGGTTGGCAAGGCACAATATATAGCTTCCTTGAGATTTATTTTTAGGGGTTTTTTTTCCCCCTGGTGTGTGTAGGGCACGTAGTTGTCATAATTTTGGGAACTCTTCACCAATGTGTGTGTGGGTGCTTTGGGATGAAAACATAAGAGTTATGCTAAGGTTAGGAAATGTATTAATAGAGTGCTTGTCTCGAAAATATGAGAAGGCAGTTTGAGATTGGCCTCTTAATGAATATTGGCATTGTTCTCTGGTCCATGCAGATGCTTAGCTATTAAACTTGGACTCTACTTCTGCTCTGTTTTCAGTTGGCAAACTAGGAATAGTGCAAAACCCTCTGATAAAAGGTTGAGTTTTAAATGTGTTCATTTACCGGAATGCTGGCTGTTTCTCACATCACAGATCTGGAGAGCCCTAAGCAAACAGTGTCGACCTGTGACCACACAACTTAGTGCATCTCTGCAAAGGCATGCTATGATTCTAACACTAGGTGTTAAGGTGTCATTTTTCTTGCTGTTTTACTTTTGATTTTCCAAAAAAATAAAAAAAAAAAGAGAAAGGAAAAAAAATAGGTATGTAGCCAAATCAGTTTGTAATTTATAGTCTTACTTGATAACATCTTGCAAAGACAGCATTGACTTGATTTTTAAGTGGAAATCTTCAAGTAGTGAAGCTAGTTTGTTGGCAGCTCTCATCATTTCAGGACATCTGCTAATGTGGTCTTCTTCCTTGGGCAGGATGTGAGACTATAAATTAACTGTCTAGAGGCATACACTGAGACTAAAGTGTTTGATTGTGGGGCCATGGAAAAAGGTAGAAAGGGTTTGGAGCTCACTAACTGAACACTTGGTACCTTCCTGTGTGGAAATGGGGTGTTTTTGTCTAGGTAGGTTTTTTTATGGGGTTGTGTTTTGGGTTTCTTTGTAGTTTTGTTTTGTCATTTTATTTTAAACCTTTGTTGTTCCCTAGAAGGGAAGTGAAAATACCTGCTTACTTTTCTAGTAAGTGGCAAGTAGTGAGTTTGGTTACTTTTTGGTAATGTTATTTGTGTAGGTTGGTTTGTTTGAACCTTTCACTGACAGTCTTTCATGTGGCACCAGTGACAGTATTTTTGTGAAGTCATTTCAGTGTGCACGTTTGAAAGCCTCCTTGTGTGCGTTTACTTGGACTGGGTTGTTGTATACCTGTTGTCCTCTGCCTTTCATACGCTTGTGATTTCTTAGCTCCCATTCAGGAAAGGCTTTTTAAAGCCCTGCTAACCAGATAGGGCTGTAGCAACTGACAAAGGCATTTACTTGAAGTAGTGCTTTATTGTCTTTGAATGCAAACTCAGCAGTGCAAAGCTGGTCTGTTTCTCTGGCCATAGAACACTAACAGAACTGTAATTTGACATTGGCTTCTGTCATTTTGTCTTGCTTTGTGGTAGCATCACCCATACAACTTTTAGTCTCTGGTGAGTACTTTTGAGATCAACCCAAAAACGGGGAAATCAAGAACACAGTCACAAAATCTGCTGTTAGTAATTTTGAAGAATAGATTCAGAGATTAGCCTGAGATACTGCTATTGAAAAAAAGTTTCTGTACAGAGATGTCATCTCTAAAATTGTTACTAAAAAAGACCAGTCCTAAACCAAAGCAATTCTAGGGAAGAATGCTACAGAATGGATGGAGCTTTTTTATTTTATCTCTTTTTTTAAAGAATTCCAAAATAGCAGTGTTTTAACAGATACTTAGCACCGTTGTTAAAATATGACAAAGACTCATTCATCTGTTGATTTTTATTTATTTATTCATTTTATTCATGCTTGGTTGCCATTCCAGCAATTTCTGGGCACCACTAAGTTTCTACTGGCCAAGCCAGAGCTGCAGCTCTTGGTCTTGGGAGCATGGGGTTGCCAGATTTCTGGGTGGCAGCATGGCCCTGTCATGTACCCTAACTCCATAGGGTCAGATGTGCTGGGTCAGGGAATAATGGGAACATCCAAGCTGATGAAGGGAGCCATTTGCAGGCTCTATTTAGAAGTGTTTCTCGGATTAGACATGTATAAAGCTGTGGCAATTATAAATTAGAACAAAGGAATTAATCTGATGTGCATTCCCTTTTGCATTCAGTCGTGTTGAGAAGGAAGGTTGCTGTGTTGAAGAAACGTTTTATTGACATGTTAAATTTATTATTGGCTTTAAGTTACTTTGCCATAGATTTCTTAATTCCCAAATATAGTGAACAGATATTTAGCTAGAATATACAACAGAAGATAGAATAATAAAATATGAAAAAATGTAAGTTGATAATGTAACGTCTACTAAGACATTTGGAGAGATGGTGATCCTCTTATAATAAGCTGGAATTTTTTCTGGTGAGGACAATGAGGATGTCTTACCACTGCTTTCTCTAAAGGACATTCTGCTTCTGTAGAGTTATGAGGGGGAGGTGGGGGAAAAGAATTTTTGCAGCCCTCAGCAAAGTCTGGAGTGACCAAAAGGCTTGCAGAACTGTTGCTGAATGGTTAATTCTGAGAACCTGCATTACTGTCACTAATTACAGCACATAAACAGCTGTAGCTAGTAGGACTGTCAATGAGGAGAAAAAAGTGGAAGAAAGTGTTATTCTTGTAAACTTAGAATGCAAAGGATGTGATGCCTAGATTTCTCCACTTTAGAAAAGCCTCACACACCACAGTGAGTGGTAAAACCACAAAACTGGCCTGGGAACAGGAGTAAAGGGAGTGAAGAGTAAAGTCAATCTTAGTGCAGTGGCAAAAGTTGCAACTCTAAGTATAGGAGTCTTTTATATATGTGACTAAGAATACAAAAGAAGAATGTGAACAGATTGAATAATAACTAAAAGTACCAGTATAGCCTGTTGGTATTCATTAATTTTCAAAAAAAAGTGTGTGACGAACTATCTCAGTGCTTAAAGTCTCCCAAATCACTTGAAGGATATAAACTTTTAGTTATGGTGGTTGTATCAAATAGGTTAGTCTAGCCTGATTCACCAAATTTTGAGTTTATATGAACTTGGCCTGAAATAGGTTTAACCATGAACTTGATTACAAATACAAATACAGGAAAATAAAGGGGCCTAGTGAGGGAGGACTGGGGAAGGAAATAGAGGGAAAAACTACTTACACTTATCAATGAGGCCTGAAAGAAGCAGTTGTCTAAGCCATGTTACAAAGTCTGAAACTCACTGTCATCTCTTGTCTGGGGTGCCTACTGAAGTACCTGCACGTGGGACTGTTCACTACCTGTGTTTTCACTAAGCACAAGGCAATCATTGCTGTGAAAATACAAAGCAAAGTTTGCAAATTTATCTGTAAGAGTGACTTCATGCATTTGACTTGATTCTTTTCTTCCTTCCTCAACATGAGCTCCACTAGTTCTGCTTCCCAGTGTTCTATGGGACCATGATGATTATGCTAGTGGAGGCTGCATGTGTTTTTTATAAGTGTAGTGAACAGGTATGAATTGGGCTGGCGGCAGTTTCCCATGTAAACTTTAAACTGAAGCAGTGCTAATTAACTTTGAGTCCTATAAGTCTTGCTTGCCTGCTCTGAGTTTCAGACTGCAAGTGGTGCCAAGCCTCTTCCTGTAAGCATACATTCTATAGAAACTTGCATGTGAGCCCTGCCCAGCTGTTTTAAAACCTAACTTAATGAATGTTAACATTTTAATATTTGAACCTTCGTGTTCATTCAGCTGTTTCAGGATCACACTCCAAGCGTTAGTGGCATTCAGCCACTGTTTTCTGCTGATAAGATGCGTGCTTCCTTTCGCTGGAAGTACAGAGCAGAGATAAAAAGTGTGTCATGGGTGCAGTGATTGAATCACCTGCTCATTTGCTTGCTCACAGCCACTGGAGATAAAACCTTGGGAAGAAGATGGCTGTTTGGGTTGTCGTAAGGAGCGGTATCGGGGACAGCGTAACAGCCAGTTTCTTTTCATGGTCATGGCTGAAATCTTCAGCATTGTCATCTGGCTGTGGGCTTTCAAGGTCGGCTTCTGCCTTTTAATTAGCCCACATAAGGAGTCTCTAGCTGCTAGATTTAGTGCATAGGCTTTAGTGCTTGTACTTTCTCCCATGCTTCCCCTTGTGTTATGCAAAGTTATCTGTAAACACAGGCAAGTTTTCCTCCCTAACCTCCTGTAAACTCTGGTTTGTTAAAGTATTTAGAAAATGTTTGCCCTCATGTATGTCCCCTAAGATTAGATACACTGTCTGCTGCAGCTTCATTGTGATTTCTACATACTGGAATCAATGTGTTCTTTGGGGGTTTCCTTTCTGTCTTTGTTTCTTTTTCTGTATTTGCATTGCCTACCCCAGTGATTCCAGATCCATAGCTGAGGTCCCAACACTTTTCAGAAAGGCTGCAACAGAGCATCTGGCTTTCTGCTGCTGCCACTGATCTGTGGTGCTTCAGTATAACGTAACACAGTGCTTTGTGTCCTTGGTGTCTGAGATGGGGGGAAAATGATTGTTCCTTCTTTATAAATCATTTTGAAAATAGGTGAGATGAAGAACTACTTATTTGCATGTCAGTAATTTTTATCACTTCAGTATGCACAGAGCTTTCCACTTATTGTTTTAAACTGAAACCAAGTTAATAGCAGAAACTTGGGTTTGGCTTACAAGCAGTACTGGTGCTGCCAAGATGAGCGTGCTTCATACTCAAGTGCTTATGAAGCTTTCTCACTGTTTACTTTCCAATTCCTTCTCACTATCCTGATAACATGCCTCATGAGTTACTCAGAGAGCTATCACACCTCAGTGTCTGAGTGATGTCATAGTTCATTTGCTTGTGTCACATCACATTCAATTGCTTGTAGAGCAGTCAGCCTATTTGAATGGTAGATAGAGATGTATTTAACAATAAATCACTATTGAATTTGGAGAGATAGTTTGCCTTCCCTCATACTCTACCAGCATGTGGTTTGTAACATCTTTCTGCCTGTGGTTTGTAACTTCTTCTTTTCTGGTAATTGTCAGTCTCTCTCATGTTGGATGAATCTGAAGTCATAAATCTCTGATTTGCTTTATCTTGGTCATTCTGTGCTCCTCCTGCCTTGAAAAGGGTTGCTGTCTGTGTCCTGCTGGCAGACAGCACCACTTAGCCCACTCCTCACTGGATACAGCCTCTGAGAATCCTTGCCTTATCAGGTTGGTTAACTGTGAAGGCTCTTCTGCCTTATGGTATGAGGAGATCGCCTCCAGCATCTCCTCCTCCTGAGCTTGAACTCATTTAATCTTCTGAGTTTTTCCCATGTTTTTGGGGCAAAGCTGCTGACTTTCTTAAACTCTACCTGCAGTATCAAGCATCAGGCACAGTGTAGATGTTTCGGTAGGCCACTCTACAATACTGTGATCTGTTATTAATTGAAAGTAAGCAATTTCTGAGGACATTAATGACCATTTAATCTCCAAGTTTCATTTCTGATATATAAGGCAGTATCTTGGCATGCTTGTGCTCCTCCATTGCTTTAGATGACATGGTTCCTAAATTGGTATTGGAGATACCTGTGCTAGGAGAGTCGGTGCTAGGCAAATATCTCAGGGGAAAAGGACAGGTTTTCTGCAGACCTTCCCTTCAGGAATTGTTTTCCATTTCCTTAGAGCCTGCCAGCAGGGAAGTGCAGACCATAACACTATGAAAACCCCACTTTTCTCTTGGTGTGAAGGGCAAAGTGGTTTGCTAAGGCACAAGCCATGCTGTGCAGATTTTAGAGCTGATCTCCTGAGTGCTGACTCATCCTGGTGATCTCAGTTACTGCAGTTTGCACTTTGTCACTTCACCTGCAGCAGCTCTCTCCTTGGCTGTGTGGCCTGTTCCCAATGCAGGTGTGCTCCCTCACTCATGGCTGTGCATGCTGACAGTGTCACTCCTGTTCTTTATCTTAGAGCTAGGCTGTCCTGCTGCTGCCATGCACACTGCAGATCCAAAAGGAACCACGCTGAAGAGGTTCTTTCTGCAAACTTGCAGCAGAAGATCCTGCTGATAAACAACCTTTGTTCTCAAACACCGATTTGGCTCTTGCACTCCTCAGGCCCCTTTAAAGCAGTTTGTTCATCCAAAGCACAGAATAGGTACTGACTCAGACTCCCACAAAGTCAAAGCAAGGAGAATAGGTGATTTTTTTTCCCTGCCCTGTTTTGGTGAAGCATTGATGTGATTGGGACCCTGTGATATGCACAGGTAGGGTATGCAGGAGAAAGGTTTTCTCCCAGACAGCACTCAATGCTGGATAGGATAGGGGCTGTGGCTGCTTTTCAAGGAAGAATTCTGAAAAAACAAAACCATGATGATCTCATTTGCTCTCTTCAGAAGAAAAGCTGGTCATCAACCTTTGTCACTGAAGATCTGTTGCTTGTGAGTCTCTTTCATCTCAAGGGGACAGTGCTGTCACACATACCTGACAGATGCACCTGCCCACCCTGGCTGTGTGCATCATGCAGCTCTTGGAGCTTCCACAGGGCTCTGGATGCTATGGCTATCTGGATGCTTCTTCGCTGCTGCTGTCTTGTAGTGATAAGGAATCTGCCCACCAAATGTTGCGGGCTTTTTTCCCCTTTTGCTCTTTAAATCAGCATCAGTGTTGCACAAAGAGTTCTTTCAATATTTAATAGAGGATCAGTGATGCCCATCTTCTGATGATTTCAGGAAAATGTACTGGGTTGGTTCCTTTTATTTGTTGATTATAAATATTGAGTCATATCAGGGGGTGATTAGTTCCAGTATCTGGGTCACAGTTACTTGTCTGTGCCCATACTTGCCCAATGCTGACTTCTTTCTGGGAGACAGTTTGAGGTCATAGCAGGGATGGTCTGGAGGAGTTCTGGCAAAGACTCACTCAGCTGTTGACCTTTTCATGCAACTCACCTTTGTGCTGTTCACTATTGTGAATGGGTAGAGTGAAAGAAACTCCAGGAGCGCTGCATGAACTTAGCTCATGAAATTAGCTTAATATGTCTGGGAAAGCTCTCAGCTGATTGCATGTGGAATAAATCTGTTTGCTTGGGATGTGGCACATTTTCCGTCTGTTAATCGGTTATGTCGTGCAGTGAGAAGGTGCTACAGTATGTGGCCTTCCTGTAACAGCAAACTGCATTCCTCAGCCAGAAGAGTTGGGCTTTAGGAGCTGGCACATAGCTCAGTAAAAGTCATGTCAAATAAATTTTTACTTTAGTCCTCCTCACTGGTGATTAAACTTGCACAATGGTTTGCTGTCTAGCACATGTGAACACCAACAAAGAATTTTATTCTGAGCTTTTCTTAGAGGGTCAGTATATGGAATTGTTTGGCAAGAGTATTTGTTTTAAAATGCTACAGTATGTGTTGACACCATTTTATTATGTCCAATACACAATATAATCCAAGTTGTAAGGATGGAGTTGTATGGATCTGAGGTGTAGTTGGGGACTAGGTGAGAGCAGGAATATCAATGAATGGGATGAATATCTTGATATCCTACTTGAAATGGAAGCAATTTCCCACCTGTAAGTTTGTGGAACACAATTACATGTCGTTGGGTGGCTCTGGCTTACTGTCTTCTTTTAGCCTAGCTGAAACGGGATAAGGAAATTCTTTAAAAGCAGAGATTTCAAAGCTCAGACCCCGTGATTTGAGGGAACACGTTAACTGGACTAAAGTGGTAATGTTAGCTTTCAGCAAGCTGGGGGAGTGTGTAGAACACAAGGGTTATGTGTCATTTACACTTTTTGGGGAAACTGAGGTAAGGATAATCTCAATGACTCCTAAGGGATAAAGTAAAGCACCCATCCTCTAACTGAAAATTATTTCACAGGATGAAAAATTCATTTTCCTTACAGATTGTCCTGTTCTATAGTGTGAGGATAGTAAAATCTGTAGAACACCTTCTCGGAAAAGTTAAAGAAGGCTGATAGAACATTCTGTAGCATCCAAGAGCTTGTACTTTAGTCAATTTGGATGTGACTGTAAGACCCTGTCTCAGATCATCAGTTGAAAGATTTTGAAAGGCCATTGTATCTGCTGGGGGTTAGAGGATATCTCAGCTTTTGGCAAATAATTTCACCCTAGAATTAAGAAACTGTTATTGATGACACTGCTGTCAAACAAGAGAGCCCCAGTAAAAAGTTTAGGCTTCTTCGAGGTTATCTAGATTCCTGATTTTCATTTATTTATACATAATGTATATAATATATATATACACACAAATGTGTGTATATTTAAATAGTGGTATTGTCAGTCTGTTTTTTTCTAGGGTTCTTAAAGAAACTGGGTTCTCAAGCAGTTGAAATTGAGTCCTTTGACTCTGGAGGATTTAAGGCTAGGGAAACTTCCATGATAAGTGGAAAGTAGTATGGTAATTATAGGTGACTTTGCATTTCTGTTTTGCTTAATTTACAATCTGAAATACAGTCAGGTGGTTGGGCATTTGAATGTTACAGCTGTTACAGTCTGATCACAGGAACTTGGTGAGACTACTCATGTAGTCTTCTTCAGATTCCTAGAAATGTTAGTGGAGACTACTCTGTGTCTTCAGTTATTAAAAGGAAAAACTAAGTGAAGTAAATAAAATTATTGCTATTGTTGTCACTCACTGATATCAAAAGAAAAAAATGCACTCTTTAAGTCTGTGAAATTGCCTGTTAATTTATTGTTATAAAGACAGCATGGAGAAGGAAAATATATTTATATTTTATTAAAAGAAAATTTCAAATGGATTAATTTTTTTGTATTTAAAAAGCTGTTCATCTGTAGGTGAACATTATGCCCCATTAGCAGGATTGAATTGATGGCATTACTGTTGAAGTTAAAAATAGACCAGTATTTTTGAAATGGGTTTTTGAAATATAAAATTTTGCCTGTTTATGATTTGGTTCAGCTAGACCAAATTAACTTGGACACTTAGCAGGGTCTCTCATTTATTCTGGCATAAGAACAAGCGTTGGGCAGAGCTTCCCGGTCTCAAAAAACCAGTGATGGTAAGAGGCCTCCATAGTGTTCCCTGCCAGCTGAATGCCTGAGGTATTTTGCCATACAGGAAATCAATTGCAGCTGAATGTGCACTGTTTCCACTTCAAGTATATAAACAGGCCTTATGATGATATAAAAAAAGAAGAAAGATATTAAATAGTTTCTTGAAAGTTCAGAACAGGAACATTTGATGCTCAGTTTCTGTGGATTCTTCACTGTCACCTTTGGCTCAGTCCGTGGCACAAAAATAGCACAGAAGGAAAGGTGAATTAATGTTGGATACTCTAAAAAAGGGAAACGTAAAGCAATGTCTTAGAGAAATGAAAATAATAAAAAAAGGTATCCTTGTTCAGTTCCAGTTGATATTCTGCTGAGGCTGGGAGGGGTTACAAGTTTAGCAGAGGGAATGAGTTCTTTCCCTTGTTAAATCAAAATCCTCCATTTTTAGGCTTCAAAGCAGGCTACTAAATTTTGTGAGAAAAAGCTGCACCGCAATTCTACCTAAGTTGCTGGGTTTTGTGAAGTGGTAGAAGCACTATTTTTGTTCAGTTATTTATCATGCTTTGTTGACCTTGTGCAAATACCTAGATTTGATGGAGGTACCATGCAGATCAGTGACCCATGTCTCTGATGTACTTTATAGGCCACTGATGTTGCTTACCCTTACTCCACCATAAGGGAGTGAGGCTCATTTGACATTTCCAGGCATTAAAGATAATTAAGTTGAGAATCAGCTCTAACAATTTCCAGAAGGAGTGTGGCCTGAAGCCCTTGGGGTTTAGAGCTTGGGAACCCAGCAGTACTTCCTTGCTTCAGCACAGGCATACAGCAGGACCATAGGCAAGCTGTCTGATCCAGATTTTTAAAGATATGTAGGTAGGCAGAGGTGGTAAAGGCTCTTAATGGGATTTTCAGAATGACATTAGTGTCTAATTCCTATTCAAAATCTGACTCCTTAGCTTGTCTGAACTGGATTCAGCCCGTGCTATGTTTTATTCAGCTGCTCTTTAGGACAGAATGGGAGGCATACGTACGGCGAGCGTGACTTAGAGGGAATAAACCGAGGTGTGCCTAGACCCCTGCTGAGTGTGCAGCTGAGCTCCCTTTTATCCTTTCTCTAATTCCATAATTTCCACCCTCCTTTCTGCAGAATGACAGAGACTCAACGGAGGAGAGGAAAAGTGACTCCATTTTGCCCAACCTAACAGCGATATATTTGGTGAGTACTCTACCAGGTAAATTTTTTTACTATTATTTTAACTTTTTTATTTAAACTTTATTTTGAATTGAGGTGATGTTTGGTGTGCCTCTGACTGAGAGGATTACCAGTGGTGTACAGTGAATGTGCCTCAGGCTAACTGTGAGGCTGCTTAGTATCCAAACCCACAGTAGGTCACTGTGCTGAGCAGGCCTGGTGTGTGGGTTAGCTGGGAGAGAGGGTGTTCCTTATGTGCACACTAGTGGGGTTTTATGCTAATTAAATCAAATTTTGGGGGGGCACCTAAGCAGTTAGGAGAAGTTAACTGTTCAGTTTTAGCCTTTGTTTCTGAAACTGAGGTTTTGCTAAAGATCTGTAGCTGAAATTTTGTTCGGTTGCTTGATTCTCTCCCGTTGGAAGTGCAAGTGCTGCCTTCATGGAGAAACAATGGTCTCCCTGTGGGGATGGGGAGATCCAGGACAACATTGTTCTCCTGAGATATCCTATGTTAGTCTATGTTATTTTAGCTTATTTTTTAGTGATTTAATTTTGTTTATATAATCTCACTGCCTGGCAGTCTTGGAGCATCTAGGGAACTTGGGAATGTAGGAAAAGCAGATTTATATGCCATGGAATTGCAACCTGATTGCAATAACTGATTTCACTCATTTGATTATCTGAAACAAATTGACATTCCAGACAACTTTGCAATAGGGCTGGAAGGAGACTCTACAGGAAATATTAAATAAGGGAACTTTAGGCAAGATCCCTTTCTCCTCCTCTCCAACAAGAAAGATTCCTGGTGCCAACCTAAAGGAATCTTTTCTTCTCTTTGAAAAAAGCAGACGTTCAGTGGCTAACAGCTCAGACACTGCTATTTGGAGAAAGGTGATGCCTTATAGGTAATCTACTTCACTCCTTGCAGTGCTACTGTTGAAACCAGTGTAGCACAGATAAGTTTATTTGGAAAAAAAAAAAAAAAGGTGCATTATGTTAATTGCTTCTCTGGCTTCTGTGACCTGCAGAGGGAATACTAATATGCTATATTAGTCCACTAATTAATATTTATTCTTTTACCTTACTGATAGTGGGGCTTGTAATAAAATTTTGTGGTATGTACTTATGATCCAGTTGTGTTCAAATGTTTATGAAATTTTAGAAGAATGGCAACTTTATTTTGACTCCAATGCTTTGAGATTGCATAACTGTAATAGAGAGACACTTGTGGGACTGCGTAGCACTAGATTGAAGCTTACATCTGACAAACATTAGTGAGATCTCACTTTCCTTTGGATCCAAGGGAGAGCAGTCTCTGTAAGTAGAAAAACATTTTGTGGAGACTGCAAGAAGAAAGACCAGAAATTCCTCTTCAGTCTTTTCCAAAAATAGCAAGATTTGAGTAAGGTTACGTGTTTTAACATGCATTAGAGAAAAATAATTGGCATGACCTAAATTCAGTACACTAGTTCTCTGTGTTATTTGCTGATAGTTAATTACTAGCATATTTCTTTATCCACAAGCGTGGAGGGGCTGGACATTCCCATCTTCCACACAGGAAATAATTTTATTTATTTAGCTTGAAGTTTGTGCATATCCAAATGCATGCAAAGTACTTGCCTAGTGACCTTAGAGTGAATTATTTGCACAAACTCTCCCCCTTCCCTGATCTCCATTTCATTTTGTGTGCTGCTTGGCCTTGGTTTTGAGTTGAAATGTGTTTCCATGATGAACAGAAAAGCTAACCAGACCAGCAGACTCAAATAACCTCTTTTCTGAAAGCGGAGATAACATGGATTGTGCCTGTGGCCTAAGATGCAGAGGATTTCCTAAGATTCTTTGGGATCCCTGGCAGACAAGCATTCACTGTGAAGTGCTTCAAAAAATTGTTGTGTCAACAAAGCTGGAGTGTGTGGGAATGTATCAGCTAAGGGGATAAGGCATTCAAGGACTAGATGAAGTGCATATTGTAAGGAATTGATTTTGTGGGAAAAAGGAAGAAACACAAAATATGAGGAGTGGTGTTCCGTAAAAATAGGAGCTTAGTGGTTTAGGCAGATACAGCTTTGAGGGACAGACGTTGACTCTTACCAAATAACCACTGGTAATTTTGCCTAATTTGCTTTACATGTCGGGCTTAAATCTGGAACTATAATATCTAAGAATATTTTCATTCTGAAAAACTTTTGGGGGTGGTGGGGGGAAAAGTTTTATGAAATTTGTTTCTATTTTGCTATTATACATTTGACTTATATAACAATATTGTTTGTTTTTAATTGTTTCAATAAGTTGGTGGTTAGAGTATCTTTAGAAGGATTAAAATGGGCTTCAGCATCTATTAAATCATAACATGTTGTTGCAGAGAAGGAAACATTAGATCAATATACTTTATTCTGACAATTCCGTGTGACTTAATATGCAGTGTGTTTATGCTAAAAGTCATACATTAAAAAATTCCTTGAGCATTTGTGCATCACTGAATGCTTTGTTTAGGTCATGCCTTTAGTGGTGTGAGGGCTTGCAAATCTGTGTGGGGGTGGAGAGGAATGATCCTATGCCCACGTATGAGCTTTTCTGTAAGTTGGGTCTATTTTTGGTATGCAGTGATGCGGAGGTACAGAGTGAAAATAAGGGCTCACTTGCAATGTGAAGGGCTGTAAAAGCTTTCCTATTGTGGGAAGTGCCTACCAAGCTCTTAGAGCAGTTGCATTAGTGTCCATGGGAATATTTGGGGTTTAATTTAGCATGCTAGATTAGGGCCTAATACCTTAATTAAAGCTCACATTTTTAATAAGTTTCCTGCAAACCCTTTGTGGCTGACTACAGTTGTGGAACAGACATAATATAAAGCCCATCTCTAGGGTTTTCTGTCGTTGGCAATTTTATGAAAGCTGTCATTCTATTTGAGAGTGATGAAGCTGACCAGCAAACATAATCATTAATGGAAGGATTCACAAATCTGACTAGACTTCTTAAAAAATGCTAATCCAAATAATTTATGCCAGTGACGTATTGAAATTCTATGTACCTAGCACATTTAGACTAATGTTTTTATAAAAATTGTGATAACTATTTCAGAAAAGCCTTTGTTAATTGATAAAAGAGCTTTTCCAGATAGAGGCTGCTTAATTCTCTTGTCAATTCCCATGTTTGGGATTTTCTGCTGTGAAAAGGAGTAAATGAATTGTCTGAAAAAAATTCAGAAATAATATAATTAGGATTTTTTATAACTTACAGACAAAGTGATTTAATTTTTAAACATTTGTATATAAAAGTGTTGAACAAAAATTCTTATATATGTTTTTTAAAAATCCAAAGAAACAAGCTCCCTCATGCCTGTCTGCTTTCCCCCTGCCACCCTTGCTCAGAGCGGTCAGTGCTTTCCCGCTGCCATCTCCTATTGTTGCAGCCAAGTGAACAAGGAGAAGGGTATGCTTCCTTTTGTGTCCTGTAGATAGGGCTTCTTAATTGATGACTGCTGCTTTCTTTCTGGCAGAAAGGAAATGAATGGGCAGTAGTGATTATAGCACATCTGTTGTTTTCTGGTGAGCATCCTGTACAGCAGTGAAACTGTCTTGAAGACTATTTTTTTTTTTCCTGTTGGTTGGTTGTTTTTTCTGTCCTGTTCAGGACTAGTTAATAGAGAGGGTACAGGGACAGTGTTGTTCCTTTATCACAGTTGTAGCCAGAGCAGAAAAACAAATTGCACCCTGGAAGAAAATGCTTTTCAAACAAGTGTATTTTACACATGCATACACACACACACACACAATCTTACAAAATCTTCAGGGATGTGCTGTGTATTGGTTGCATGTGAGTCCTGTCTTCATAGCTGACTGCCTTATAGATTTAATACTCCAAAATCAAGCTGGAAATGGCTTCCTTTGGGGAAGGGGAGAAATAAGATAGCATTCATACCAAGGACCCAAAAGCTGAAACATTCACACAGCTTTCACTACAATTTCTAAAGTGTCATTTCTGAGTCTGTGATACCATTGTCCAGCTCCTGCTTGGGCATCTACTGCTTGATGTGTTGCAGTGCAGCTCTCAGAAGTGCTGACAAACAAACTGGGGAGCTCTGTAGTGTGCTCCTGCTTGCCCAGAGAGGAGTTTGGACATGTGTGGAGCTCCTTACTTGGCTTTACAGATGACAGGGAGAGTTGTTCTGGAGACAGATGAATGGTGAGCTATTGGTAAGTGTCTGGCCTGAGAGAAGAATGAGACTTGATGCTGGGGAAGACAAATATCTGGAGAAATGATTGAAGGAGGCCAGTAAAGCAG
Organism: Urocynchramus pylzowi; assembly: GCA_013397555.1. NCBI lineage: Eukaryota > Metazoa > Chordata > Aves > Passeriformes > Fringillidae > Urocynchramus > Urocynchramus pylzowi. The sequence goes on along the minus strand of VZRH01003798.1, from coordinate 462,321 downwards.
CTGGGTGAAGTAGGTTATGGTAGCAGAGTGTACCACAGCTTGTCCCTTCTGTCACATCAGCCATAATTTTTCCACAACTTTTTCTTTTTAATGCTTGTATTATAAAGATGTGAAAGTGGTAGGCACTCTATGCAAACCCTGAGTGTGTGTCTTGATCATTTGTTCTCTCTTGCCATGTAAAGTGCTTGAAAAACCATTAATTGGAAGAGCTCTGTGAGTCTCAATCCTTACCACTTATTTAGTTGCTCTTTGTTCCTTCCTTTTCTTTCATCCTGCTTAATTGCACTGTTTCTTGTAAGTAAGGTGCCAGCACTCTGTTTTTGCACAGACTAAACACATTGGTACTTAAACTGACAGAGTTTGTGTTGGGCTTGGATGCAGCTGGTTAACTAAAGTCGGTGGGCTGGGTAGTGCTGCCCTCTTCCTTGGGGGTTTCTGATGCATATTGGATAAAATTGGGGTTTTTTTCAGCCCTTTCTTGTCACTTGCAATCCCAAGAGCTGCTTTGTCCCTCTCCTCTTAGGAGAGGATTCCTTAACAGAGGATATGTTGAGATGTACAACTTTCTATCCATAGGATGCTGTTTAGCTGGAAGCTTATAGCCTTTCAAAGTTTTTTCAAATAACAGATGCACCTGGCCACTAGAGATGGGAAAAGTGAGAGAGCATTCTGTGCTGTAGGTGCACACCAACATGGCTGAACACAAAATTCATGATACCATAAGTGAATTGTGCTGCAGTTAATGTCCCAGGTTAACCTTTAGTCATTCCTTGATCAGAACAGAATTCAGAAGATGAGAAAGCAGGTAACATAACCCCAAACTTAAATTTGAATTTAAATTGGGTGGAGTTTCCTTCTACCTGTGATAAAACTGGGTTTTTCTTCCCCAAAGACTTATCTAAGAGTAGTTTGAGCAACTAAGTAATCCTTTTGCTTTCTGAGTGAGATACACAGAGACCCTCTTCATGCCTCTGAAGCCTTTTAAACATTTAGCCTACCCCTATAGGATTTCAGAATTATCTTGCATCTCTTGGCAAGCATTATGGTGTAGCTAAATATTAGTCATGACAAAAGCCAAGTAATACAGGAAAAAAGCCCACAGAATCATTTAAAATTTATTTGTTCAAGGTTTTGTAAATTCCATTTTATGGATCTCTTAATATATTGAGCTTTATAAAGAGTGCAATATTAAGAAACATAATATATTGTTAATTTGAGCTTTTTACAATTCTGAGCACTGCAGTGATAGATTATTCTGCACCACTTGAATTATTTGTGAGAAACACTTGAATATTTGTGTGACTTAATGTATTCAAATTACTATATAGGAGTTTGCTGAGATGGTTTTTTATGGAATTTTGGCTTTTAGAACAGATGTGACTTCTTTTATCATGAGTTTAAGATGCGATACATGATGTAGAGCATGACTATGAATTGTTTTACAAAATTTTCAAAGACAGCTCTTTGAGTACATATGCATTGATGACTATACACATAAGCCAAAATCCTATTAAAAATTAAAAAATACTTCTTCCATTGAGGCAGATATTCATTAAAGCTTGATACATAGCTCTACAGTAAAAGAAACTTCAACAAGACCTTCAACCTCTAAAAGAAAGATTAGCTACTGCTTTTATCAGTATGGACATCGCTTTGAAGAAACTGAACATCTGGTTTCCTTTTGGGAGAATTATGTTCTGTCCACTTGACCCTTTGTAAAAGTAAATATTTTTATTAGTTATGTTATGTAGGAATTTGAAAAAATATTTAATACATGAAAAAAGCCCCAACCTTTGCATATTTAGCTTCAGTTACAGAAGTGCAATACATCAAATGATCTTATGTTCTTGATTAATGAGTTTCTATTGTATTAAAAATTATACCAATATGGAATTTGATAAGAGACATAACTTTTTCTTTGTTTTCCTCTTAATAAGAAAATATTTCTTTTTCTCCCTTTCTCCTTTGTCCCCTCCCAGAATTGTGTTTGTCAAACCACAGACATTTCAGCCCTCACTCCTTTCCTTCAGTTATGGCTGTAAACTGCACTTCCAGGGTAAATGCACCTGGATGATATTTGCTTACCACATAATTTAAAGTTACTCAGTAAAGGTAGTTACATGTTTTGATTGTGATCAAATAGAAGTTAAGGTTTAATGGAGATGTAGATTCTAATCCTGTTTTCAAGGTAGAATAGAGCAGAACGTAATATTGCAGTTGTTATATTTATTTTTCTTCTATGTAGAAAAAGATTTCTTAGGAAAAATGCCCTCCATGCATCACAGGTTTAAACACAAATGTTGTTTGTTTTGTGCTGGTATGAGAGTGAGTGGATATCTTTTAAAATACACAATATAGCCTTTTAACTAAGGAAAGGCATTGGACTTAATGAAATGTTACACTCGAGAAATTATTTTACAAGTCAAGCCAATTAGGAATTTTTCAGCCAAAAATATTTTGTTGGAAAACAACAATTTATTGAAAACAGAACATTTCACACAAGCAGTTTTCGACAAAACTATCAGCGAGAGAAGTTTTTCAGATGTAGGATTGTGAGAAAACATGTTTCAGTTAAATGGAAAAATAACAATGTAACTTAAAACTCAAGCAAATACTATCTCTCTAGAAAGCTCTGTCTCTATTTTTAATTGTACTTTCTTTTTGAATTAGAGTCCTTCAATGATCTGTTTCTCACAAGGAACATGGCTATTTTCACAATTCTATTTTTTATTTTTCAATTAAATGGGAAAGATGGCTTCCTAGCTGATTCTAGTCTATTGATGTTCATTTTTGCAAATTGTTCCCATGGAAAAGAGTCTTCCATTGTTTTAATGCAAACTTGCTGATAAATGGCAGACATGACATGACTCAAGTCATGACAAATGATTCCCTCTGTTCTTTTTCATTCTCCATTTGACATGTATCAAAATCTGCTGGTGACTTATCAGTGAAGTTAAGACTTACTCCAAATTCTTATGAATTTTATTTGTCCCATTTGTTGTTGTTATTATTATTATGATTGGTCTAAACTGTGTTGCTTATGTAATAGGCACTGTAAGTGCCTGTCTTTTTACTGGATGTGCCAGGGTTGAGGGTTTATTAATCTTCAGGGTGAAGTAAAGCCTTTCAAAAGACTGTGCTATCAGAGTAGACAGCTTTTGATCAAGTGGGTTGCAGGATAATTGAGCAATGCTTGTGCCAAATCTGTCTAGGATCTAAACCAAAAATACAGAGTTTTTGTGTTTATTTTGGGAATAGGTTCATAGTTGTCTGTTTGCCTTGTACAGCAATATTTATGAGAAATGACACTGAAGTGGACTTTAAACAGCATATTATAATATAAAATGTTACTGTGTCTCTGAAGCACATCTGGTAATGCAAGATGTAAAGCTATTAATTTGGTCAGGACAATGAGTTCTTTATGAACTGGGGCTAGCCCATTGAAATGAGTTTGCTCCTGAATTAATGATGATGGAGGGTGGGGAATTTGAAGTAATGACCATCTGCTGGGCTGTTGATGTCCAGCAGGCTTTAAGAGACAGAGTGACGCCTGTGGTAACATGCTTGGGCAAATCTTAATTTCTGTATTGTTGCTGAGCATAGAACAAGGAAAGAAAAGATGGATGAAACTGTAAAATTTAGGTAATTTTTGCATGAGAGAGAGGACTGTCTTCCAAGGGTTGAAGGTTACTATTATTCTCCATTCCTGAGAACAGCTTGATTGGATTCCCCCACCAGCCAGGAGAGATGAGAGGCAAAAAACCCAAATGTTTTTCACTCTGGGGACTGGAGGAACCCCACACAAGTGCTGTTGTGCTTCATCTCCTGTGGTGCAACACTGCATATGTGATAAACTGAGTCCCCAGCTCTTCATCCCTGTTGCTATTCATTCCATGTACCTAAATTGCTTCCCAAGATGTAGTTTAACTGCCTGAAACTCTAATTCTCATGAAACTCTTTAACAGCCTTTCAGCACTGAGAATTGTGTACATTTCTTGAGATTGTCAAATCATACATTGTTTTACCCGTACCGTTATGAGACATAAAGATACTTGAGTAAATTCTGTAGTGTAAATAACTGTATAAATGAGGGAGGAATGGAATTCCCCTGCACAAGTAATTTCCTTCCCTGCTTTCTTGGATATTAGTCTTCAAGGTGAGCGACAGAAGCCGCTGCATGCTTGCTGGAAATGAGATTAGTGGCTGGGGGGTTTTCCTTAAAACAAACTGGCAGTACTGGTAGAAAAATGCATGCTTCTTTCTGTGTATGTGGAAAGCATAATGTAAACACTCATCTATTTATAAGTAGGCATCATACAAATACCTTAATATCTCTATAGTATCATGCTTCCTGCCATTGATCTTTATCACTAAAAGTAAACAAATAATTTTTTTCTTTGATTCTTATATGTTAATCTAGGATTGCAACCTCTACTTCCAAAAATGCTGCTCATGGTGGATGTCTTGAAGATTATAGTGTCCATGGTGTTCTGATATGATTGGGTGGAATATTTTCAAAGTGTATTTCATACTCTATATGAAGTGTTAGCTTGGATATAGGGTTTTCCCTGCAGTCTACAGGAGCAGGCTCACACTTGAGAATAGGTGGAGTGCAGACTTCTTGGGGGAGGCACCAATATCCCAGAGGAATGTGGAATGTAAAACACTACCCAGTAATCAGGCACTGGGGGATCCATGTGCCATCTTCTTCAGGCTCTGCATTTGTTGAGCATTCAAGTGTTCTTCCTAAGAGATTTCTTTTCCTTTTTTGCAGCTAAAAGGTTGATCATCTTTTTTTCATTTGGTATCTTCTTATAATCTTGCTAAGCAAGCACTCTGATGCATCAGTTAAAGTAGATCTTGGATGGAGTTCTTGCGGGGTAGAAAAAAGAGCAAAACTGCAAAAAAAGCTCACAGAACATGTATGTGGTTGAAATGGACTTTATTATCTGTTTGAGTTTTAATACATGCTCGAATTGGTAAAAGAAAAATATATTTCTGTAATTACTTCCCTGAAAAGTGGAGCAGTTCTATTTCCTTAGAGAAATATGCTGATCTTCAGCTTCAGAGATTTGAGGCTGATAGTTACAGGTAATCTGTTTTAGCTAGTAACTTTTGTAACAAATTAATTAATCAAATAGTTGAGTTTGTGTAAATTTTGTTGACAGTTAACTTTGGAAAAAAAACAAAATAAATCTAGATATACTATAAAGGTTATGCTAATTCAACATATCAGAGTTTACATGATTCAAACCTCATTCCTTAATTTTATAGTTTTGTTTTTGGGGTTTTTTTTGCCTGATTGGTAGTAAGAACAATTTGAAAGAGATACCACATAGTTTGTGTTTTAAAATAGATCAAACTTTGCTTACATTTAGGTGTAAAAACTCAGAGCTGTCAAAAATAACAGGTAATTTTGAAGTTTGTTAGTTGACATAATGTTCACTATAGTTGCTTTTATTAAGTATCCTGGGTTCCTGTTTTCCACAAGTTGGGGTAGATGCTAAAATGACTACACAGTTTTTAAAAAGTTTGGCCTTTGTTTTTTAACTATGATTCATTGCAACTTCTTCCCAAACTTTAATAGTTTTTGCTTAAACTGTATTACAACTGGATTTAAAAAGAAAACCTGAAGCCCCCAAACCACACAAAATTCCCTCCCATTAAGGATCTGCTTTACATTTCATGCTGGCATTAGCCTGGTAATACGACAGAGATGTGGTAGACTTAAACTTGTGTATGGAACAGCCAAAAGAGGAATTTCCTTGCTACAGGAGAGATGGGCAACTGCCCCTGAACTCTGCTTGTGCAAAAGTCTCTTGCTCTGACACAGTGGAAGGAGGCACCCACCATTTGTTGGATACACAGGAGCTGAAAGTTGCAGAGAGAGATCTCTGGAAGTACAGAGACAGAAAATTATGCTTCTTTTTGAAAGGTTTGTATCTGGTCTGTTTTAAAGGTCAGGACTGAAAGGTGGAAGCAAACCCTGACCAAGTGGCATATGCATCAGGGAAGAGGTGTTCAATTGCATGTAGTTATACTTTCTCCTCTGCAGAAAGTATGGTTGCCTTTTCTTCTTTCTTCTCTCCCTGTTCAGCTTTTTATGCCAGTGTGTGTTTTTCTGTCTCTGTCTCCATTCAGAGTTCTTTAAATCTTTGAAGTGTGTAATAAGACACAATTAAGAAAAAATTATTCTAAACTATGTGTCAGCAAAGTTTTAAGGAGCACAGGTGGCCTGAGAGAGGAGTGCTGTAAGTGCTTTTTACCTGTGTAAAATTCAGATGGGCCTAGGAGTGTTCCAGGCCTGGGAGAAGAATGTCTGTGGTGGTCATGTTTACTGGTGGGATGCTGGGAAATGACAGCCTCTTCCAGAGACAGTTTCCAGGCATGACTCAGTCCCTAGTGCAGTTCAGCCATCACTCTTGAGAGATGGCTTTTATGCTCCCTGTTTTGGAGACTAGGATTATTCATTACCACAGATGTGTTATTCTGTCCCAGCTTGCTTTTGCACCCAGGAGCAGTTTTTGGGCACATCTAATGCATTAATTTAAGAATAGCCTTCGTTTTTCTGATGATGAAACCCTGCAATGTAACCTCAGCATTTATTCAGCATCAGAGAATCTGCAGGTGGGTCCAGAAATCCCGCGAGTGTTTTCACTGTGGGGAAGATCAAGGGTCACGTTTTATTTGATGTCAGCACATCTTCTCAGTCAGCATTTCTTGCAGAGTTTTAGTTCCTTGCTCGGGTAAGTTTACTCTACAGAATTGCTATTGTTTATTTCAAAGTGAGTTTCTGGATTGTTTGTTTTGTAGAGAGAAATGGAGGAGTTTGGAACTGGGAAAGAGGAAACAGAAGAGTTTGGAACTGACTTGGCACTGGTTACATTGATATGCCCTGGTGGGTGAACACACAGTGGTAACTACTGGGGGAAAAGTGACAGTAGCTTGGTGGTATCTCCAGGAATACTGCAAGGCTGTGGGAAAGTGGCAGGATGAGAAGGAGATCGAGTAACTGTCATCGAATTTAAAGGGAGCAAATGCTTCTTCCCCCTACTCCTCTTGCCTAAACACACTAAGGCTCAGAGGGCTATAGAAATTCATTTGCTGATCAGATAGAGTGGTTCCCTGCTTTTTGTGGTAATATACATAACTCTTAGTGTGTGTTTGAAATACAACAGGGACTTTTTCTTTTTTTCCTGTGGCCCCACTGAATAGGCTGGCATAATCCCAGAGTGAGGAAGGGCCAGGTGGTTTCCTCACTCTGCTGTGCCTCTTGCTGGGTTCAGTGAGAACCTGGTGTTGTTAGTATGCACTCTGTGTGCCTGTGTTCCTCAGAGGACAAAATGGGGGCTAGGCAGCAAGAATGGAGGAGCTGGGGGTTTTATGTACTAAGGATAGTATTACATAACTTGAAACAGCATTATTGGAATACCTCTGTGTTGTTTCAGTAGATCAGTACTTAATATTTGAATGAAACATTAGGGTTTATAAATGGTTAGTTATGTGTCTTGGCAGTGCTTTAGGTTTGTTCCCCAGTTATTAAACTCAGAAGGGTGTTTTGCAGAAAGTTCACATAAGTTATTTCTTTTCTTAAAAGTGGAAGAAAAGGAACTTTCATCTGAATTCACTGGGCTTAGCTCTGAGAATTCAAAAGGCTTTAGAAACTGGCTGAAGCTCTTGGTACTGACTTGAGTAATATCCCTTTGAATATTTACTTTAATCAAGCCTATTTAGAGATTCCCGCTCATACCCTGTCCTTATTTTTGTTGGTTTCCAGTACTAGATCAAATGACCAATGAAATATAAAGCTGTTTTCTTAAAAATAGGTTCTTCTGGAGTTGTCACTGGTATTGCTGTAGCTGGATTTTATGCTATTTTAGCACAAAATAGGTATTTGTTTGTTTCTGTGTTTGAAAGAGAAGTCTTGAGTTATTTATTTTATTTTCTGGAAAGGTGAATGAAGTGCAAAAGTGCACAATGGCTCAGACTCCATGCAGTTGTCGAGAATTACTTATAAACAACTGATTGATCAGACCATGTCTGTTGGACTGATGTAGAAAGGAAAAAAACATTCATCTGAAGGAAATCACCTTTCCAACCATAATACTCTTAATGTTATTTTTTCCCCATATGTTTTTTCTGAATGAAAGTAATATTTTGGTCAGTGGCCAGTGAAGGTTTGCATTTGGCGATTCAGTGTTTACAAAGAAATTTAGCTCTTCTGGGAAAGAATAGTGGAGATAAGAGGCTTTATATATTTATATAGAAGGAGATTCCATGTCAAGAGAATACAGCAATTTAACCCAAAAGAAATGTTTATTCAACAGCTTGTCACCTGCTTCTGTCAAAATGGGCATTCAAATTCCTTTGGAAATTCTGGCAGGTTAAAGATTGTTACCGTGAGTGGTTTCTCTTTTACCAGTTTTACTCTCCTAGGCTCTATACTTGTGCTGATCAAATATAAGTGCTGAAATAATTTCCTTTCCATTTCTAGTCCTATTTCATCTAATATTCCTTATTCTTTATAATGAATATATTTAATGACTGTATAAATGCATGTGCTCTGTCAGAGATTAAGCATGAATGTAATTTGAAACTGTAGTTTCTCTGTGCTCTGCATATGCAATTCAGTGCCACAAAAGCCAGTGGGACTATGCCTGCAGTTACAGAACTCTGAACTGGGGACATACTTTTCAAAGCTAATATACAGCAAGAGGGTTCTGGCTTGTCCATCCTAATTAGTTACAGTGTTCTGTAGATAACTGCAAACTTTGGCTCTAGAAAGCATGTTGTTTGCAAGCCACGCTTCAACAGTTGCACTCTGGAGTGGCTTGATAAATAGTGGAGTGTTTTTACAGGAAATGTCCCAATCTGAGTTATGAGGCCATTCATTTGGGTAAATTGCAAGGGAATGTACTCAATGCTGTTAGCTTGTCTGTTATTAATTTCCTCTTTTTTAACATGTGTGCACAGTGTGTATATAAATATATATACATATATACACATAGATGTATGTATTCCCAAAGCAGGGAGAAGGAAAAGCTGGAGGAATGTGAAAAGGTCCTGCAGTCAGCTGAGCCTGGCCTGAGCCAGGGCTGGGGGGCTGCCAGGTTCGGCAGCGTTTGGAGCCTGGAATATGTCAGGGCTCAGAAAGCTTTAGCCATTGACTCTTTTATATGATTTGCTGTGTTGTTTCCTAATGTTGCATACTCTGTGATGAAAACAAAACCCTAAAATTTTCATTAATGATACTTCACTGAAGTTAGAAAGTTAGATGGACTTTTTCTGGTGGCTGTGGGTAAAAAAAACGCAACAAATGTGTTTCAGAGGGCATGCCTAAGTAGTTATGTATGGCTGTACTTCGGCTAGCCACTCAAATGACAATTTCTGGAAAAGCCAACTGAGTATTACTTATCTAATAATTATAAAGTCCACCTCTAAACCTCTCATTTCAGCAGTAATGCCATAGTCAGGCAATTGCAGTTGAAGAAGAGACACAAATGGGCTTTATAGGAGCCCGTTCTCCTCATGGTGAATCTGTGTCTGAGCCTTTCCTTATAAATGTAACGGTGTCACTGTGTGTCATGGGGACAAAACTAATGAAGGATCCACATATAAAGCAATAATTATCCATTATTCTGGTTTTAAGTAGGCTTTCCCTTCATGAACATTCCCCTTGTCAGCAATGCCAAACCAAACATGCCTTTCTATCTCCCCAAACCGACGCCCCGGCCCCCCCCCCCCCCCCCCCGCC
>VZRH01003798.1:378020-452539 GCA_013397555.1 Urocynchramus pylzowi | reverse complement strand
GCCCCCGGCTTAAACTCTCCAAAGGAGTTTACAGTTGAAGGGGAAAATATCATTCTCTCTTCTTTATTTGGAATTACATTGTTTAGGAAAATTTTTAAGAAAGTAAATTGACTTTCTGGACAATGTTGACATTTTTGTCTTTCATCAGTATGTCCTTATTCTGGAAGTTCTGTGGTTTTCTTCTACAATGAGGTCTGAAGTTATTTCTTTGAAAATATGCAGTGAATCCAAACATATTACAAGTATTTTACAGAAGAGGTGTAGCAGCCTAATTGGAGTTGATGCATACTAATTTCTCTGCTGTTAGCCAAATTGGAAGAAAAACAGCAGTGCTTTCAAAAAATATGCACATGAGAGAAGAAATTTGTGATTTTAACTTGGTGCAGAGCAGCATTTTGTGGTTTGCTGGTTTTTGGTTTGTTTTTATTTTGGGGGGTGGGGGAGGAACTTTCAGAAATGTTTTTAAGTGCAGAGAAGAAATACCCCTGAAACAGCTGATTTTGAATAGCACTTTTCTGTATTTATACCCTTAAAAAGCATTGAGTTGTTCTGTACTCTTGGAGTATTTGCTTTTGGATGCACCTTATCTCTGTCAAGTTGTCAGGGTTTACAGTGCATACTGGTTATGGGAGTTGAGGAAGATGTCATTCCCTATCTCAGTGCCTTGACTTTGGCCCTACACAGAGTTAAAACACATACAAATTTCATTCTTCCCAGAGATAATAGCTTTCTATTGACCTTGAATATAAGGAATTTCTCTGTATGAGGGCTATGAAGTTTTAATTTAAAATGAGACAAGCCCCAGAAAAACCTTCAATTATTATCATAGTCCTGTGATTTCAAGAGAAACTACCCTGCGCAATAGACGCAGCCTGATGTCCTTTCTGAGCGGATGGCAAGGTTGATTTCCTTTGTTCTGATGAGTAAGTGTGACAAAGTTAGTGAACTTTAGTTGGGTGTCAAGAAACTTCCTGAAACAGAAATGAAAAATAGAACAAGGAAGCGTCAGAGGGTGAAATCCTGCAGACATTATAAGATTATTTCTACCATGGTCAGATCCAATTCTTCAGATGTATTGGGATTCACTGGTATGTTATCCATCACTGTAATATTTATTCAGCACATAGGACTGGATTCAAGTTAATTTAAGGCTTTGCATATTATAGTTTATTTTCACTGTTATTTGACTTGTTTGCTGTAATTGGATTCCTTGGGCTCCAACAACAGCTTTGCTTCCTCGCAGCCTGTTTTGACTTTATGTCTTCCATTAAATGGTACATTTGCCCATCAGTGGTCTTTTCTAAGATGATGTTTAGTGATACCCCAAGCACAGTAGAAAGAGAAGTGTCTTTTTAAGTGCTACAAAACCTCTCTAATAGAAAAACAATTTGGAGGAGGCTTACAGCCTGTAAAAGCAGATACCAGGGGCTCTTTACTATATATGCCAGATGTAAGTCTGGAGGATTGTTTGTTTGTTTGTTTGTTTTGCTTTTTTTTTCTTGTATAAAAGAGAAATGGGAAAAAAAGTTGACTGTTAGGATGCTAGCTGGGTNTTTTTTTTTTTTTTGTATAAAAGAGAAATGGGAATAAAAGCTGACTGTTAGGATGCTAGCTGGGTTATGGCTCATTTGATTTTTTAATATCTGTGAGCGGAGCAGAACAGCAGCAGCAGTCCTTGTTTTTAACCAGAAATCTTAAAACTGTGGTTGCTGAGCACTGGAGGCTTGAATATAAAAAAGACTAAAGAGGGACAGAATGTGAAAAAGACTAAAGAAGGACTCTTTGCATGTGTGCATCTCTCTCATTTTTTATTAGCCAAATCAGCATCTCTCCTAATTGTAGCAAAGTTCAGAGCTTTGAAAGGAATTTGAGTAATTCTGCGATAAACAATGCTGAAATTCTTTCCTCTTCAGTTTCCTTTTCTTAACCATGTGCACTATAAAGCAATCTCTGCTACTTAAGAAGTTTGACAGGTTCACATCCAGCTGTGGAATATTTTGGAATTTTTTTTCTTCATTTATTCAGCCAAAACTTTTAGCCTGGTAGTGAGGTTTAAGCTCTGCAGCTCACTAGAATGAAATTGTAGAATGGCTTTGGTTGGAAGAGATCTTAAAGATCATCTAGTTCCAGCCTCCCTGCCATGGGAAGAGACACCTTCCACAAGACCAGGTTGCACAGAGCTCTATCTATCCTGGCTTAAACACTTCCAGGGATGGGGCATTTGCCACTTTTCAGGGCAACTCCTTCCGGTGCCTCACCACCCACAGTAATAAATTCATCTAAACCTATTTCCTTTCAGTTTGAAGCCATTCTCTCTTGTCTTGTCACTACATGCTCTTGTCAAAAAATCCATCTCCAGCTTTCTCATAGGCCTGCTTCACATACTGGAATGCCACAGTCAGGTCAAGCCTTCTGAAGCCTTCTCTTCTCCAGACTGGAAAACCCCAGTTGTCTCAGCCTTTCCTCCTAGGAGAGGTGCTCCATCCCTCTAATCAATTTGATAGCCTTCATCTGGACTTTCCTCAACAAAATACAAGACCTAGTGCATTTGTAGTTATATTTCTCTTGAGAAAGATGGAAGAAGAGGGCGTGCTAGTGACCAGTCAAAATACCTAACGAAGATTTTTTAAAAAATACTTTAAACTTTATTTTCCCCCACAAAGTCTGAACAGTTGCCTGGGGGGTATAGCTGGAATGGTGAATGGTGAGCAAGGCAGAAGTGCAGCTGTAAACCCAACATTCAGAGACTGTATTCAGGGTGACATGGTAAAAGGACTGTGTAAATTCTGACAGTGACAGAGAATTTGTTGAGGGGAAAGTCAGGTATTCTTTTCTGGTAACTGTCAGGCCATGGGTTTGACTGTTACCACAATGTGAGGACTTGCACCCTAAAATCCTGTAGTCTCTTTAGTGCTGTGACTGTTGTATGTGCATAGTGCTTTTTGTGCTATTTCTGCACTTGTTATATGCATTACTGAAGAGTCACGAATTAATGGTGCTGGAAATAAGCTCTTGTAATAAAGAAAATGTTGAACTTCTTGTCTATGTTGAGGCATTTGGTTTATTTTTGAATAGGTTTGTTTCAAATTCAGTTTTCTTTGTGTGGCCCTAATTAGCCTTAACAGTAGAAGTACTATTATCTAAAAAATTAAATCAGGAAGCAATGTAAGGAAAGCTCAGTTAAAAGATTTTATCTCTATCTTTCTAAGCGTCATTAAAGAGAACTATGCTGTTGGTTGGTTTTTGCAGAGTAACTACAAAATTGTATTGTATTGTAATGTATTACAATGCATTACTTGGGGCTCTTAATTTGCTCAGAAAATGCTTTGCTTCGAATATGTTGTGTGCTTCACTGTATGGTTGTTGAGTAGCAGATTTCTTTGAGGAGATGACAATGGTATTTTGTGATAACGATAGCTGTTGTTGGCAGCTATGACTTGCTACTGCTGTCTGCACTCACGAAGGTCTGTGCTGAGACTTGCCTCTAAGTCCCTAAATATCTTGGGACTGACCTGCTTATCCTGCTTTCCCTTGGTTTTCATCAGTGTATGTCAGGCATGTCCTGTGCTGAGCCACTTTACCTAAGTCTGTCTGTTTTCTCAAGCTTAGATTCAAAAGAAAATGTCTGAAGTGACAGACTTTCTGTATGTAAGTGAAACATGATCTTTTGATGGATTTTTTTTTCTTTGTTCATGTGGGGTTTTTTAACTTTAATGAAGACCTGGAAGAGCTGCTGAGATTAACTGCACTATACAAAGACATGAGAGAAGCAGTATGTGTACATAATTTGAAAAATGCCTGGTGCTTTACAAAATAATTCTGTTCATTCTGGTTATAGGGAGTTTTGAAATAAGCAAAAGGTGATATAGCAGCTTAGCTATCAGGCTACCCAACCCCAAATCCAGACTCGAGTGAAAGGCACGACAACTCAGAATGATTTTTAGCCCTCGTCCGACACACTGACCAGGAGGGAGAGACAGATTCTGCTGCGAGCCCTCACTTTTGTCTTCCCGTGGAGCAGCAGCGTGTGGCACCGGGCGGAGCAGCAGCGAGTGCCACCTGCGGGAGCTGCGCTGGAAGCGGAGCCTTGCGGCTCCGAGCATCCTGGGAAGGCGCTGCCGCCTCTTCCCAGCGCCGCACAGGGAAAAGAAAAGAAAAAAGAAAACTTGGGTCTGTCAGTGTTCTGTAGCGCAGCGTGATTCCTCGTCATTTTAAGCAAAGCTGCATGTACAATAGAGAACATGCTAAAAGATATTTTCAAAAGTACTCGCCAATGGTTCATTTTTACAGAAAGAGAAATAGCAATAGTTAATTGTACTAAGGGATTTCTTACAAACTGCACTGAGATGACTTGAGTTTGAAAGACAGTGCTTTTGCTGAGCTGAGGAGAAACTACTGTGATCACCACAGAGTTAATGCATACATGCAGGAAATACATGCATTTCACCAATTAAAGCGGATGTCTTTCTGCTTAGGCTTTGAGCATATGCTTCACAAGGGTATTTGGGGAGTGTCAGTCAAGGTTTTGATCCCTCTTCCTCCTCCCACAAGACCCTGTGGGGAGTTTTCCTCTTTGTTTCACTTGGCATAGAAGCAGCATATGCTGTTTTAAGTAAGGAGCCTTGCAACGTGGTTGGACAAAGGCCAAAAGTTGAGTATGGCTCATCTTTTCAAGAAGTTCTATACAAAGTTTGAAGGAGAAAATATTGTGTCACATGCCCTTCTAGACCTCATATCCGGTGTTACTTTGTAAAAAATACCCTGTCATGCCTTGCAGACAAACATGGTGATTAGCTGCTGAACTTGATCTTTTAGTGGGTTTGGAAAACCATGACCAAAACCTTGGAATAGCACTGGGAATGGATTCAAAAGTGTTGGAGAGACGGGAGGAGGAAGAAGACATACGCGTAGCAGTTAAACCACAGAGGAGCCAGACAGCTCATTCCTTACATTGGAACATTTATGATGTTTTTCACTTTCAAACACTGCAAATTGCAGTAAACCAGAATGAAAGTGACAGAGGGATTCTGTGATTTGGTCTTCACCTGCTGGCAAAAAGTTAAGTATTTTGGATTGGAGCCACAGTATGGATGATTATAGGCAGAGGATGCTGTAGATTAAATATGTTTTGGAGAAGTGGGCAGGAGAGAGAGTGATGTTACTGTGATTTTCATCAATGGGCAAGTGTGTAAAGGGGATTTTGCTCCTCCTTGCCAAGATTGATCAGAGGGTCTTGTTTTGAGCAGCTCATCTCTTGCTGCATTTGTCTTAAGTGCCACAGTTACCACCTTTCTGTGGAAAAGAAAGTGAAAGGATGGCGTGGTTTGGGAATATCAGCAAAATCTGTAGCATCTTACCAAAGAAACCCCACAAAATCCAAACCCCAAGCTCCAGCAAAACCCCTCAAAGCTGGAACATTTTGTTGATGTGCAGGGGGCAAAAGACTGGAAGATTTTTGTGGGACATTGTTGTAGAAGGGAAGATGGAACTTGCGCCCAGAGTGCTGCTGGAAGGGAATGAAAGGAGCCCTTAGAATTCTGTGCAATTTTTGAAGGAATAATTATGAACTTGAAATTACACTTGACTCTTAAACAGGTACGGCCACATTACTTAGGAAGGCTGAGGGGTGACGGTGAATAGGAGCAGAAATGAGGGCTTGGTTTATGTCCTCATAACTGCTAGCCCTTAGGTCAGTGTTATTTAGGGTTTCTTTCAATGTCACTTCTTGGTTCATGTGAAAGAACTGTGTTAGTGTTAGCATATAAACTTGTTTTATGGTTTATGTGACCTGGGATCAAAGCTATTCTCGCGGGATTCAGAGCAGCAACGCATCTGCTCCAGAAGAGATTTTGTAGGCAAACAAATGGCAAAAACGAGATCAGGGACAGATGTCCTTATTCTCTAACAAAGATAATATGCAGCTGCGAACAGTCAAATGTCAGAGTGTGTTGATGTGAGTATGAATTTTTCTGTAGCCGTCCTTGGAGTTTGGATTTCTTCCTGAAACCTGAGAATGTGAGTGCTGGATTTGGTGTTCTGTAAGTTGTTTTGCATTCAGAAATGCAACATCCAGTACCATTCATCCAAGAAGGATGGATGACTGTGCAGGCTATCTCTGGGCATCCAATTGCCTTTATTTGTTTACAAAATATTTCATGTGAAAAACCCTTGTAATATCTATTTTATTTCTACCCCTCTTGCACCTTTTTTTTTTTTTGATTGCTGAAGGAGGAACTCGTCTAGATACTATTTAAAAAATAAACCAACAGATAGTTTTTCTGTTAACAGCACAGTATGCAATGTATAATTTCAGAACTTCAGTTGTTTTACATGTATTGATGTGTGTATAAAGCACTGACTGTTTAATCTGTAAAAAGCTGCATTTAAAACATTGTAATAAAACATTGTAAGGGAACATGTATTCTGATTGTGAATAAAGTGACCACAGCAAACTCTTCTATTAATGCTGATTATGCCTTTGGACGATGGGGGACAAGTGCAGTGTCTGTTATTGAAAAGTGACTGTATTTGACAAGTTTTTGAAGAAATCAAACCAACTTTCTTAAATATGATAGCTTCCAGCTATTTGGAGCAGATGTAGACTAAGGGCCAGGAGTTTGACTCAAAGGAGGAGGTTCAGTGATGATCAATGGTTAGTGATGATCATTGTTCAACATAAATACATAGCTGAGCTCCATAGTTACCTCTGCAAACAGTCCTGTGACAAACAATAGTCTCTTTCAAGTGCTTTAATGCTTTTTTGAGAATGTAGGAATAATTTTTTCAAAGAATGAAAGTGGAACAGAAGTATTCTCTCCAATGGAAATTTGTCCATGAAACTTTAAAACAGAAAATTGTGATTAATAGTGATTTTGAATACTTGGAAACCCTTAGTGATGGTTTTCTTTTATTTGGGTTCTTTTTTTGCAATGATTTTTTAAAAGTACTTTTTAGCCACCCATGTGCTATAAATTTGAATGTTTTACTAATTCACCTACAGCACACTATTGGCTTACATGCTGTGTTTAAAGGATCTTATGTTTTTCATAAAGCTAAAGCTGATTTGCAGTTTTTAGCAGCTCAGAATTTTAAAGGCAAATCAATCTACTGGTAGGAACAAAAAATTTCTTGAACTAGGACCTCCCAGTATGCCTGTTTGGGTGGCCCTGGCTGATTATGGCCCATGAAAATGCATGGTCATACATCTGAATGGTTTTGGTTGCTGTTAAAGAGTTTTGCTTAACGGAGAAATGTAAACAGTATAGCTGTGTTTATTCATAAATTATCAATGCATATGTATTTCAAGTTCTCTTACTAGGATGTCTGTGAAAAAGTGCTCTAAGCAATAGGTAGCAGTTTTGACTGATGAATTCAAAAATACAAGGTACCTCATGGACTACCAAAATAGCTGAGCCCGAGATTCAGAGACAATTGAAACTATTTCAATAATTACATTGCAAGAGTATTTAGAAGGGTCTACATGGAATGTTTTTATAAGGTATTTAAAAACTTTGGGATACTACTGCTAATAAGATATTCTGGATAAGTGGAAATTATTTATATACAAAGTGAGCAAGCATTATTTCCTTTTAAATTTACTAGCAAGTTTGTACCCCAAATGCTGCTTTTCGACTGGATTTTACATGAGTCCAGCTTGGCCTTACTGCAGAGAGAGATTTAGTTTTTACATTTTGTTTCCTTGTCTGATTAATAGTTTTTGTCAGAGATTTCCTTTCTAGCTTGAAAGGAGCAATTTTATAAATAAAGGAATGCTCAACATTGACTTCAGTTTTTTGAATAATTCAAAACTTGGTGTGTTACAGAAAACAGAACAGAGTTCTGTGTTAGTTTTTTTAAATTTTTTTAGTATATTCTGTAATTTCTAGCAATAGCATGGGACTGGTTTGCATTAATGAGACAGAAAGGGGAAAGGTATTTTTAAAAATATATAGATTTGTGGACTTTTTAAAGAAGTAATAAAATACTGTTTTGTGCCATGTTACTGGACTGCAGTTTTTAGATGCAATGTTTTCATTTGACAGTGAATTGGAAAAGTGCTGAAGACTGTGTTGTGTTTGCACCTGGTTGTACAATTCTGGTACAACTAATCTCCTATAAGCTTTAGAAAAAGCAGCAACAAATTTCAGACTGTTTCATCACTGAAAACCTTTACAGACAGTAACAAGAATATTTGGGGGAAAAAATTCTTTATGGAGAGGGTTTTTCAAGCATTGAAATAGACTGGCCAGGGAAGAGGTGGACATACATGGAGATATTTAAAAGATACGTAGACATGGCACTTAGGGACATGGTTTAGGGGTGGACTTGGCAGTGTCAGTTTAACAGCTGGACTCAGGGATCTTGGAGGTGTGAGAGTTTCTAGATATTGTTCTGAAGATGCACTTTTCTAGGCACAGAGGCTGACTTTCTTTAAGCTGTTTTAGCTGTGTTAAGCCCTTGCTATCATGTTTTGTAATGCAGAGCTGCTAAACTGGCAAGTCTGTAGAAAACCATTAGTGGGACTGTAGTTTTTAAAATTGCCATGGATTATCCAAATGAGCTGTTGAGACAGAGTTGTTGCAGCAGGGCAGGTCTGAACCTGTTCAATAAATACCTTGGTTTGAGTGCAGTAATTCAATGATCCAGCTTTCAAGTTACTATTCCATTATTAAAACTGACAAGGTCATTCAACGCCCATTTGAATCCCACTTGGTTTTGTACTGGGAATGGTAGGTCATACTCCATAGCAAGGGATAAGCACAGGAACTCCATTAAATTTGGATAAATGACTGTTGGGGTGTGTCTTACTTGCATTAAAATTGCTTTCTGGTTTTGAGTTTTGATAACAGAAAAGCAAGGCTATCACTTCCTTAGAAGACCAAGTAGAAAAGGCTGGCCTACTTAAGACAAGAAAAGATTTGACTTATATAAATAAAAATCAGGGCAGAAGAGACAAGAAAAAAAAGTCTTCTTTGTCTTACTTGTATTCAGCACCTCTACAAAATGTCAGTGAAGAAGCCCAAAATTATTTCTGAGACTACTGATTTTAATTTTTTTTTTATATTAGCAGGTCAGTAAGTGACTCTGTGAGCATTTTCATGGTGAAGTTTACTTAAGATATTTATTTCAAGTCTATGCAACTCCAACCAACCAAAACCAGAAAACAAATATGTGTATATGTTTTTCCATTTTCAACATGTTTTTTCCTGAATAATTGATATGAAATGATTTATTTAAAATTTAAATAAAATGGTTTTTGTATTTTAAAATTAATCACAGAAAGTAAATATAGTATTTATTGATGAAATTTCTTGTTTCAAATATATTGTGTGGTTAACTGGTTCCTATCGACTTTACTAGTAAATCACTGGATAGCTGGAATTTGATTGATAAACCTGTGTAATGTTCAGAAAATATGTAGTGAATCATTGAATGCAGAGGGTTAGACATGAGCTTGCCAAGTTTTAGAATTAGTTGGTGTATTTATTCTAGCCAAATGCTTAGTGATGATAAGCATAGATAATTAAATTTGAGTAATCTGTTTGAAGAACAAATTTTTTTTTTAATTGTCTTGTGGAGAGTGGGTTCTGTTTTACAGCAGATTTATAAAGGAGTTTGGAGACCCCTAGGTTTTTATAGTTGTTTAAGCCTCTGTTGTGGGCACACTTGTTTACTCAGTTTGTGGCACTGTCCAGCTGTGTTTTATGAACTCATAAACTTATCCTTCAGGTGGATAAGCATTACAGCTATTAATTTGGGGCAGTTAGAGAAGATGTTTAGCTAGCTCACAGTCTTCAGTGTATGTACTGTTGTGTGGATGAAACATCTATATTAAGGACAAAGTGATTCCTGAGTAAGATATGGTGGATTTTATCTTGAGTAGAGATGAATTGGCTGATCTAAAAAGTCATACAGAAAATCTAGTAGAATTTCCATCCGCTGAATAGAAATTAATTTCTACCCTAAGGTGTGCTAGTGGATTGTAGCCTCACATGTGTCTAATGTTTCTAAGTATTTTACATATTTGTGAATTAAATATGACAAATATACTTGCCCTGGATAACATACCTGAAATACTATTTTATGACTTAAACAGCTTGAGAAATCCTACAAATTTTCTAAAATAACAATAGTTTGGTTGTAATGTAAACCTAAGCTCTTTATTGGACACTAGGGCAGAAATGTTTTCATTTTATGTCTGAGGATAGGACTTAAAACAAGCAAGATGAATTTGAAAGCAAAGTAATTCAAGAAGGGAGGAAAAAAGGGTGATTTATTTGAGTTCAGTCTCAGTTCTGAGAGGGTTATCCAGGGAGGTCTCCAGTAACTCTGGATCTGATGGCTGTCTTGAAAACTGCATGCAAAATCTGCTCTTGGCCTTAGTGTTGCTGGAAAGTAGATAATTCCTTCATTAAGAATTAAGGCTCTGCTGTGAATATTTCCAACACTGTGCACTCTGTACAGTGCTGTACACAGCACTGAGCTGTGTGAATTGTCAGCTGAGGTGAAGTCCCTGTCCCACTTGGCACACAAACTCCTTCAGACAGAGAATCATCCTTGCTCTGATTTGTCTGGTCTTGGTGCATCCTGTCTGATCTTGAGGCTTTCATTATGTAAAATGGAGTGCCAGCATTGCTGGTGATGGGAAAGTATTCAAAGGTGCTGGAAAGGAGGATACAAAATCCCAGCCAGTGTGTGGTGGCCACGTCTTGAGCACTGGCCAGTACCACAGCGGGTACATAAGGTTGCTGTAAGAGGAGACATGTTCACTGCCTTCCTGAGAAGCCTTTTCTTCTCTGCCCACTGCTGTGCTGGAAGAAATATTAGTGCTCTACAGTGTAGTAAAGCTTTAAGTTAGTGGGATTTTCTGTTTGATGCAGGCTGCTGTGACCCTCCGGATGGTCACTCCATGGTTAACTTCAGCAGTACCTGAGTGTAAGCAGCTCTTCCATCCCAGTTCAGAGACCCCTCACTAGAATTAACTGAGGCAGAAAAATGGGTGAAATCAAAGGCAGAAGTTCACCAGATGTAATTAGTGCTCTCAGGTATGAGAGGCTTCTTTTGTGCCTACCTGGTAGTACATCCAGCTGAGAGCCTCCTGAATGGTGCTGCAGTTAATCCTGAGAGAAGTTTGTCTGTATACACTTCTTACACACAGACACAGAAGCGATGAAAGCTCAAAACCCATCCTTCACAGGGGCTGTGAGCAGGGGAGTGCCTTACTGAAACATGCTGGTTTTGATGGAGAACTCTGCCTTTGCTTTCTGTCCTTTAGGTTCTACTAAGCCTGTGTCTGCAGAGATGCCAGATAAAACACCAGGTGCTACAGAGCCTGTGCCCAGAAGTGAAGGTTAGTAGTTTTCTTCCATTTTTTTGACTATTAAAAAAAAAAGAAGCATTGGGATTCTGTGAAGAACTTTTTGAAGTTAAAAACTGAGTTGTCCTTACTGGCCTTAATTTTAAGGGAGAACTGGATTAGTATTATATATGCATGTTTATCTAGTTAGCAAGAAATTTTCACTTGTCTTTGAGTAACCTCTCCATCCCTCCCTAGCCCATCATCCATGATAGTACTAAAATATTGAATAATGGGGAAGTGCAGTGCAGTGCTAGGATTTCAGCATTGGAGATGTTTTGTCCCATTTGCTAAAGAGCTCTTGTTAACTGAAGCCAGATTTTTGTATGGGATATTTGAGTCTCACAGAACCAAAGCTGACATTTAAGATGTGGGTTGATTGATACAAGGAGGAATTGTCTGTGTGATTTTCACTAAATCAGTGGAATCTTGAAATGCTCAATCAGACCATTTTGTTTCCTCTGGAGGTCTATTAATTTTCAATTCCCACATCTGAAGATTTGGTACTTGGTTTAAGGGAAAATTCATTCTTTGAAAACAATTGTAGCCCTGCCTAGTTTGATTCCTTCCCCAGAATCACTGCTGGATGTGTCATTAAAACGTTTTATAAAAATTTGCTATTTCATGTGAAGATTGTGACGTGTTTCAGTCAGTATCGTGTAAAAACTAAAGTAGCTCTTGTATATCCTTGCTTGCTAGATCATTGCTGTCCTCACACAAGGGCTATATTAATTAAAACATGTGGTTTAGTTTGAGTAAAGCTTACAGCTCAGGATTGTTTATTCTATGACTCAAGACAGATGTCTCAAAATTTAGTTTTAAGTATTTTTTGTAGATTTTGAACCTCAGTTTTGGCCTTAGAAAGGCATGGAGGTACAAGCTGCAAAAATAATTTCAAGAAGTGAACCAAATATAGTAGAGAAAGGTATTTCTCATCATGTAAATGGTATTAAATTATGCTTAACTGCAGAAGGCCTTTTTAAAATTTACAGTAAAGCTTAACATGTTAGTGGGAGAACTCTCAACACAAGAGGAGAACAATTACAGCTAGTGTTTTAAAGACTGAGCTCTCTCTGATGCACATGTTGTGTGTCATCCTTATAAATAAATACTTATGCTAAAAGCATTGGAGTAAGTCCACTTGAAGCAAAAGCCTACAATAAAATATAGCTAACTAAAATGATGAGATTATTCTGAATCTTCATTTTCAAATTGCTGTTATCATTGTATTTTGTTGCGATAAGAGTTCATGAAGTTATTCCAGAGTCTGTATAAAATATCCTTGCTCAGTTGGTTAGAGCAGGATGCTGATAATGCCAAGGTCCCAGCTTTGAACCCTGTATGGGCCATTCACCTAAGAGTTGTACCTGCTGATACTTGTGAGTCCCTTCCAACTCAGAATATTCTGTGTGATTTTGTGTGGGTGCTTTAACAAATGCAATATTTATTAAAACAAAACTTTATCTGGGTTTAATCTGGATGCTTTGTTTTTAATTGCTCTTTAAGAACTAATTTTTAGATTAAAAAAAAAAAAATATGAGCTAATGAATAGTGATGAAACTGCACTTAAGCGACCTGTTTTTATGTCTTGATGAAAATGCTCTACTATAGATAAAACATTTGAATGATATGAAGTCAGGAGTGCTGGAAGTTAATGAGAGTTTGTGTTGGTTTATTGTAATAAATACATTCAAAGATGTTATGATAATGTTTACTGAAAAAAAAGATCAGCCATATATGACAGAGGCTGCTGCAGCATGGATTACAATATAAACTTCCACAGTTAGTCTTTGATCATATATATTTCTATTTACTTAGCATTTATACAGCTAAATGGTATGTAGAAATATTTCGCTGGTATGACTGTATGACTGAGTCAGAATTGAGATGTGGGTGTTTCATTTTTAATGATTAAAATAGCAATGCTTCTTATGTGCATAAACATTTAGGTGAACTTTTGTAATTATTTCCAGAAAGCATAACAATTTATTACTGTTTGGTTTTTTTCTCCAAAGAAATATTCTTGCAGTCATTTGTTAAAAGAAAATAAAAAGGTGTGTTTGTTGTTACAAATTTCTAACAATTAACCTCTAAGGTTCATCAGGGTCAAGTTAGGTTGAGCAAAGTGTTGGCAAGTAACTGATTATCTGGAAACTTTGAAAAAGCCAGTGTTGCTTTAACCTAGCAGTGCCCCTCCCTGCCCCTGACCCACTGCTCCACATACTCCCGTTAAGCATGAAGCACACAGGAGCAGACAATTGAGAAAGGAGTTTCCTGTAATTAAGTTACTGTAACTAAGTCCTTGACTCGAGGGTCCCCAGTGGGTGGGCAGACTATTTGCTTTTCTGCCACCTCTTCTGTCAAACCTTTTTGAGTCAACAGTTGTATTTATAAATGTCAATGCTTGCTTTGTGCTATCAGGAGAAAAAACCCGGGACCTGGAGATTTGGTTGTTGCAAAGATGGAAATGTGTGCATATCACACAGAGAAAAATATTTTTCAAGAAGCTTGTCTAGCTATCAAGGAGTGGTAGACAAACAAATTAAAACAAAAATCCTCCTACCATGATCCACGTATAACTATTTCTTAACCGTTTTCCTTTGGCAAAGCTATTATATTCTATTTACAATAGATGCATTTAGAACAATGTACTATGTCAATACCAGGAAGTGGATTGAGTGTATTTCTGGTTTAGCTTGCAAAGGAATTAGCATTTTTTTTCTTCTTGTGTTTGCTGAAAAGTCACTCTTAAACTTCTAGTATAGTTCTGGAAATGAGGCTGTGACAGGAGCACCCCAGCTGCAACTCAAATTCCTCTTCTCTCCTTTAGAGAGGCCGCTGTGATTCACAGTGGCTGCTCATGATGGTATCTGGAGCTGAGGAGTTACTTTTTTGCAAAAATTTAGGAGAATGATTGTAGAATTCTGTTACTACAAATTATCTGTTTTATAGGATTAAAACTTTTTCTAGTTTAACAAAATTTTGATGATAATGAAGATTTTTTCATAAAACACAAATGTTTCATCCTGTGGATAGTGGATTAATTTTTTTTTGTTCTGATACCTGTGAACAACTGTTCATAACATAGTTAGGCTTGCTTCAAAGAAACCAGATGAGGCCTACCTGAGTATCTATTTGGAAAATTCACAGGCTCAAAGTTTTTGGGGTATCAGTCAAGTGCTACCTTAGCAGTAGCTTTATGCAAAACACTTAGAAAATACATATGGATGTGGGAACCTTTATTTAGTTTCTCCAGTCAGCTTGACTGGTTGTTTTTCTGTGCCTTAAAGTAGGCATATTTGAAGAAGACATGAGGAAGTTAAGCTCCCACAAAGCCTTCTTCCTTTCCCTCTTCCCACACCAAATTTTTCATTAAGTAAGAGGCATGACTTCCCCCAGCTGGATCCTCTTATACTGACTTCATGGTCCACACTTGCATCCTGAAGGAAACGAATGTTACACCTGGACTTTATAAACAGCCACTGACAAATCCCTGTGGGCAACAAGCTTATGTCATTGTAAAATATCCTACAGCAACAAGCAGTGGTTTTCCTTGCATTGTGTACTTGATGGCACTAGTGGGAGCCTACCAGCTGTTTCTGTTGCTGCTTGTGCTAAGTCTCATTGTGTCTTGTAACTCCTCTGACTTAGGTTTGTGTGCTATTTCTGCTGTAATGTGCAACACTGCACAGGGAAAACATGCAAGCACAGCCCCATGGATCATACACTTCAAATGCAATGAAGAAAATAGCATCAGTATTCCTACTTCCAGATTTTGCTAAGGCTGATTTCTTTCATGGCAGGAATGCCAGGGTGTGGTCATGGATTAGTAAATGCTGAGTGCTGCCTTTTGTACCAGTGCTGTGTGGGCTTTCAGTGCATCATGTGTAATGGAGAAAGTTGTTGTTACACTTTATTATTATTACACCACTTTTAAAGAAATACAAAAATAGATGGGAAAATGAAGCCTCTTATCTAAACCTTTTTCAGATCTTATGTGCATGTGAAGTTATAGGAAACTATGGTGATAGTGCTTAATGGTACATCACTGGGCTGAGATGGGCACAAAAAAATCTGTGTGCTGACACTGAGTGGGTGACATGGAACATAAAAGGCCTTGGCTATTTATGCAGAATGTGGCAGACATTGTGGACTTCCCTGCAAAATAATATTGTGAATTTTAAAACTCATGAGTTGAAAGGGATACCAGAGAAGACAGCTCCAAATAAATGAGCCTCTGTAAACTGAGGAAAGGTCTTTAGCTGAAAATGGTTGGAAGATAGAAAAATGATGGGGAAAACATAGTACATGCTTTTTATATCCTCACTACTCCCAGTTATTTAATCTTCCTGTGCCAAGTTATTCCTTAGTTACTATTCACAGCCTCATTTTGCAGCAGCTTTTAATGCCCCCAAAATCGTATCTTGATGGAGGAGGAAGTCTCTGTATAAAGACAGTATCTGAAATTCTTAACCCTAGCGTTTATAAAAGGAGGTGATGAAGCCTAAGTTGATTTGAAATCTGATTGGAAATGAGAGAAAGCGAAGTGGAAGGGTGATGAAATTGGATATTTCGTTTCTGACTCCTCACTAAATTTTTGGCTCTCCTATGCACAGTGCAAGAGGGTGGCACATCTTCCTTTGAAAATGGGGTTGCAGGCTGTTGTCACAAGGCATAATGACTCTTGTCATAACTCTTGACATCTGGGCGAGCCTCCGGTCCGGAGGAGTTGGGCACTCGCAGGAGCCGAAGCCAGCTGCTTTGCTGCAGCCCGGCCGCGTGCAGCCCCCGCCGTGTGCGGCGCAGCTCGTGTTCTCTGCTCGCGCCTCAGGTGTTAAACCACAGCCTGGAATCCACTGGCTACTTTCCTGAAAGCACTTCCATGAACTGCCGTAGTCACTGGGCCACTCTGGCTGGGTCCCACTTTGTTTCTCAGCTGCCAACAGGCTGAAACTGGATGGGCATCTAAACTTCCTCAGCTCGGTGAAGAGGAGGAGGAGGAGGAGGAGGAGGTGGTGGCTGTCTTGATCTGGGGCAGTGAAGGGCAGCAAGAGGCAGACTGTTCTGGACGTTGTGAAATGTTTGAGTACAGCAAAGCCTGCTCCTCATCAGAAGTGAAGATGCAGTTGCTGTAATGTAATGGTGATTAAGTCACTGATTACAAAGGTTGGGCCATTAACAAGTGGAATGACTTGTTCTTCAGATGCTGAGCACTTTCCCTGGTGTCCTGACTGGCTGGTATCCTGCCAAAGATCAGTGTTCCAGTCATCCACGAATTATAAAAAGTTTATGTGGCCTGAACTGCTTAAACTTGAGGTTTGGAAAACTATGGAGGGTTTTTTTATATCAGTGATCCCATTTTCAAAGAATTACTTCTATTTTTCTGTTTCAGTGGTAACTAATTCTTAGTTCTCAAGCAATTAAGAAGTGTAACACTTGAGTTTGATGCCTTTTTTTGCTTTTCTATCAATAAATTGCACACAATGTAAAATCATGTGTATAATGTTTCACACATAATGTGCACATATTAAATAACCAGTTTGGGGTAGTTCAGAATAGGGAGGCTAAATGTGGCTTGCATGAAGCAGTCAAATGTGATGCATCTTGATGAAAACCAGCTAGTTTCTTTAAGGCCCTTCTAAGTCCTAATGTTATTAATTTATTTCTAAATTGATCTTTCAAATTGATAGAAATCTAAAACAATTCAAACATTTCTTGCTAGAGAAAAGAAAGAAGTGGCATACTAATTATCTGTGTACTGAAGTGTAAAAATTCCTTTTCCTATCAGGAATGATAAACAGTGCCTAATTATTGAATTTATTTATTATTTTGAGCTTAGCTGTGTATATAAAATGCTTGACAAAAAGATTGAACACTCCTTTATAAATAGGTTTTTTAAATTTTTGTGTTATGTTTAGCATCTGTCTCACCACCTCAGAAATGTGCTGCTGATCCTAAAAAAAACTATTGCAGGTTTAAATTATCTTTTTGTGTTTAAAAAT
Source organism: Urocynchramus pylzowi (assembly GCA_013397555.1). NCBI lineage: Eukaryota > Metazoa > Chordata > Aves > Passeriformes > Fringillidae > Urocynchramus > Urocynchramus pylzowi. The sequence goes on along the minus strand of VZRH01003798.1, from coordinate 435,181 downwards.
AATTTGAGTACCATTGTAGTTTTTGGAGAAGGCCCTAACCAGAAGTTACACTCTAATACTGGAGTCTTAGCTGTGTATGAACTGAAGTAAAAAACATAAATGTACTATTCTGTGATTACAGATCTTAGCAGTATGCTTTGCATCTGCTCTTTCTAAATTGGGATTGATAACCATTGCTTCTCTTGAGATTCCTTTATTGGGAGGACTTTGTCACCAAACAGAACAGTTGCTGTTAAAGCAGCTACTAGGTGTTCAATTGCAATAATTGAACTAGGTGTTCTGCAATAACTGAAACAACCTAAAAAGACAGTTATAATGAAAGTTGTCCTGTTAGAAATGCTGATTTAAAGTAGTTTCCTTTGCCAGTTTCATAATGGCTTGTGTTGGGTTTTTCAGGTGGTGTCAGTGGTGGTTTGAGGTGTTTTTCTTTACTATCATATATTCCATGTCATTGTGTGGAAACACAATCCAGATTGCTGGCAACGGAACAGGGTTAATATATAGAAAATAAGTAATAGTAACAGTTAGTCTTTCTACAGTTTCTTAAATGTAAATTAGCTTTCATCCCCACAATTGTGATTCCCCTTTTGGAATTTCTGTCATATTTTGCCTTGCTGCTTTATTCAAGTGACAAGCCAGAAATCTGTTTTCAGATTCATTGATTCCACCTCCTCCCCAGCCATATTTCTTCCAAAGTAACTTAAAGAACATGGAAGGATAACAGACAAAAATGGATTACTTACTACCAAATAAAGTGAGCTGCAGCTCTTAAGATAAACGACAATGTCAAAGTTACAGTCTTTCATCTTGTGCTGATATCTTAAAACCAAAAGATCCAAAGTAGTAAAAATAAAGATAAAACCACATTTTGCTGTTTGAGTTGCAGCAGCACAGCTACCTCCCCATTATTGACCACTTGATTCTGAAGAATTTTGACAGATGCTATATAGATAGCAAATGTAAGCTTGCTAGTAGTAAGTATCACTATTTTTTGTTGTTTATTTACCCAATTATGTCTAGCATAGTAATTTCAAACTCAAATTTCAAACTGGGCCTCTATATCCTAAATTTAAACTTGAGAGATTAATATATACAGAGGAAAGCTTAGTTGTAGTTTTGCTTTTCTATTTGGTTCCCTGTAGTTTTGTTTAGCTTAAAAAGGGGGGGGAAGTTCTGCTTGCTGATAAACCAGAAGGGGAGGTAGCTTTGATGTTTTATGAGCAATAAAAAATTTTGAAGCGATATGTCAAACTCCTGAAGTCAACTTCTTGAAGAGTCAGCAAGCTGAGGAGAGCAGGGAAGGGGAGTGTAGCTGGGAGGCTGCTTTTGTTGTACTGTGCCCAGATCCATTAGTGGTGCAGGCAAAAGAGCAAGCAGGATACTTTAATTCTTTAAATTATATCCACATTAGTTTCTGGTCATCTCTTTGGTCGGAATACACTGCAAAACCAATTGTGCAGCTCAAGACACGAGAAGTTAACAAATTCTTTTAAAAAAAAAATCTCTTCTTAGTTGTGGCTTTTGTGGAGTGGGTCTTAAAATAAATTCCATTACATACATCTTGGAAATGGTTCCTGAAACATATATATTGTAGAATAATTTAAAAGGGACAGAGCTTCCAGGTGAAGTAAACACTTGTTTTTCCATATGCACACAATGTAGCCTGTGCTTCAAATGATGGAATGACCAAAAAATTTATTAAGGTGGTAAGAATTTGAGCTTAACCTCTGTCCTAGGAAATCTGGACTCTTCTGGTTCAGGAAAGCCAGGCAGTCCAAGTTATTTGAGTTCTGTTTTGTCTACTTTCTGTTGAGATAGTTATAAACCACATGATTGCTCTCAATGTCTGTTTGTTAAGAGTGGTTATCAGTTTATGTATTTGTATTTTTCACTGCATAAAAATTTCGTGTTCATGGTTAAATCTTATCTCATGAGAGGGTATGAGTTTTGCAATGGAAAGCAATATTGGAAGAAACAAGTCATGTATGAGGCTAATTGTTAGGGAATTTTGCCTGATGTCTGGCCAGGAGATGGTTCTGTCTGGTCATATCTGAAGTAAGCCAGTGTTTCTAAAGATGGAATGTCCTGCCATGAATGTTTTGTGGTTTTGCCATATGAATACAAATTGTAGGCTACAGGAAATCCTTTAGGAAGATAAGACTCTGCTACAACTCTCCCAAAAAGCAAATGGCTGCATTCAAGGTTTGTCCCCAGTTAGGATCCCTACCCTGTGAGAATCTTGGTATTCAATCCCAGTCCTAGGAGCTCTGTAGTCACCCAAAAAAAGAGACACAGAGAGCCTTCTTCACACTGTAAGTATGATATGTATAAATGGAATTTTTCTCATGTCATTAGTGATTTTTTTTTCACAATTTTACAGCAACAGTAGTAAAATATATTATTTTTTTTAAAGGCTGTCTGAAATTTTTGAGGATCTTTTCCCCTTCAAAGAAGTAGCAATATTTACTAGAGGCACTGGTCTAATCTTACAGTATTTGGCAAATTGCAAATAGGAAATTGAAGGAGTCCCAAAGCTGCCCTCCTCAACCCCAGCACACAAATGTTTTGTGGCCTGCTGAAGCAAGCAAAGTATTTAAAGACCCATTCCATTGACAGCTGCTAGCTAGGTAATCCTTGTGACAGAAAGAAGACATAGGACAGAAAGATGACTTTCTTGAGTGTGAAGTCTGTCATGAACTGTTGCTCATTCCTCAGAAATATTGATGAAAAATGTCCTAATTGTATTATAAATCCATATTTGTTATTAACGACTATTGGTTAGCTCTGCTGCTTGCCACCCCCTCTCATTTCAACCTCTTGAAGGAAAAACTCACACCTGCATCTTCTTATGTAGCTGGACCCCACTTCTTGGGACTTTGGCCTTAAAAAGAGCACTGTGCTACAATCCTGGAAGGAGGTGGCTTCTTTTAATTATGGAGTAATCAATGAGTGCAAGGAGCTACATGGGTGAGTTGTGTTGCAGCACTGAGGTTTCAGGTTACATCTTCAAATGGTAGTTTCAGGATCTACAAATAAAAATATTTGTCTTGTTGAATATTTCCTGACAATGTTGTGCATTTAATGAAGTGTTTAGAAATATTTTAAGTGTTTCATAAGAGAAATGCTGAAGAAAACTAATGCCTGCATTTCACATGGTGAAGAAATCTAATGCTGGTTGAGAACCTGAGTTCCTGTGTTTGTCACAGTTCTTCAGCTCTTACTACAAGATGTGGCTACAACCAGGGTGACAGGGACTGATGGCTTTTTTGAACAGGTCTTAGGCATTAATGCATAAGGTTTTCTAACAATAAAGTTTATCTCCTCTCCAAGGCTTCAGGTGTATCCAACAGCCAAAGCTGAAGGGCTTGTAATGACATGACAAGCTTCATTTGATTTGGAGAAGCAGCAGTGGGACCTCACAGCACTTTATGCTTCTGGGGAAATTGCTCTGTACACTGCTTCCAGAAACTTCTAGCTAGAGTTTCTGCTTTAGAATCAGAATAGCTGATTCTATATACAGATGGGCCTCTGCAATCTTCTGTTGTGACTTAAACTTTTATATCATATATGGGTGCTGTGTATTCATCACAGACCACGACTTGCTCATCACTTCAGGCCTGCCTGGAATCCACATTATTAATACAGCAGCTCCAGTCCATTTTGCCACACATCTTTCAGACAGATGCAAACATGTGGCTATGATTCAGATCATACCTTTGGAGTAGTTTTGTGGTCTAAATCCAACTGTCCCAGCATGTTCCTGTGCCCTGTGCTACACTGAGCTCTCCTGGCCACCAGGGAGGAGCAGTATGACCCCAGCTGGGGCTGTGTTTGTGTAATCGGGGTGCAGGAGGGTGAGCCAAAACCACCAGGATTGCAACACATTTTTAAGTGCTGAGCCTTCTTTCTTGTGAACAGCCTGAAGATAGCGGTTTAGACTTTGTTTGGATAGAGGTAAATTTTTTTATGAGCCCTGATGGGGCAGGATTTGACTCTGCTTCATACATTTCTTTAGTGTTTTAAGAATGTAGTGTTTCTAAATGAGAAGTTTTTGGGGATTGTTATTGGTTTTTTATTTTCTACTTCTTAGTGGGTACTGAGCCTGTATTTAGATTTTCACATTTTTGGAAGACAGCTGGGCTACCTGGATAGCTGGCTTCTGTGGACCTTTTCCTTGAGAGGTGGGGAAATCAAAGTCTTACTAAAAATAAAAATTATTGCACAAGCTTTTTAAGTTCACAAATTTAAAAGTCATTGAATTACTGCTGTGTCTGAAGAGTACAATACCCAAAACCAAGTTTGCACTTACCTATTGTGGGAAAATGTCACTGCATTGTTGTCACTTCTGAATACAGACAAATAACTGCCTTTTATAAAATTGTCAGAGTTTATAGGCATATTTGCTTTACTGCTACTTTTATAAGTTACCCACACCCTTCTCTGCATGTGAATAAAAGAGCTGGAAAGGCCATACTGATAATGTCATACCAGGAAATCTTTAATGTGAAATACAGAGAACATGGGGAGGAGGGAACCTTTCCTGTGGGGCAGGAAAAATCACATTGAAGATACTGTATGGAGGGGAAAAAATACAGGGTTTATGTCTATTCCTTTTTTTTTTTTTTTTAATTCTTAAATTTTAAGAAAATAAATTTAGTTGCCTTTGTTGTAAAACAGCAAATGTGTTTGTAAGCACTGATATACAGGAAGGCTTCTTGGTTCCAGGTTTAAGGCTTTGAAATTCCTCTGAAATGAATGCATATTAAAAGGAGAAAAAAGAACCAGGAAACTAAGAAAACAACCAACCAACCAACCAAAAAAACCCCTGAGTCTTGTAGAGCTGAAAATACTGCCTGTTGACCAGACTTGATCCTGCTTAATCTTTTTCTGCCAAGTTAGACATTCTGGCAAGCTTCCTCAAGTCTGGATGTATTCAAGTACTGTATTTGGCTGACTTAGTTTGTTACTTTGCAAAGATATATGAAAATCCCAGTTCAAACATTACAGCCTATAGTTGTTTTTACAATCTGTCAAGAAGCACAACTAATTGATATTTCACTTTATACATCAGATATAATTTTTCTACCAGTACATTATGTATTTGGAAGTACATTTTCCATTTAAGCAAGTTCTGCTACTATGTATTTTATCTGAAACACTTCATAGTTTTACAGAATATGTGCTCTTTCTACTGAAAAAGGTATAGTAACACTTGACAAGTCACTAACTTTTTTCTACCTTTTTTCAAATTAGCAACATCTTCAGGTCTTGGCTTCTAAGTGTTTCATCTGGCTTTAATGCACAGTCTCTCCCTGCAGAGATGACATCTTCGTTGTCTTAACTTTGATTTTATGAAGAACTGCAAAACCGTTACATATGAGACTTGGTGTATTTGAATACCTTTGATAGTTCCGTCCCTTGTATAAAGCTGAAATTTAAAATTATAGAAGTAAAAGTAATCAAAGGTTTGATTGTATATGTTAATTGGTCTTTCTTCCAAGTCCAGTGCTGATTTCAGCAGTAATTCTGCTTGTCAATACATGTATTACCTGTTGGATTTGGTGAATGAAGAGAAGTGGGAATTTTTCTATTCACAGAAGTTTTGTGGACTTCCTGATGAAGAGAATTAACACCGAATCTGCACCTGTTGGAGAGGTGTTTAGAAGTTTCTAAAGTCTGGAAGTACTACAATAGGTGTGTGAGTCCATCCCCTGCAAAATGTGGTCTTTGGAAGCTGAAGACTTGAATTACAAAGGTTTTGTTTCTGGGATCTTGTACTGTTTAGAAAGAGATTTAGTCTTTTAAGCAATAGCTTATATTGTAGAATCAGTCATGACAAAAAGATTTTTATCCCTAATTGTGCCATCAGTTCAATCCTGTTTCTAGACTGAACATGTATATGTGTTTAGCTTAAACCATTAAACTTTTGTTTGGAGAAATGGTTGTGGCCCTCAGACAGTTTACCTGTTAACTGTGTAAATTGAACAGATTGACTTTCTTTTGCCTGTTGCTACAGTGTAGGATTTCTGACAGCATATGTTTCTCATGTCTTCTTTTGCAGTCTTTGCAATGCTTGGGTGTTCTTTTTGAAATGTAAGAGCTAGAGCTTGAGTACACTGAAATCCTGCACATCTTTTCATTTGTCTAGAAGGCATTTTTTCCCCTATTCCCACTTGATTAAAATGCTTAGGATAATTTATAAATAGGGGAAAACTGGTCCCCCACCCATTTGGAATTAAAGTGTATGGGGAGAAACTTGATGAGATGGAATATTGCTCTGTTCCTAAAATAATGTGAAAGACTTTGTAAGAAAGGTAGTATCTCATTAGTAGACTTCACAGGGTTAAACTTAGGTACAGAAACAAGCCAAAAGTTGACTTTCTTCATTTATTTCTCACAAGAAATCCACTTGGAACAGCAGTCCTTGTAATTGATGCAGATGTTCGGAATTCTTTTCTGCTGACATGGAATAAAGGCTAATCCAGGTCAGTCAGTACCTTGTAATTAATGCACATTCTTTTCCCTTTTTCGTTTTAAATCTCTCTTTTAATTTATTTCCTTTTTTTTTTTTTTTATGTTTCTATTCTTTTTTCTCTTGGTAGAGGAAAGGGAGCAGACCCTGGTTTAAATCTCTGAGCTAGTTCAAAATGATAATTAAAGTTTTGAATGGCATGCAGGTTACAGAGTAAAACTATGCTAAACCACTAAATAACAGAGCCCTTTTTACATGTAATTTTTAAACCCAGGGTGGTATTTTTTTTTTTTTTTGTAATGCTCTTCCCTGCCCACCCTGGTATTGTGAGTTTGCAGAGAAGCAATAACTTGCATTACCATGTAATAGTGCAGGGTGTTAGAAGGGTTAAGCAGAAAGGAAGATAAAAGCTACTTTGAGCTCACTTTGTTGCCTTGAACTTTGGATGCTGTTGAATATAGCAGTCATCTGTGATCACAGGTATCTTAGCAGCTGTATAATCAAAAACTATAAATGTCCAGATAGGAAATGATCCAGTAATTAGAGGAAACAGTACTGAACTGATGACTTAAAGTCACTTTCGTTCTTAAATCACACAGTTGTAGCTGTTAGACTTTATCCTGTGATCTTTTCTCAGTACCTTGGCAGAGTATTTGAAAACTCTGATAATCAGATTGGCTGAGAGTTGGAAAGGAGAGAAGGATTGGGACTGCTTTTTGTAGCTCCTTGCCAAAGAAGCACCTCCTGATGGAGAGGTGCTGTTGCTAAAGTAGACTGGAAGGAGGCTAAGGGCTGGTCTCTCTCTTACCTAGTTGCCCACCTTTCTTTCTTTCTTTGTGTGTGTTATATTGCAGATATTAATACAAATGCAAGGGAGGGCTCTAGGGTTGTTTTGTATATGTGCCACTGAAATCTAAACACTAATCAAAGCTTCAAAAAGAACTCAGATTTTTAACTTGGATGGGTTTCAGAATTAAGAAAAAGAAAGCTGTGGCCTACTTACCAAACAAATGGGAAATACGTTTTTAGTTCCTGTGTGTAATACAACCCTGCATGTTGGAGGTTTGTAGGTTCTTTTCTTTCCTATTGTTTTTACCTACAAGAAGAACATTATGAAACATTCAAAAGTGAAATGGATTTGTTTAAAACAAAGTGGGATTTTGTAATTTAGGCTCAGAAGTCATCAGTGAAGAATTTCCTAAAAGTTGTGTAAGACAACTCTGTTTTCAGAAACTCAAAAAAATCCCCTACCTCTTCTATGATGTTGAATTGTTGCTCGGTTATCTACGTATGTACACACAATATTATCTGCTTCTTCAAAGTAGTCGAGTGTGTTTCTGCATATTATGTCTACTAACCTTGTGCATGGGGATCAAAATAGTGACTCACAAATTTGCTTGTTGGCATGGTCCTAATTATGACTTATATTACTGAGAAATCCCTTGTCACCTCTTCAGAGTGTCACAAGAGATTACTCTTGCTAAAATGCCAAGAGTCCTCTTTATCAGTATTGAATACTGAAAAGAGTATAGTGTCAAACAGCCTGATGCAAAAGAAACTGAAATATACAGTGATTCACCGGCTTTATTTCCTGCTGTGGTAAATAAACTGATGCACAATTATGGTTAAAAGTTTTAAGGATGCTGCATTTAATGCTAAATTTCTGCTTAAAATATGTCCCTTTTGAAACAGTAGTATGTTCTGGGGTGGTAACTAATGTAGGCTGATTTGTGGACTGGCAGCTTTGAGAACAATTCAAAAAATCCCTGAAGAAACTGTGTCCTGAAGCAATACACAGACACAGACAAAATCTATTTGTTTTCTATTTTGGGTCATAGGTAGTTGGCTTACAGTCCAAGTTACTGTGCTGTGTCCTTGTAACTACAGAATAATTGTGGTTAGTATTACAGAATAGTCTTCTGAAGTTTATTCATTGTGTTTAAGATACCCTGACATCTTCATGTCAAGATGTCATAGCAGTATTTTGTCTTTAAATTAGGTGTGGGAATGGAATGTCTGGAAAGCTTTCATGTACTTTGAATGCCATTCCTCTGCTTAAAAACCAAAATAAGTTAGTTTTGAAACACCTCCTGTAAACTATGCTGCCAATAGCACCAATTCTAATATTAGCATAGAGAAAACATAAGTTTAAAGTGCCTATTGAATCAGAAATCAGTATATTTGGACTCAGTACTACAAAGCTCTCAGAACAAGACATTAAAGCAAATGAGTAACTTTAAATTCATGAAGGATTCATAGATATAGAGAAGTTGGCATGCTCATTGCTAAGTACTCACATTAAAATTTCCAGCTTGCAGGAAAAGAGCTTTGATTTTGTGATACAGCTCAGCAGATTTATCAGTAGTACCATAAGAAGGAACAGTCCCATCCTGTGTCTAGTTACATATTCACTTACCTCTGCTTGCTCTCACCCAGCATGCAAACCACGTCTCAGGAGCAAGGCCAGCAGGAATGTAATTTTTTTTTCTTTTGAGGGTTCTTTTTTGCATGTGAACTGATTAACCATGCCTGAGCCCACTTACCATTGGGCTTTGCTGCTAAACATCCATGCTCGTTTTAAATACTTTGCAGGGTAAATCATACTTTGTGCAGTGGATTTGTCCAGCTTTATTAAATATGAAGGTTTAATTCGACATTATTCAGGCCCTAGTAAGATGTTTTGCTTCATGCATGCTGAACAAGTGGCTGTAACTAATTTTCCCTTCACTCTGGTGTTAACTCTGTGCTAATGAAATAATGGAACTTCTGGACTCAAGCAATAAAAACATCATTTCTGAAGCAGATGAGAGGCTGTTTCTCATCCAGCCAGGGCAATTTGATACTTGTAATGCCAAGTTGGGAAAGGATGTAATTGATAGCTTTACACAGAGCAACAGGCACAGCTTGCAGAGGGAAAGTGGCGTTTTTGTTGGCTCTGGGACGAGACTTTGAAAACTGGGTCTGTTTATTTCCTTGCCTGTAATACTTAAACAAGTCCCTGACTTGCCTAAGGAACCTGATAGGAACTTGACAGTGTTCTAGGCAACCCAAAGGGAAGAATTTAACCTGTCATCTCAGGGGAATTTTCTTTTTTCTCCTCCATGGTTAGTACTTAATAATGTTTCATTCTGCCTACCACCCGTCTTTGTCTCTCTATAGCCTCAGATTTTATCCTAAGGCAAAAAAAGATGCTGCTGACAATCATATTTTATAAAGCAGTAACTATCCACTGCTGTAAGTCTTTTTAATGCCTACTACTTGTTTTGTTACAGGAGATAGTTGTTTGCAGCTGGAAGGATGTAAGTTCTGACTAGGACAGAAAGTTGAGGTGTAGTGGCTGGCTCTTTTTCAGGTGAAGCTTCACCCAAACTGTAGCACAATGAGCTTGTTGGCAGATTTTGTTCAGAGATTAAATGACAATGATAGTTACTCTTTGGTTGTGGATTTACAGAGAATGGTTATCATATACAAATATAATCTTAAAAATATTTTTACAGTGATAATTGGATACTACAGCTCTCAAGCTCTCACAGGTCTCTTCCACTCATATTAAAGGGAAGAAGCATCGTGGTTCTAGAATCCAGGAGGATCTCTGCTGAACTGCAGATTACAAACCAAACAAAAAGCATGAAACATACTCTTTTAAAAAAATATTAAAATCTCAGTGTCATGAGTAGGAGAAATGCAAGTGTCATTTTACTGACAGATTAAACGGTCCTAGTTTGAAGGGGTCAATGTGCACATAAACACCAAGAAGAATAAAAAAAATATCCAGGGGTTTCCTCTGAAACTGCATCCCTTGAGGGTGGATGAAAGGAGACTTTATCCTTACTTGAAGGACTGGAAAATGATGTAGAAAAATGAATTTGCCTGTAAAATACACCACAAATGTCTGAGCTTTCTAGGATAAGTGCTCATTTTCGAAGTCCTGGTATTATATTTACCAATGATTTGGTAGAATTACTTGGTTGTATTTGGAATGCAGTGCCCAGACTAGCTTATTCTTTGTACAATGATATTTAAATAAAGCCTGTGATTATGATCTGTGCTCTCCAAATCTCTAATCTGTCTGAAGGAGAGCAAACAGGAGCTCTGATTTTAAGGTGTGTTTTTGGTGGGTTTTAATTTTTTTTACAATGTTTGCTCAGTGGTTGGTATAATCCTGTGTAAAAGGCTTTTTTTGCTCATTGGGCATGTTCTGTCTGGCTACCATTGTTTCAGCCCTCATTCATAACTGAGTAACTTAATACTGAAATCAAACAAGTTGGAGTTTCAAACCCAGACAAGGTTTTTTTGTCATCCCTTTTTCATTTTGTTTTGTGCAAACAGGTAGTACTTTTGTTGGCTTTTCTGCAGCTAGTGTCACATTGAAAACATTTGAAGCTGATTTTTGTACAGAGTAAACATCCTGTGGTTAGAAGGGCTTAATTAGCTCAGGTGCCTTTACTGCTGGCATATATACCTCCTTATCTTGAAAGTAGTGTCCACCAACTAATCCTTTATTTATGTTGAGCTTTGGAATTTCCCTTGAAATGCCTTTTTGTTACCTCTCCCAGTATAAATGGTAAGTGAACAAAGTGTCAGGTGAGGTTGCTGGTAAGCAAATTAATAGTACAGATGAATGTAAATTTCTTCCCAGTGGTGGCAGGTTGGATGCCTGTCCTTAACCTCGGAAGGAGTGCCAGTGATGTGCTTATGCCTGTGATATGGTTTGTTACCTTTTGTTGTACCATTTTACAAAGGAATCTTTTTCTTTTGTTTATGCATGGAAGGGCTGAATTTGTTAATCAAATGTCCAAGGCTATGTTTTCGGTGCTCCAAAGGAGGGAATTGTTCAATGACAATGGCTAATTTGCGATAGCAATCGCCATGTGAAATCCTAGTGGGCACTTGGATCTCTTCGTCTAAAGCAAGCTGATATCAGGGCGTATTCTACAATTCAGCACGAACAAAACAGGAGCCTATTTCCATTTTACAATGATGGTACTAAGTCAACTTTACTCCCTTGGAAAAAAAAAAAAGGTATCATTTTAGTTTGGTTTTGGTAAATTCTTAGCTCCATTGTGAAATGGTCTTTCTGATTACAGGATTAAAGGTAATCCTAGAGAATTCTGATAGTGGTGGCTGCAAAAGAAAATCTGTAAAACCATTGTATTCTGTTTCTCAGGTTTCTGGTTCTATAATAGTATATGATTGCACTGACAACTGGTTAATTGAGAGTATCCCATCACAGGAGGAGAACAAGGAGGATAGCAGAAGGTAATGCTTTCTCCTGTCCCATATTGAGAGAAGGGTAGTAATGTAGGGAAGTTGAATTAGACAGAAGTAAAGAAATCATAATTTTGGCATAACTATACTCTGCATGGTAAAAGAAGCTTCTAGACATCATACCTGAAAAAGCTGCCTTTGTATTCAAGGGTTTTTTTAACCCAGGAGCCAGGTAGTTTGCTGTTTCAGATTAGGTCATGGTGTAGGCCTTCTTTACAGGAAAAAAATAAATTCTGATCTGTTTTGAGTTTGTTTTGTTGCTCTTATTCAAGATACTGCAGCAACAGCAATATTGCTATTAGTGTATAATATAGTAAACTGGGCTAGACTACGATGATATATCTCCCAGGTGCAATGGATGGTGTTTGCCTGCTTTTTCTGTCACACTCCCTGCATTTAGGCTCTGAAGGAAGGATTACATATGCCCATAGTTGAAAACTTTTGAGCTTTAGGAGGAGTTAGTGGGAATGGACCCTCAAGCAGGTGTCATGGCCATGGGCACAGGTGTTTGAACTGAAAGTGATCACCCAGGCTCCAGCTGGCAGAAGAGTGCAAGAAAAATGCTGGTTTAGATCCAATAAAAGCAACTGCTCGTGAATATGTTATTTCTGCTGCAAGTTTAACATGTAATGTAGTACAGAATATGCCTGCTCAGAGGCATTTGACTCTGAATTCAGGGTTGACTTGTTCAGATCAAAGGGGGAACTCAACCAAAATACTCACGCAGATTTTGAGAGCTCAACTTTCAATTTTTTAAATTTTTATTATTATTTTTACTGTTCTTTTAGAATGTAATAAGCTGTACATCTGAATGTAATGCTGATCCTGCTGGTAAGACTTTAAGAGTGAACAGGTTCCAGGAGAAAATCGAAAGCATAATAGCTTTCGGTATCCAGTCTCTTGTGGAGATCTTTGTTTTTTATCAGAGAAAGGGTCATAACCTCATCAAGCATTCCCTCCCTTCCTCATGACTCCCAAAAGGTGCAGTACTCTTAATTGCTTTTGGCAGATAAAAACTATGAGGAAGTCGGGGAATATGTTTTATTTTATGTTACTGTCATTAGTCTGAACTAGTTCTTAATCTAAGATCACAAAGACATTGTTTATAAGGATATATATTTACTGCAGTTTCTGTTTGTTTCTATTCCTCTATGTTATAGAAGGCAAACAGTAAAAGTTCTTAGATCCTTAACTTACTGAAAATTGAAAATGTTGTAAATGCTTCAAATTCAACACTTTCCTCTTTGTCTACAAATTCATTGAGATTCTCTGCATGTTAGCCCAATATAATGACTGTATCTATAGTCCATGTACAGCACTGACTATTTTTCATATATATTCACACTTGCTAGGTCTATGTAAGAATAAATTGTGAAATGACATAAGGTGTTTCTAATCAATATAGCAAGTGAACTAAAATGCAAAGCCTTGCTTAGCATTTGATCCTATTTTTGTAGAAAGGCTTCTAAATCATACTACCAAGGCAGCAAATAATCTATAGTGTACCCTTAGATTCTATATCTAGACTATACTGGCAGTATATGTTTTATTCAGCATTAAATATAATCCAGCAGTGATGGTGGGGACTTGGTGGTCCTGTGGCTGTTCCTCCTTTAAGCTGAGTAATGTTAAAAGAGCTGGTGGCCCTTCTGCTGCTACATTGGCACCAGGATGTTGTTGGTGCCTGCTCCAAAATCGATGGCTAAGATGGTAATGTGACTGTATCTATCCTTTCCTTGGTATGTCTAAAAGTGCTGCCTTTAATGTATTGATCTCTGGCCTATCTGTTTGTTTTAGGGAAATCCCTTTTGTATTTTCACTCTAACATTACTCTGTAAAAACGCATATTTCCAAAAAGAACTAAAATGTCTCTGTAGGATGATACACTCCACAACAGAGCTGTGACATTGTCACAGTCTAGGCAGGTTGTGTAATTGTGATGGAAGAGGTTTTAATAAAAAACAAAACAAAATAAAAAGAGCAGGAAATGCTTCGAGTGAATTCATGGACATATAATTTCTAAGTAAGATATGTTTCATATTTAAATGAGGAACTCTGCTTAAGAGGACAAGTGAGATTGCTCTGACCTTGATTCTTTGCTCAGAAGAACAAAGTTAAGCATATGTGATAAAGATAAAAGCACACATTGCTGTTTGGTGAATTGGGGCCACTATTAATATTTGAATGTGGTGGCCAAAGCCTGTAAAAATGGGAAACTTGGAATCAAATTGAGTGTTACCTGACAGAGTAGTATTTTTTGATACATGCAGCTGAAAACCAAACTCTGATTCCTCCAAATTCTTCATGTGTATTAGAAAGGTGCATGCAATTTGTCAAATAGCTTCATTTTTTAACAAGTGTGATATAAAAGCTCCGATTTTTGGATGCTGATTACAGTAATGAAAGGAATAAATCTGCTCCTGGTCATACAGAAAAGAGCTGAAAAGACAAACACTGTATTTACTTAAGAATTTTTGTTCAGGAAGATGTAGCTCATTTGCTTAGGGCTGCCTAAGGGAGGGAGCTGAAAGGTGATTAAATTAATTTTCTGTTTGTTTGTTCAGAGGCTTCAAGTGTTATCATTGCATTGAGTTTATTTTTCTTTTTTGATCAAAGTTAGGTGCAGAACTGCAAAGCTAAAAATTGCTATGCTAATGGTGAGAAACAAGCTGCCTCCTTTGCTCCTTCCTCTTTGCTGTATCCCATCTCCTTTCTCCCCCATCCAGCCCTAAAACCTTCAATAATTACTTTGATGATTGAAATTATGGAAATGTTCCCAGCGGTCCAGACCTGCCAGGACTAATTAAATCTCAGGATTTGTCAGTCTTTTCAATTTAAAAGTAAGCTTTGTAAAGCCTATCTGAAGACATGATTTTCTTATCTCTTGGGGCCCTGACTCACTTCATACTTTAATATGATTTCTAGGGAGTAAACATACTTTATCTTTAATTCACACAGCTGTTAAAAAGAATTAATGAAAAACCTTCATTACTTAGTCTCTTTCCATTTGCAGCTTCCTTGTTGCAAAATTTGGTCAGAACACATGAAAGAAGGGATAGGTAGTTTCCCTGAAGCTTAAATGAGCAGGCTGCTGGCCCCGACCCATGGTGTACATTACTTAGGTTTGTGGGGTGTCTTTTAATAAATGCTGGGAAGCATGTGGCTGCTGATGTGATAAGTGCTGAAGTTAGGTTCTGGAAAACACAGTGAGCTTTCTTTTAAATTTATTGCTTGGCATGCACATAGCTGTTTGACAAACACTGGTGGAATTGTAGTTGTTATTCAGTTTAGCACTTATTCAGTGTATGTATTGCCTTCCAATACAGCTAGAACTTATCTTTTAAGGCTAGGATAACTTCAAGTAATATTCTGACTCTTTATGAACACCTGAGGCATGCATTGTACTATTGATAATACAAGACACAGTGCACACAGCCAGTGATAGTGAGCAATAACAGGTGTTTTAGAACATGTGGTAATTGCACATCTGGCGTGCCCTGCCCTTTGAACAGCTAACTGATACTTCTGGGACCTAAACTCTTGTACTCCTTAAGGGCTAGAGCTGACTGTTTAAACGTCGGTGCAGGTTCCTTATTATGCACAGTGCTCTACCCTTTGCTTACCTACTAACATTATTTATGTGTGAAACTGACCTCATGCAATTAGCGTGAGTGTGACTTTGCTAGCAAGCGGTACCATATACCATAAGTGTTTTTGTTCAAAATAATCTTAGAAAAAAAGAAAGACTCTTGCTTACATAGCTGCATGGCAGTAGTGTTTTCTCTCTTTTCCTATTGTTTCCGTTCTTTCTAAAGATTTGCAAGCTTTCAGTTTTGGATTAGGAAAAAATAGTACTTACAAAATTAATAATTAAAACCCCTAAAACAAACAAAATGGAAAACAACTCTCTGTCTCTCCATGACTGTGTTTGAAGAGAAGAAAATTGAGTATTTGTGCACACCATGGAAAAGAAGTTAGGCTGATGTATTTTAGTCTCATTTCAGTAAAGAGATGTCCACTGTGGCTTTGGTGCTGCTTGGTAATTTCAGTAATTTAAGCATGTATCTAGAAGGGAAAATAAAGAAAGTGATGTTGTATATGTAAAGATGTGCACTTCAGAAGTTTGATAAGGGTCTGCTCTTGTCCTTAAGTTATTATAATTAATTTAATGTACAAGTAATTTATTTTCTTTTGGCAGAAAATAGAATTTTTCTTCCTATTTCTCTTGCCAGATTATATGGGTCTAGGTTGGTGATGTGGTATGTGCATGTGGTGGGGATGTTACTGTTTTAAAAAGTCTTTTCTGTCAGTCTTTTCTGCAGTCTGTACAAGGAGCTTGAGTCCTAAATATATTGTGAATTTATCAAGCAGCATTTCCCAGACAGCTTATGGAAAACATCCTGGAGGACTCCCAAACTTAAATAACTGAAAGATACTGCTTGCTGTGCCTGCAGCTCTCTGGAATTGGAATGTAAAACTGGCAGTGGAATAAACACATTCCCCGAGGAGGCTGAAGATGCTGCAGAGCAGCAGACAGGGAAAAAGAACTTTCCCGAAAGAACCGAAATACGCTTTTCTTTTTTTTTTTTTAAGCCGTATTCCTCTTTGAGGCCTGCAGTGATGGCAGATGTCCAGCTCAGTATCAAAACTGCGGTTTTAAAATTGGAATGAAAGGCTGGCTCTTAGCCACTCATTAATCCTGTGCTGAAGGTCTCCAGGAGAGTGACCAGTTACTCAGCTTCACAAGGGCACGAGTAATCACGGCGGGGTGGGACGGAGGGCTCACTCTGCAAGTGTGTTTCTGGACAATAACATTTCTAGGATATTTGAAAAGCACAGTACCTAATTATCTGCTATTTCTTGGCTAAATTGGGCTGTATGGTTTATATGGTTATGCTTCCAGAGAAAATGAATCTGCATTTGCTGGAGGAAGAGTTTTTTGGGGTAAGCTTTTCCTATATTTTCACCTTTTCCAACTTTCTCTCTTTTGCCTGCTTCCTCTAAGAGTTTTCAGCAATATTTAGTGTTCTTACAAGATCTTAAAACCAGAATATTTTCTACATTTCTGATAATGCTGTTCTGTAAAACTATGTACGGCATTTTTTTTGTTAATCTTTTCTTTTCATGTACCAGCTATATAATGTAATGCAATAAGCATTGAGTGCTGAGTCATTTAAAATAGAAGATTTATTGTGCTATTTCAATTAATTTCTAAGGTAAGATAATTTCTAAGAATGAAATAGCAAGAAAAAAGACAAATTATGACACCTTGTATTTTCATGACAAAATTTTCAGAGGAGGGTCTTTCCTGAATTGGTCATTGGGATGACTAGTCACTGTGGCCATTGAAGTGTGTCCATCTCTGTGTGCATGTGTTCTGTCATCTCAGTCAGGCATCTGAATGTCTTCAATTCACTACCTGAGGGACAAATGCTGTGGGGCTGATTTGATCATCATGGTAATTACATTTTGTATGGCTTGACATAGTTTTATAAGAATGAAAAGCTGTGTTACAACCCAAAATATGTTATTTCTTGATGTTTCATTTGCCATTTCTCTTTGAGATGGGGGAAAAGAAGCAGAAGATACAGAGAGAACCTGCAGACTTTGAGTTTTTTAGAGATGTTTCATGATGTGTTTATATATAAAACATAGAAGGGCAAAGTCTTTTTTTATTTTGGGTGTCAGCATAATATCCTCTTGCTGTCACTGCTGATGTTTTATCTCTAGAGATTGATTTGTGGAAGTGTGATGTGCAGACACATGTGAAAGCACAAGTAGTTGTTGTCTTTAGTTAAAGGTTAAGGAGATCATGGCCTCACATATCATCCAGTTTCCTTTTGTGATTGAAAGATTTGCTCTCTCTAAAAGTTGATAGCTATAGGAAAAAAATGTTTTCCAGAAGCATCTTTCCTTTAGCTTGCTGACTTTCTAAGTTCAACAATTTACCTTCCTATGATTCAAAATAAGTCGCTTGGCCTCCATGTAAGTGATCTACAAAGGATGGATTGAAGTGAAGCTATACTTGTTGTGGGAGAATGTGGGAAGAAATGAAAAAGATACATTTAACAGTGCCCAAAGGAATTATCTCTTAAAGAGATAGAAAGTCCCAAAATGTACATCTGAAATCACTGAGGCTTACTGCAACTCGGTTTTGTTTGAATCAGCTGACATGGAGCAATGTCTATCCAGAAACTGATGTGCCATGTGTGCATCTCTTCACACACACACATGCACACAGACACATACACACATCTTGTTAGATTTCTTAATTCCAGTTTAATCAATGACACTGCATGCCTGAACCCGAAGTCTGTATTTAAATGAGGATATAAGGAGGATATGGTCTGTCAGTCTGCCTGTCTGTCATCAGGTTCTTATGCTTTGTAATAACCCACAACACCTCCCCAGAGGTCCTTTGATAGGTAAGGGCATGGGCATGTTTTCTAGTTGAACCTGCAAAACCATCTGTCCAGTCTTTGGCACAGTTCAGCCTGGTTTTTGTGCAGCTCCAAAGTGCAGGTACCTTTGTTCTTCCCGAGGTTTCCAAACACAGAGGAAACTCTGGTGCAGTGACAGAGGGGATAATTCCTCCTCCCCCTGTAGCCCCTGGGCCATGTGCTCTGGTCACTCCCTCCCTATGGCAGGAACAGTCCTGCAGCTGCCCAGCTTGAGCAGAAGCCTGGTGCAGGTGGAAAGGAAGCTGGGTGTCCACAGGACCATTACTGCTGGAGTGAGCTCTCAGTGGGCTTGAGGGTGTGTGATCCAGAGTGAGGAGAGGCAAGCCCACCAGTGGGCTTAACAGGGATTTAAAGTGACTCCCTTAGAGTGCTCTGAGACTGAACTTGTCTGAAAATTAAGATCATAGACACATTTTTCTGTCAATTGTATCCTTATGTTTGCATTTAATCCTCTTGCAAGGATTTTAATTAGCATGTAAACCAGATAACTGTTTCATTACAGCCTGTCAAAAGGAGTAAAAAAATGTTTAAAGACTATTTATTAAGAAAATATTTTTTTAAGAAACATTTTTCCTGTGCCTTTAGCGTACAGACAGAAAGACAGCAGATGGAAAATGCATTATATTATTGTTTCCTTCAGGGATGAATGTCTTGAATGACAGGAGCAAAAATTTGGGGAGGTATGTTTTTCCTGTGTGTGGTGTGGTTTTTTTTTGCAATGCATATAAACATATTTTAATCATGTTTGCTAGCAATGTCAGGATACTTCGTGCATTTCCACAACCGTGTCTGGGTTTTGGGAATACTCTACAGTATACATGTCCAGTAATCTTGGATGGCTTTTTGTAATTAATTTATTTTTGTAACCTGGGGCTTTCCACTGCACTGAGTACTTACTGACCTTTAATTTCATTTACTGGAGGGTGGAGAGGAAAGAGGAGAAAAGAAAGGCTTTAGGAAATCCCTTTCCCCACCCTGCAGAAGAAGGTAACCTTCTGTTTGAGTCTTCTTTGGGTTTAAAGGCTGTAAGCAGAGGAAAAAATACAGATCATTTTGCATCCTTCATAAAAGCCAAATATTGAAAGCAAAGTATCAAATATTCAGGAGCATTACAAATTTGATAAAATCTCTGGAACAGACCAATAAAATGTTTTTAGTTCCTGCTGAACAACCTTTATGCTGATACATGATTATTACTAATATGCTGTAGCTAATATTTCAATAATGCTCACTTAAACAGGGTACTTTTTATAATGGATTTTGCATTGGATTAATAATGCACACACCAGATCATTAATCTCTTAAGATGCTTTTCTTCCTACTTAAAGATCATCTAGTTTTCTCAAACTGAAAGTATTTCTTCATGCAGTTACTTGCTTTTTTGTTAGATTAATTTAATCTGCCCCTTTATTTCCATGTTAAATCAATACCAGACATTTGGTAGAAAGTAATATTTTTCTCTTGTGATCCGAAAGGTTGGGTTTGTCAGCTACTTTCTTACAGCTGGAGGAAATCTATTTGTTCATTTCTTAACCTTTTGACATGTCTGTTTTTACAAGCCCGGCTGTTTGTGATGGGGAATTGAAGTACAGAGTAACAGCTACAGAAGGAAACATCTCTTGTTATGATCAGAGTGTAAACTGAGCCAAATGCAGTGGGGTGGGGGGGGTAGGTTTACACAAGATTTTTTGCACACCAGGAAAAAAAATGAAGAGACCCTCTTCTTCCTTCACATGATTGTGTGTTGAATTTTCATGTGTAATAAAAGGTGAATTTTTAAAAGTTTTATTCACATCTCTTGGACTTATGACTGTAAAATTGACTTGCAAATAGTTTAGACCACTGTTTCTCCACTGTGAAAGGAAGCACAGCAAAGTCACAACTGTGTTTTCCTTCTGTTCATGTGGCTGGTGAGACAGGTCTGAAAAGTCAAGACCACAGAGCCCTGTGTGAAGTTGCTGAAATGCAGGGAAATGCAGGAGTTTAAAGCATTTGGAAAGGAATCAGTTGACAGGGTCTGCACGCTACGTGTTTTCTCATGGCCCACCCCAGCCTCAGGAGTGTCCCAAGCTGATGGTGCATTATATTATGTGGGTGCTGAAGAAAGAAGTAGTTCTATCTGTCTTCTGTCTCAGTGTTATATCTATCAAACCTTCAGGCTTCAGCAACTCAATGCCAGCCCTACTTTTATCACTCTTGGAAAACATAACCATTATATCAAACCTATTTAACGTTGCCTGTGCTTTTCCAGTAAGAGTGGAGGATTGTAATAGTGACAACAGATCAAGCTTTTCACTTCTTTCTCAAAATAAGGTGTATCATCTGGCAACAGATGATTATTATGCACGCATTTATGNGCACTAAACTGAGGAACAGTTAAGGGTCTGTCTACAGCAGCAAAAGTATCAGAATGGGTGCAGTCCTGTTCTGGACCCTACAGAGGCACTAGCTAAGGCTTCTGTTGCCAGTGGGATGGGGAAGCTGTAGTAGAGAGCCAGCTATGCCCTAGCACAGAGAGCTGATGGCAGACACTGCAGCATCACCTCTGGGTTATGCAGACAAAAACAGCTTGCCTTCTAAGTGCATTAAGCATTATTCTTGTGGGCTACTGATAACTAATTAGTAATGAAAAGTATAATTCCCCACCCCCCCCACCCCCTGCAATTTTAGTAGGGTGGCTATTTTAAATACAGTAAATGTTTCCTTAAAATTCACATGGAAAAAGTCCATGTCTAAGCACTTTGCAAATTTGAAAACCCTGACATGCTGCATGTACATCCCTTCTGTACTGCTTTGGCAAGTCCAAAGGTTTTTCTTTTCTTTCTTTCTTTTTTTTTTTTTTCCTCCTTAAAATGAATCTATTTCAGATGAGAAGGTGGAGTTGCATAGTGAATTACCTTTATTTGTGCAAAGTATAAGCTGTCACTGCCCACACCCATTCATCTCTGTAACAAAGGGGATAAATGAAAGGGGCAAGTGGGAGTGCTAAGGAGGGATTCCTAGCTACATCACTATGTGCAGGATAATATTACAGGCTCAAAGCAGAACCACTGGGATCAGCGATATGTTCCTAAACCAACTGTGTTAGTCTGAAAAGAGGAAAGCAAACATAAGAGAAAGGAGTGTCAATACAGGGGCAGGGGGAGGAGGAATGGTGGGCTCCAGTATAACACACAGTGCATACTGCATAATTGTTTTCCTGTTTGCTAATGGTGATTATCGGGTCTTTTATCTTAAATATGCTTCTTGCCACCTTTGGATGTGAGAGATAGTGCTGGCACAGTGAGGCTTGGAGTTTGAACTATCCTTTTCATAGTAAATAGAACTTGATATGAAAAAACCTCATGATCCCTCCACTTACAAATCTGGCAAATCCCTATGATAGTAGTTTGCTCCCATCCCTGTATGTCAATGTTATTGTGACTGCTCAGAAAATCCATAAAATGTAAGATCACAATTCAGAATCTTCCAAACTGGCAGTGGTGACTGGCTAACAGTATTGAGAGGCTAGGCATTCTGTTCTTGCTTTCCTAGGCTTTCATCCTCTCCCATTTCTCCCTGTGCGGTATCCTTCCATTGTAAAGTTATTGGCAGATGCAAAAGTCCTGATACAGTTATCAGCTGTATCAGGACTTTTTCTTGAATGTTTTTCTAACACAAAAAATCCTTTTTTCCCTGGGTACGAATGAGTTCTAACTAAATCACATATCCAACATATATCAATATAAGTTAAATGTAGTGATCAAACTGTGTTAGATTTTGTTCAATCCTCCGGCAGATACTTCTAGAAACAGTTTGTGTCAATGCTGTTCATTGAATCCTAAAAATTACTTCATGTTATTACTCCTTAAAGGACAAAGGGGATTATGGATATTGAAGCTTCTTCTTGATAATTTCAGTGAATCTGTGCTTTGCTTGTTGGAAGTTACTTTTTACCAGTCTTTCTCTGGTAATGTTGGCATTGAAGATCTCTTACCATGGTGATCCACTGGCAGCTTCTCTTCTTTCCATCAATGTGCACATTCTTGTCACAGTTTAGTTGTGGCACTCTTCAGTTTTTGATGCTGCATTTTTCTGAGTCAAGATTAGCAATAACAATTGCCATGTAAAAGACAGCAATATGACCACAGTCAGTTTGGCTATTCTGGCTATGAAGTGTTCAGGCCTTCAGTGCAAGATGCCTTTGCCATTATTTTCAAATAACTTTGCTGTAATTTCATCAGGAGGGGAATGTTTCTCCCACATTGTTTTTCTAACCTTCAAAATATTTTGCAATGAATTTGTAATTGGCAGGGTCTGTGCATAGTTTAAAGGTTTGAAGTGTTTCAAGTCCATTAGTTTTACATTGTAAAGAACATGTATTAACTGAAAAATCATTGAAGAGGAAGTTTTAGTGTCTTTTGGTGCTCTGTTAAGTGATACTGATCAATTGTAAAAGGTTTTACTCTCATGCTACTTGACCTGGCAAGGAATATAGCCATTATTCTGGCTATCTGTGGTATTAAGAGATACATGGTTTTGAATACTGAAATAAGTATAGCTGATTTCATCCATGGCTGTATTTAGAAATTAGTTCAAAAGAAGAAAAAATTGAGTAAACCCACCATCCTTCTCTTTTGCTGAATAAAGTTACTTGAACTGAACCAGCTTGCAAATGATTTCAGATCTTACTAAATTGTTATGGCTGGTCATCAGTTTGCATTCTCTTACTGACTTAATTACAAAAACTTCACTAATCTTTTGTCAAGATCTTTGTTAAGGGAACACTTCAGTAGTGACAGAATTTCTATATAAATGTAAAAGTGAATGCTTCTTAATGAAATTCTGCCTATGTGAGTCATACTTTATAAGTAATGCCAGAGAGGGAAGAGTAGGGAACTGCCCAGCTAAACTTCTTTTAACCTGTGCCTCTTTGTAATAAAATAATGGTAGTCAGGGTTTCCAAAGAGATGAGGGTTTGAAAAGTGAGCACGCCAGCTAATAGCTGTGGTAACAGGCTGCAGGCCGTGCAACAATAGCCGTGTAGCGGCCTCTCGGTGTGTCTCTGCGCCTCGGAGCTCAATAGTGAATGTGCACCATTGTTCAGCTGTGGAAAGTCTCGGAGCGCTGGGGATGTCGGGGCACACCGAGGGAAAGGGATTTTCAGCTTGTAGCCTCCTTGGCAGAGGGCTGGGAGAAGCCGGGGGCAGTTGGCCATTCCTCGGGCCTCCTCTGCTCTCCCAGGGCCTCCTCTGCTCTACCATGGCCTCCTCTGCTCTACCAGTGCCTCCTTTGCTCTACCACGGCCTCCCCTGCTCTACCATGGCCTCCTCTGCTCCACCACGGCCTCCTCTGCTCTACCAGTGCCTCCTCTGCTCTACCAGTGCCTCCTCTGCTCTGCCATGGCCTCCTCTGCTCTACCAGGGCCTCCTCTGCTCTACCCGGGCCTCCTCTGCTCTACCCGGGCCTCCTCTGCTCTACCCGGGCCTCCTCTGCTCTACCAGTGTCTCCTCTGCTCTACCACGGCCTCCTCTGCTCTATCACGGCCTCCTCTGCTCTACCAGGGCCTCCTCTGCTCTACCACAGCCTCCTCTGCTCTACCATGGCCTCCTCTGCTCTACCAGTGCCTCCTCTGCTCTACCAGCTTCGGGCTCGTCTGTGGCGAGTCCCCTGCAGGGATCTGCCGCTCAGCACTGTGCCCCTCGGGCACAGTGAATGTTTGAATGTTATGTGAAAGCTTTCCCTGAGGGAAGCTGAAAGGCGACATTTGAAATTAACTTCTGTTATGTCCACGCTTTTCCTTATTTCATAGAGGATTTACAGCTTAATGGTCTAAATTTGGTCACAGGTTTTGGAAGAAGAGAAATGTTTGACTGTGTGGGGGTCTGGGTGTTTCTTAATAAAAAGAGACTCTAGATAAGTCATGAGAATGGCTCTAAAGCGCATTACCTTGTAAGTTCCCATGTGTGTAGGTCACAGAGTTGAGAAAGCTTTGATGTTCTCTCTATAAACAGGAATAACAAAAAGAATTGGTTTTCAGTATGGCTTGTTGGGAAAATCCTGCAGTTCTACCACAGAGTTAATACGTCCTCCCCTCCTCAGCCCCTGCCCTCACCTGTTTTAGACCACACAATTGGCCTTTGTGGCCAAGTTTCTCCAAGTCCAGGCTGTGTGTTTTGGATTTGAGAATTTGATTTGGATTCTAGCTCTAATATTTTAAAACTGGAGGGTTTGCTACTTCTTTCTCATATAAAACAAACAAGTGGAAAACTCAAACAAGGAAAGTGGTGGGACTGAATGTGGATTCTTTATAAAGTGTGAAGGAAGAATCTGAGAAAAATAACTGCTCTAGCTGTACTAACTGGATTTAAATAGGAGTCTAAGCTTCTGTTTTCCCTGTCTCTGATCTAAACACTGAGAAGATTCATCTGAGTTGTTTACTGAATACCAGTGGGTTTAGATGTTGTTTATTGTAGTTAACAAGAACTCTGCAATCTGGCCTGTATAGAAGTGCTTGAAGGCTGCAAAAGGGAAGTAAAATGGTACTGACTATAAAAGCCAGAGAAGCAGAAGGATCATAGCAGACAGTTGTTATCTGATGTCTTTTCATGAATGTTTTTAATTTCAGCTACCTTGCTGTGAACCACAAAGTGGTACATTTTTAAGAGGTTTCATGCCCCTCTCTTGTTGGCCTTTGTCAGGTTTTTTTTTCCCTCCAGACTGACAAAAAATGGCGTAATAAATCCAATGGTCAGAAGAAATCTGAAGATCCCTTTTTTTTTACTAACTTTCTTTGTAGGATGTTACATGTCTATAAAATTCAATAAATATACCCCTGAATAGGAATGCTAGAGCATTTTGGTACTTTGAAGTCAATAGGATTATTTTTCTGTAGCTCTTGGTAAAGAAGGCACAGGGATTCTGCAATATATATAGCTTTAATAAAATGACTGTCTGGTTCAAATTAAGCTTTTTATTGCTCTGATAAGAAAGCACAGAGAAAGGCTTATGACTCAGGAAGTCAGTTGCTGTGAATTATGCGCCAAATGTTCTCTGTAACCAAGTCTGGGCCTCTAATCTGTTTGCTTCTTGCCCCGTGGCTTCTGAAGTGTGATTGTTGTCACTGTTAATCTTGAATTCTGATATGTCAATAAGTGTTGCAGGCATTAACACCCATCTGCATACGGGTGCAGAGGCTGCACTGCTCTGTAGACTGACATTGCAGAGTTATCAATCTCAATTCATGCTTTGCTTCTTGAATACAAAAACTCTGAGGAAAGTATTGCTTGTTGGGATATTTTAGTAGGAAGTATTGTAGATGCTGCAGAAGGGCCTGAAAGCAACTTTGAAAGCATTGTGAAGACTTCATCACAAACATGGATCTATTGTGTGGCTTTCATAGACATGCCTGAAAAGCTGACAAGGCAAGGAAGGGAAGGGAATGACAGGGAAGGGAAGTTTCATTTTCATGTAACACTGAATTTTCTCTGTATTGCAACAGGCAAGGACATTGAGAGGAAAGGTGTAAAACATGATGTCCATAATTTAAAAAAGCAGATGTTCTCCCCATGCTCCAAGGGGCAATTTGGAAAGACCAAATCAAGGTAAACGGCAGTCCTGGTGTGATAGGGTCATCAGTAGAAAATAAAAAATTAAGAACGGGGGTGACTGCATTTTTAAGGATCTATTGTTTGTGGCAGCAACAAGACAAATTTTTCTTTTTTTTTCTTTGATTTTTCTGCTGTGACCAGTTATTTTGCTGCCATTTGGCAGTCTTAGTCTTCTTGACCTTATTTATGTAAAATTCCACACTTAGCTGTAGAAGCAATACAGTGAGAAGACATTGTGTATATTAAACTCCTTTGAACCTTAACATCTGCTTGGTTTCTTTTTAGGTATTTTCATTTAAAGGTTTGTGAGATGTCAAAATAGTAATTATTGTATTTTGTAAAAATCTGCTGCAGTCATTTGTTAAATCCCGAGTCCTTTAACTGTCATTGCATATGTTCCTATTGAACTGGGATTTTGAAAGAGCTGTCAGCTTACTGTTGTAATGCCACCTTAAAAATAAGACCTAATGTTCCCTTTTAGGAGGGTGAGCACAAGAAAACAACTGACTTGAAATGCCAGAGCCAGTCTGTGGTGCAGCCAGACCACCAATATGTCTTAGTTCCAACCTGTGTAGAATTTAAGGATTCTTCTCCCCAAGATGAAAACATGAATACTGCTTTCTGCAACTTATATTTTTATTTGGGAGAGGAAACACAGAAGAAAGTTTTCATTTTATTGTAAATGTGAACATCTGTTTGGAGGAGCCTGCTGTTACTATTTCAGTTCTGTTTCAAAATTCTGGTTGCTTCCTGAGTTGCAGAGGAGGTTCCAGTAAGTGGCTTTAGTTTGAAACCAAATGGGAGAGATCGTTTAGCTGTATTTAAAGAAAAACATCAATTATTTAAACCTTCTGAAACTCACTTCTATTTGGCATCTAACATTGCTATATCAGAGAACTGGTTCTTATAAAATGTGTTTTGCTTCATGCAGGATTTTCACTGGAAAGATTTGTAAGTCAACAGAGAATTTGGAGGCAGAAGCAAACAAAAAAATCAGTTAAAATCAGTTGAAAAGAACTAATCTATTTATGCTAGATACTGTAGTTACAAGTTATATTGAAAGAGGTGAGTCGTAAAAAGATATCTTCTTTAGGGTCATACAAGTTTTTCATTGGAACTAGCAAGAATGATTCATAGATGCTACGTTTCCTTCTTCTGAAACTGTGTCTCACTCTGAATTTTATTTTACCTGCTTTAAAGTGAGAGACAGTTAACAATTTTTAGTCTTAAAAACCTCCCAATGTTCTTGGTAAAGCAACAAATGTTGTGTGCTGTATTGGCTGCCTAGCCAAGACCCTCTGTGTGCTTGTGTTGCAGTGGGCTTTGAAAAGTTGTGTACTTCAGTAGTAACTTTAGGTTGCTTAGATGAAGTTGAAAACAGTAGTGTATTATATGTTGACCTGACAGGACATTTTCTCAGAGCAGTAGATTAGTCCAGGAAGAAGTAAAAACCAAATGTGGTGTCCAAGCACTGCTACAGTGATACAGCGTGGCATGGAAAGTCACTAGTAAGGTGCCAGCAGCAAGGCCTGGTCCTGTGTGGTGCTGGGTGGAAGGAAGGTTACATGTGGATTTTCATTCTGGCACAAAAAGTTTGAATGTAAAAGTACTAAAACGTTCAAGCAGCATCATGTTGAACACATTTCTTACACTTCTTCACTAAATGCCAGTATGAGCAAAGAAGAGGATGTAAAAGCTTTGGCTGCTTGTCATCTAGGGTATTACCCCTCCTTGTCATCTAGGGCGTTATTCCTCCATATGCATTCACATCTACAAGTCTTCACTGAATTTTCATTTGCTCTGATTTAGAAAAGAATTGAACTGTGCCTCTTTAAAATTCTTTTTTAACGAGGAGAGAAGCCAGCCTTCAAAATTGACAAGGAGATGCAAAACAATTCTTCTAAAAGGCCTATAAATGGAGGATTGGATCCATATGCTCTGTTTGTGTTGCAGTACATTAGCAGCATGTGATGGCTTGTTCCTTTTGTTAGGTGTCTCTGCAGCACTGTGTACAGATTAAATAGCTACTGCATTGCAGAGAGTTATTAATACATGGCATTGCATTTCCAGGGAAGATGTCAGTGTGTCCTTTAGCCTGAATGTACCTTGTGGTTGAGTTAGGGGTGATTTTTTAAAATCTTGCTGAGGATAACTTATTTTTCAGTAAATTCTTAGCCAGCTGGGAACTTTAGAATAACATCGTTCTTAACCTCTAAAAACTTCAATTATTGAAGTTTAGAAAAAATCAAAGCCTTGTTCCAAAATAAAAACAGGTCACCCTTCTCAAATCTTAATCTTGGAACAAGAAAAATGTGGTCTTATGCCACTGTACATACAGTAGAAAGAAGCAGGAGATGGGGCAGAGAAAGGTATGCAATTCCTAAAATATAATGCAGATAAACAAAATGCATGAAATACCAGAAAATGAGAAGTGGGGCCAACACATTATTTTTCTGACACCTCTGTGTACTGTTTCATTTGTGATGCACATCAGTAAAACAGGAGGCTTTTTGCTTTCCAGTCTTCTGCCCTGACACCTCTCAGAGCTGTTCATGTTTAAAGTGATGGAGGTTGAGAGGTTGT
The DNA here is from genome assembly GCA_013397555.1 of Urocynchramus pylzowi. Lineage (NCBI taxonomy): Eukaryota > Metazoa > Chordata > Aves > Passeriformes > Fringillidae > Urocynchramus > Urocynchramus pylzowi. Next base: position 406,808 of record VZRH01003798.1, on the reverse strand, counting down.
TCTTGGGGAAATTCTTCTGTGTGGGGGAAACTTCTGCTGACTTATACATGGGGATGGAAGGGAGAGCTAAGGTCAGGTGTGGATGTGCAGAGATGAAAGACCAAGACAGAGCAAAGTAAGGATCTCTGTTTCCCTCTTCCCTCCACCCGCAGGAGAGCTCCCAGTGCCAGTTCAGACCAGTGGCTGAAGCTCACACTGCAGTGCTGCAGCCCCTGTTTTTACCCAGCCCACTGAAACAGATGTGGGATGCTTTCTGTCATTGAGACTTCAGAGTTCAGGAGCTTTGTCACCACTAAATGTTGAAGCTGCTGATACTACTTGTATGTCTTGGGACTTCACAGAATTGACCAAGTAGTGCCCTATGTCCGGTTAATGCTCTACAGGTCTGTCCAGGAATTAGTTCAAACCTCTGACTTGGAGGTAATTAAAGCTTTGTAGGTAAGGTGAGCACAAGGTGTGAGGAAGCAGAAGTCCAGAGGAGTGAATCATTCACTCCTGACAGAAATATGTGTGCGTGTGGAACATAGCAAATGTAGGGTATATTTGCCATATTCAAGTGATTTGAGTAGCTGGGTGCTGCATTGTAGATGTACTGAAAATTTTGGCACCAGTGTTGGCCATTCTGTGCCTTTGAGTGTGTCCAGGACTCAGAGATATGTGGTAGCTCACTCAAAAGTATTTTGCATAGATCTTGCAAAAAAATCTTTTAATGTAAATATGTAAGTATTTAAAAAATCCTCAGAAGCTGTGAGGGAATCCAGAGAATACAGGAGAGAGCGTATCTCAGTGATCTGTGATGTCAGCATGGCAGGCTGTAAACACCTGATCTTTTAGCCTGGGTAAAAGGGACTTTCACCTCAAGAGCCCTGATGTTCAGATCAAAGTGTTTCACAGCTTGCCAATGGTCTCAAGGCTCTCTTTGCTTCCTTTTCTACCTCCAGTTTCCTGCTGTAAGGCATTGTTCAAGGACTGTACTCTTTAGGAATACTCTGAATGAAGCTGAGGCCGTGTCATGTGCAAGGACATAGGTAGTGGATTTCAAGCATAGTTTTAAAGATAGAATGCCTCTTTGTGGGTTACGTTTCAGCATGCAGCTGTGAGAGCACACCTGGAAAGTGGTGCCAGCAGCTGGGAACTCTTCTGACTTTTTTAGCCTCCCAGCTCCAAGATGGAAATGCCACCACACCCTCTGCAGGCAAAGGAGATGTCAGCTTTCTCATGGGTTAGCAGGTTAGCACCAGCCTTTTTTTCTCATTTTCTGTTTTTCATCTTTTCTCCTGCTTCTCCTCTCACTGTCTCCTCTCCTTTCTTTTTTCTTTTGTTTTTCCCCTTTTTTTCCTCTCTTTCCTTTTACTTGTCTTCGTTGTGATTTAGCACAGAACACTTAATAGTATGGTTTTCATACTTCTGAAAGTCATTTCTCTTGCCCTGAAAAAAACCCCAAACCACTGAAGCTTTGCAAGCACTCTGCAAAAGCCTGTTCTTGTTTATGTTAGGGCAGAATAAGGTCCAGAATGCTTCTACTTCCCAGGATCGTCCTATTATATTGCAAGTTCTTGGAAGTTTCTAACATAAACACAGAAATTTCACAGTACCAGCAAGTGATTTATCTGCTTTACATGCTTATCAATATTGTCTACAAATCAAGCAAACAAATGCTGTGGAAGTGGGGGCTCTATTTGATGTTTGCTCAGTGTTGTGCCTGGAAAAATGGAAGTTAGTGGGTGTTGCTCAGTGAAGTGTGCATTTTAAAGTTACCCACAGTGATGCCCATTGTCCTGTCCCTGAATTGCATGATGTCATGTGTCATTTTAAGCTTGTAGTGATGCCGAAGGCTGTCGGTGTGCTGGGAAAAAGGCGATGAGAAAGTTGTGAATCAGGTTTCTGTAAAGCCTTTGTGTTTAGGGTTTTGATAGATAAAAGCTGACTCATGCAATATTTCTGGCGAAGGAGCTGTACAGACTAGTAAGAGCTTCTCGTTTTACCTGAGTGCCCAATGAGCTAATTCGGAACAGCTGAAGTCAGAGCCCGCGCCTCTTCTCTGCCGCACAGGTAGGTCGTGGGCTCTTCGGAGAGGACTGAAAAAGAGAGAGGACTTGTTCAGCCCGGGCTCGAGGAGCCAGAGACATTCCTCAGTGGTGAGATACTGTCGCAGAGGATTTTCCCTTGCAATAATGTTCTCGGGTATTAGCGTGCTTGGTTGTGACAGAGGCTATTCTGCAGGCAGTGGGGGTGGGGGGACGGTAATTGGACTGATAGGAGCACATTAGTTGGTGACTCTTTTCCCTTGTTGTGAGATTTCTAATAAATGGGATTTCTGTTCCTCAAAGTTCAGTTAAAATACTTGGCAGAGGATCGTTTGTGACAGTCCAGGCTAGACATCTAATCCTGCAAATATTGTAGCTCTCTAGTGTGGTATTTTTCACAGAGGGTGTTAGTGTTAGAACTGATATGTATTCATATACAAAATTTAGTGATTAAAAAGCTGCTGACCTTCACTTGGACAGGATTCAGAGCAGAAGATATAAGGAGTGTATTTAAGATCATTTGGGATTGGTAGTGGTTGGATTTTACTCTTTCTCAGTCAGGAAGCCGGAGAGCGTTTTTGTTTCTCAGTTCCAGTGTTGCATTTTGAATTTGATACTGAATGCAGAAATTGTTCTAAACTACTTTGCTTAATTATATCCACAGGATGAATGCTTTATTTTAAATATGAAGATATCTCAGGGGAAAAAAACAGGAAAGATATTTCTTGTAGTCTCATCACTTTTTGGTAGCTAAACTCCAGAGGATGTGAGGACTATAATTTCTGGTAATGTTGACTTTTTAGATAACACCTGAGGTGCTCTTTTTCTTGCCAGGAGAAAGGCAACAACAATGCTAATCATTAATATAAATTAACTTGGGAGTTTTTACTTGTGCAGTATGTCGTAAAATTTCATGTGCAGTAAACAACTTGAAGGAATAAACACCTATATTTAGATAGGACTTGGGGATCTTTAAGTCAGTTTTATATTTTAAGACAAAGCACTTTATCTCTCATTGTATACTAATGTTCTAGCATAGCCAAAGCTGCAGAGATAATGGAAAAGCATTTATCATTACCATGAATATAATTACAGGAAGGAAGCTTTTGTTAAAGAAAAGTAAGTGATAGAAGAAAGTTATGCATTTTTTGGTGAGAACTTGTTTATGACTGCGCAATGAAAACCCGAGACATGCCAAGATGGTTGTTTTGCATGTGCCTTCAGCCTTGTAACTAATATTAGAGTTGCCTGTTGGGATGAAACAGTAGTATTCCTTACCCTTGCATGTCTGTGGAGCAGGGACGTATCCTTGTTCTTGCTGGGGAGCGCTCTGGGGTCCTGCCATGCCAGTGTGTGTGTGACACAGGAGCAGGGAGCTTTGCAGGGGCTGGGGAGGGGGAGAGAGTAACTGAATTAATGCGAAGGCACAAACAAGAAATGACCTTGTTTGGGGAGCATGTTTCCTTGTGAGTAGGGACAAGTAGTAATTATCCTCTTTTCAGTGCTGAACTAACAAGTAATTACTGTTATTCCTTAATTAAAGTATGCAAATTGAAGATTTCTTTTTTTTCCTCCCCAGACTGAGTTAAATACCGTTATTCACAACTGACAAAAGTTCTCAATATTATTTTGGTTCATCCTTGAAAAGGTTCAGTAACCAAAAGAAAGCCTAACAAAAAAAGCAGTGAACCAGGCCAGACATGGGTCAGGGTATAGAAGACTTGCTCAGAGTGTGTGCCTCCACAGGCTCTGGGGGTGCCTACAATTTCACACAGTGTTTGCAGACTGAGTTTTGATGAATTCACCTGCCTGCTGGTGCTGCTGCTGAAACTGGGAGGATGGGGTGGAGTGGGCTTGTAAATCAGGATATGGGACAAATTACTTGCTTTTTATAGTAAGTTTCTGTGAAAGACAAAACTTTGCAAGAGGTTACAGGGTTTGCAAAGGCACTGGGTCAGTTATGATTCATGGAGAGCAACCCTGGGGGAGGCTGTTTACTTTCTCTTCACTCTCATTAATTCACTTGTGAATGTCTGATCAGGCACTTGCTACAGACCTTCGGTAGCTGGTGTGAAGGTGAAGTTATTACTTTGTGGTACAACTGCAGAGTAAAACTACTCTTCAGAGTTCTGAAAAGCCAAATACAGACCCTGACAAGAGTAAAGAGGGTGGGCATGTGGCTGTGGCAATGAACTCCATTCAACTGCTCTCTGTCCTGATGCCCTTGTGACTACAGAAATCATCTAAAAACTCTAAGTTTAACATCTTTTTTTATCATCTAAAAACATCTAATTTTAACAGCAAGGGTAATTGTAGAGGTTATTTTCCTACCTAAGTGTTCTAAGATGATCAAGTCCAACTGTTAGACCAGTGGTTATGCCAAGTCCACAACTAAATCATGTCACCAAGTGCCACATCTACACATCCTTTAAATACCTCCAGGGATGGTGACTCCACCATTTCCCTGTGTAGCCTGTTCCAGCGCTTGACAGACCATTTGGTAAAGAAATATTTCCTAATATCCAATCTAAACCTCCCCTGGTGCAACTTGAGGCTGTTTCCTCTTGTTCTGTTATTTGGGAGAAAAGGCCAACCCCCACCTGGCTACAACCTCCTTTTAGGTAGGTAGTTATAGAGAGCAATAAGTTCTCCCCTGAACCTCCTTTTCTCTGAACTGAGTACCCTCAGCTCCTTCAGATGCTCCTCATAAGATTTGTGCTCCAGACCCTTTCCAGCTCTGTTGCCCTTCTCTGGACACACTCCAGCACCTTACTGTCTTTCTTTCAGTGAGGGTCCCAAAACTGAACACAGGATTTGAGGCGTGGCCTCACCAGTGCCAAGTACAATGCTCAGATGGGTTTCTGAAGACAAACTTTTGAAGCCTTGGAGGATTTCCAGATCCTGTGTTACTGGGAAGGGCTATAGGTTTTTCACAGCTACCTATACCTGAGGCAGGAACTGAGAGCTGGGCAGAGCCAGGGAGTGCCCTCCAGCCCTGATTTCCATGAGCAGGGTGTTTGCTCTAGCACTTGCCAGCTGAGGAGAGGGAGCTGCTTCCTGGTTCCGTGCCATGCTGAAACCCCCAGTCTGCTGTGCCCTGCCTTTCTTCCAGGTGTGCCAGGTGCCTCCCTGCTGCTCTGCAGGAACACTGGGCTTCTGCACCATCAGAGTGCACCCTGAGAAACATATTTACTGGCTGGAGACATAATGGACAAAATTGTAACAGAACTCTCCACAGGGAAGCCAAATGACAATTTACATCCATCTGGGAAAGGAGTAAACTTTTCAGATTAATAGTCAGGATGAGGCTTTGAGGACACAACAGACCATGTTGCAAATACCTAGTTTGGTGTAATTTATATAGAAACATACAAGAATAGCAATTTGTATGAAAAATGGAGGAACTTGAGTCATCCATGTTGCATACAATTAATTAGCCATGGCTTGCAGGTGCCTGGGGTTTGCCAAGGTCACTGGGAATACACGTGTTAAAGAGTGAGCCCATTTTAACTATTACAACTAATCCTCAGCTTTTTTAATAAGCAATGACCCTGTCATTAAACAAGAGAATAAGTGGGTTTATTTTGGTTTTCCAAAACATGTTAGGTTCTCCTAATGCTTCTGTCTACAAGTGTGTCCTATGTAAAACTACTTTTAACATTTTTTCTGACTCGAATGTCATTGATGTGAACTGTATTTGATTTCTATTTTTAATATTAATGAAAATTTTTGTAAAGCTACACAATTTTGATACTACATATCAATAAAATATGAAATATAAAAAATATTAAAATCTATAAAATGTTAATAAATATTTAACAAATATTAAATAAATTATTAAATAAATTATTGTATAAATATTAATAGATATTAATAACATTAAATATAAAAATGTATAAAAATGTAAAATATAATTTTGATACTACATATCAATGCCTTTGGGTTATTACCTGAGAGGCAGACCATATGTCAATGAAACAGGAATAAAAGAATGTGGGGTAATGGAATTTCATAAGAATCCTTTTTTCCCCCCTGAATGTAGCTAATCGGGCATTTCTTTGTCATGTAATTTTAGTAAAATACCTAGGAGTGAGTTAGCGGAAGTGCTACCCCTGTTATCTTGTTTATCCTGTGCATTTTTCAAGAGGACATTTTTCATTCAGCAGTGTTGTGCTTTCTAACTTGAATGTGAAAAATGATTCAAAGCTGATAACAAAAATACATTCTTTCTTATCAAAAATGTATACTTTCTTATCACAAGTAATAGCAAGGCACACATCATTTGCTGTACCCACATAGAAACAAGAGAATTTCACTGCATTTTTCTGGTTTAATTTTTTCCCCTATTTTATTTCTTTATATTTTATTTTGGAATTGGTACTTGATGTGGTTTATTCAAAAGGGGTAAGAAAATATGCTTCTATGGTTCAAAACTAGAAGAACCTGGCACAAAGAAAGGCTATAGATTTGCAGACTACAAGGTAAAACCAGAGGTACAGACCTGCCGAATTAGGTTTTTAATCTAATGGCCAATTTCTAACCCTTGTAATCAGCAAATTACTCTCAGTGTTAATTCTGTGCATCACCTTGAGGGCAATACTTCTCCTCAGTAGAAAGCTAATCCCACCATGACTGAAATGGCGCTAGTAATTACTCACATACAAATGAAATATTTTGCATTCAAGATAGGCCAAATAAATCAAAACATTCTTCTCTGGTGTTTTATTTCTGTTTGCTTTGGATTTATTTTGAAAAATGGGAGAGTTACTTTCAGCTTTGGATGAAATCCTCCCCCTGCTCTGACAGCTGCAGGAGCTGTGTGTCCAAGAGGTTTCTGCTTGTAATTGCATAGCAGGTCTGACTCAGTTCAAGAAGGGCCACCTTAAAGGTTGGGCGGGTTTGATTTGCAGCTTTATGGTTTCTTTACTGAAACTGTTGTCAAGAGCTGTAATTACTGGTATGAATTTTTGAAAAGTTGTCACTGGACTAAAATAAGGACTAAGCTACCATGCTGTGGGTAGCTTCAGTATTGCTTTTCTTCCTAAATTGTCACAAGTTTCCCTTTTTTCACAGGACAGGCATTATGAAATTCCATGAGTTTGAGGCAAGACTTTTTTTTTGGGAGGACACTTCTTACAGAAACAAAGCTTTGAAGTATTGAATTTACCTGCAGCTACTTTTGCAGATTCTCATGCTGCATCACACACAACTTGGCCAGAGACAAATCTGCATTGCATCGTGGACAGTGTCCTGCAGGGCAGTTTGGCAAGGAAAATAAAGCAGAATCGAAATGCCAATAGGAAGACAGACATCTTATTTTGTTGTTGCACTGATCTGAAAAACAGCTTTGGGTCAGTTCAGCAGGGGGTAATATTCTGGCTTGAGCAGAACAGTTTTAGAATTACTTATTTTTCCCAGTAGAAAACTGAATTATTTGGCAGCACTCTTTCCAGTGGGGACTCTTTCTTCAGAAACTACATTATTTTCTTTGGGAAATCATTCTGCTTTTAGTATTTTTGTACAAGCCACAGAGCTGGTAATTGATAACTGCTTTTAGTTTTTTTAAGACTGTTGGCTTTATGGGATTCAAAATGAAAGACACTTTCTGGTATCACTGTGTGCTTCTTGAGGTTTCCAAACCTCCCAAGCCAGGGTCAGGGCTCAGCTGGGAGATAGCAAGGACTGCTCCCAGTAAAGTTGTGGGGGTCTTTTATAACGTTAGGGAAAATGTTTTTAGTTCTGTTTTTCTCCTGTGCCGAGCCTGAGCAGTGGATGTGCTAGCAACAAGCACAGCACAATGGCAGAAAAAGGTTGTGCCAGAGACAGAAGTGTGAGCAGGATGAATGTGGTGTTTTTAGGATGCCCACAACCTAAAAAGCATTAGAGCTACAGTGCCCCCCAAAACCAGATTGTTCTGGTTGTCTTTTGGTTTAAATAGCGTTTTGGCTGCTTTCTATGCAAGAAGCTTTAAAAGTATCTGCCATCAACTGTTGCTTTACATGGAGCAGCAACAATAAACCCACTTCTTCTGTTTGTTTGCTTGTTTGTTTGTTTAGATGACTTCCACTTACCTCTTGATGTTGTACCAGCTGTGACAGAGACCCTTGACTCCAAGAAGAAGGAGGAAGAGCTGCACAAGGAGAGCAGATCTTTCCGCTACTGTGAGAAAAACACCATGGACCTGTCAGACAGTGACCGTCCCGTCAGCTTTAGTTCCACTTCCTCCTCTGCATCCTCCAGGGACAGCCACTGCTCCTTTGGAAGCAGAATGACCTTGGTTTCAAACAGCCACTTGGGTTTGTTTAACCAGGATAAAGAAACAGGTGCCATCAAGCTAGAACTGGTCCCAGCCAGGCAATTTTCCAGCAGCAAGACACGCAAAAACCCTGCTGTGGAGCAAGAGGATCCTGAGGGAAGCCTTGAGAAAAGGCCAGGCATGCCAAGGAAAGCAGAACCAAAAGGAGCAAGCAAAAACTGTGCGATGTCCCTGGCCACAGAGCCCACCAGTCCGAAGCTCCTCTACGTAGACAGAGTCGTCCAAGAGATTCTGGAGACAGAGAGGATGTATGTGCAGGATCTAAAAAGCATTGTCAAGGTAGGGGGCTTGGTTAAGGCAGTGTTAACTGCTCCATAATGCCATTTTTTACATTGTTTGATTTCACTGTGGGACAGATGGACCTGATGATGGAACTAGCATTTGCTGGTCTTTGTAAATTAGTGTAGCATCATTTTTCAAGTGTGTTTCTAGTTTCTATTTGATTAGATAAATCTAAGATGTTACTGTGTGTTTATGAAGAAATAACAGAAAAAACCATCCTACATCTGGCAGCAGTAGTGAACAAAGAATGATAAATGCTTTGCAGTAAAAAATCTGATATTTTTTATTTACAAAAAAAAAATTAGATTGCTCTGTGTCCTAGAATGTATAGCAAGAAGCAAGACAGCTTTAACTGTCTCTTTATATGCTTTATCTGAAGGGTTTTACTTACTGATTTTTCCCGGTGTCCTAGTCCTGAAAGTTCTTTCTTGCCTTTTCCCCTGTCCCTTTCATAGAGCTCACAGCTGCAGTCTGTTCTCTCTCTGTCCTTGGCCTATGGTATTGAATATGGAATATGTATCTGCTAGAAAATACTGTTGTTTGGCTGTAATATGAAGGAATTATGTTTTCTTTAATATTTATTCTGAATGGATGTAGCATTTATTAGCAGCAGTAGAGTTTTTGTCCAATCCAATCCTAGCCTAATAGTACCTTTCATTTCCTCTTTCTAGTAAAGGGCAAAACATGGATAAGTCCTTCTATGGATTGTTCTTTTCACTCTGTACTTGTGTCTGTGCCATCACCATCATTCTGCTTTGCATTTTTAAAGATAACAATTGATTCCCTTGGCTATGGCATGTAGCCTACATGCAGACATGCTTAAGACATGCTTAGTGTGCTGTTTGTAGAACTTAGAGCTCCAGGCAGGTGTATTTGGTCTTCTGAGATAGGAAATATCAGCCAGCTGGAGACACTCTCCCCACCTGCAGCTCTAACCTGTGTGGTCCCACAATAGCAGGAGAAAAGTGTGACGCCTTTGATAACTCAAATGCATGTTGTGATTAAAACACCAGCAGAGGTGTGGGGACCCTGCAAAGTTCTGAGAAAGGTTGCTGTTTCTGTAAGATTTCATTGATTTCCATAGCTGGTGCTGTTTCACTACATTCAACTGTTGCCCAAGTTTCAGTTTGGAGTGTTTAAGGTTGTCAGATGTTGCAGAACCAAGTCAGCTTCTGTGTATAGTAACCACTCACTAGGCATGATTTCCATGGTTTTGGATGGAAGGAAGACTCATCCTCCTATGCTGTAAACTGTACAACTTGAGAAACTGAAAACTAAAATGAATATCTTGTAACAGAGTTTTCAATTACAAGCAGGAATACCAAAAACGCTTTCTGGAGAATATTTCAAGCATCACTACAGTAGATGTAGAGTAAATAAGACAAATGCATTTTTAGTTGTGGAAGAACTGAAGGAATTGTGAACCTGTGAAATGCCCAAACCTATTTCCTGCAGCAACTGATAATGAATCTAGAAAGCTTTGTGTGAAACTAGACAGCTCATTTGAGACATGGGATAGTTGGCAGTGGAGATTTTCTTAGGTAGGTGATGGGGATGCAAGGGCTTCAAAGGAGCTGCTTCCCAGGTGGTGAAGAAGGTGGGGAACTAGCTGACTCAGCCTGTGCAGAATGGTCTTCTCTTGGTTTTGGGGAAGGGAGGGGTGACTGGAAACAAACTTCTTCAGAAGAGCCCATTTTAAAAGTTTCTCCACAAGTTACCTTAGCAATGCTACAGAAATTCACCCAAGCAAGGGTGGGGGTTGTGAGAAGATTGGGAAGACTCCACAGAGATCTGCAGGAGTGCTGTAGCCTTATAGAGCTTGATTACCTGGGCCTCTGTGATTTGAGGCCATTTAGTTTGGCAGGCAGGTATTTGTGCTGAGCCAAACTAAGAGGAAGGAAAGCAGCTTGATTTGTCTTATTTTCCAGATAAACATGGGCCCACTGCTGGCTCATGGAGAGCTTGTCTACCAGGACCCCCAGAAGCTTATGTACACAGTCTAAAAGTTGTAAGGAGGGCTGGGTTTTTTTCTTTCAGGGTGGGTTTTTTTTGGCAGAGGGAGGGAGAAAAAGGAGGGGGCAACCCACATACAAAGAGCTAAAAGCTGAAGAGGTGTCAGATTGAGGACAGCATAAGAACAAAAAGGGAGAATTCAATAGGTGCTATTTTAATCACCCTCTACCCCTATCTGAGAACTATCAGTAGAGATGCAATCTAATGCTTTTTTGTCTTCTAGTAGAGGGGATTTGCTGATGCTACATTCTCTGTAGGCAGTAGAAACATACTTTAAAAGAATGTGTTCTCAGTGTTGTTCCCAGGACTTTGAAACAGGTTTCAGGGCTGGAACTGAGAGGGTGTCAAAAGTCACATCCATGAATCTACATTCTCTACATTTCAGGTATAAAAATGCAAAGCAAATTTGCATAATTGTTTCCCCTTCCTTCAGTGGGGGTGCTATTTGTTTGGGTTTTAGATTTTTAGGGAGTGGTAACTTTTTTTTTATTAGTTTCAGTGGTGGAGGGGCTGTTGGTTTTGTTTATTTCTCTTGATCATTTCTTTTTATATATCCACACTCTTTCCCATTAGCCAGATCATTAATGAATACATAGACAAGGACAGAACCCAGTATTAGCCCTTAGAGTATGCCACTAGCCACTGGCCTCCAACTAGATTTTGTGCCTGTGATCACCACCCTCAGTTCCTGTTGGTTCAGCCAGTTCTCAGTCAAAATTACTGTCTGCTTATCCAACTCCTACTCCTTCAGCTTGTGCATGAGGATTTTAAGGCAGTTAAAAGCCTTCCTGAAGCCAAGGTAGACAATATCCACTGCTTTCCATTCATCTACCAAGCCAGTAATTTCATAGTTAAAAGGCTATCAGGCTGGTCAACTTTCCCTTGGTGAATACTTGATGACTGTTCTTGATTACCTTCTGGTCTTTAGTGTGCCAGGAACTGGTTTCCAGGGCTAGCTGAGCACAAATGACCTACTAACATGGGTGATTGTGAAATTGCATGTAGGATCCTGGTACTAGTCATAATATCAAAAGTCAGCTCATGAAGAGTTAGCCTAGCACAGTATTTTGGGCAGTGTCCTTTCCAATTTATATTGTCCTTAGAACATGGAGTTGTCATGCTTGAAGTAAAATACTATGGAGGAATGGGGCAAAATAGAATTTCATCCTTTTTTATGCTTGTATTGACCTAATGCTGCTAGGTCATTGGTAAGTAAATAAATAAAGTAAAATTCCTAACTTCTGTTGCCTTTTGAGTATCTGGGTGATCTTAAATAGTGCCAAGTTGGTAGACAAAAGTAGAAATTGACTTCATGGGAGGTGGTTAATGTTAATTTTTAAATTATCCTGGGGAGTTGCTGAGGTTTTCTAGTTTTCTTTCCAACTGCTGACAAGAAGTATTTGGCAGGATGAGGATGAGGTACAGGTGCTATTTGGCACCTTTGCTCTAGGAGAAGTATTAAAAAACAACTGCTTTTCTAGCCAGTACAGCCATTTTGCCTGTGACCTGGAAGGATAGTTGGGTTAGGGTTGTTTTGAGGCACACTGCTGTGATTCTTGCACAGGCAAGCATTGCAACAAGGATAGAGTGAACTTTTCCACCATTTGGTATGTTTTATCAGATGATCTGTTAAGGATAATTACAATTTTGAATGAGTGCAGCTTGAAGCTTGTTTTGGGCAAGTTTGTGAGAGAAATTGGATACCTCTGCTTCCTGCTTGTGTCATGTTGACAGGTGTACTGGCCAGGGCAGAACTCACTGACCTTTTCCTCTTCAGGACCTAGCCTGACTTTTTCAGGGAGTAATTAGTTAGAATAGACCTAGACTTCAATTAGAGTCACTTACTGAAGTGATTTTTTTTCTCCCCTGAGTAAAATGCTGTCCCTGAAGTTATAAAAAAGTCTGTATTTTGCCCTTGCAGTTCATAGGAGTCAGAAGCCCCCATTCATAATTTGTATAAATGCTTGTAACTGTAGAAAGACATTGACATTTCTGTTTTGCCTTTGCCAAATGAAAGAATAATGCAAATGCACTGTTACAATACTTGCATCTGCACCCCTATCAGTATAAAAATATAAGTAAAAACTCATTGGTATCTATAGAATGACTAGAGGGGACTAAAGTGTGCATTGTCAGTGTGTTTCATATATATTTGATGTAAACAGAGGTTAAGCTTTAGAAATCTTGAACTCTGTCTGAAATCTGGAATACTTCATTTATGTGAATGAATTCCTCTACAGTTTAATTCCAAACATGACCTTTTATTTTTAAGCCATCTACTGAAATAGTTGAAGTCTTTGTCCTTTCTCCTCTTCAGATCTTTGGTCCCTAGCCCCCTTCTTTTATACTTAAGTCTCCTTATTTGAAAAAGTCCCATTCCCCTCTGCAGTCTCCTGCCCATGATCTTGCTGCCTCTCCATCCTAAGTCTTCTCTCAGTAAATCCCATCTGCATCCCATCAGTACGTTGTCTCATTTCCTTATGTGATCTTTTGCTTATTAGTATTAATCTTTCTCATGTTCTTCCTCTCTGCTGATTCCAGAGCTCTCTCCATAGTTCTCTCAGCAGGCCTGACAACATTTTCATCACCATTCCTGATTTTTCTGCCCTCTTAACTACACAGAAGTTAAGAGGGGTGTCTGCCAGGCTTTCCTTGGTTCCCATTTTGTCCTTCCCATCTTTCTCTAGTACTCCTTTATGTCTCCTGTGCCCTGAAATTGCACAGCATGCTTTTCTACACTGTTAATGGTTTGCAGAGAGTCACTGAGACATGGGAACAATCTTTTCCATGCTCTTGCCTCAGAGGATCGGATCTGAGCCAGATGTCACTGGCAGCACCGGGTTAAGGCCTTGTGAAGCCTGGGCTGAACCTTGCAAAGGAGCATTGCTAGAAGTTCCTATTGAGGATACGTTGATTTGGAGGGTTTCTCTTCCCCCCACCCCATTATGGTCAAAAATAGGGGAATTTACATTAAGGCAGCAAAAGGCATTACTCTGAGAAACAAAGTCTCCATTATGCTTGAATCTGCTGCTGTCTCTCCCTGAGACATGAGGATATGGCTCATGTCCCTGCTAGTCAGCCTGGGGGTGCTTGTCTTCTCAGGGGAAAGGTCACCAAAATTTTTCAACATGAGCAAAAAAAGGGCATTCTTTCTCAAAAAGCCTCAGGGGAATGGCTTTGATGAAATCTCTTAGAACAACTCATCAGGGAGGCAGGTTTCTGGCATGGAAAGCTCCATCTGAGGTGAACACGTCTGTTGAAGCTATATACTCCTTGTGGGGTGGGGGCGAGCCTTGCAAGGGGAAATGTTGGATGTTTGAGGTAGATACGTGTTGGGGCACCAGTGATGAAGGGAAACCCTTCTGAGAGGAAGGCAGTGTCGGAATGTTATTGTTCCCTGTTTCCTGTCTCCCGGTGCTGCAGCTAGAGGATGTCTCCTTCTGTGTTTTAAGCAGTTAGTTAAAAAGACCACTCTGAAGGCTGCAGTGTGCACATTGTCACTTGTGATGTGTTAGTAAAAGCATAGCTGCTTGTGCTCTGGGTTTGCTGGGTAGTGTAGCTCTGAAAGTTAATTCTTTGTAGATTTAAAACCTGGGAATTCCAGTATAGCTAAGGCATTCCATAATCCTTGTTCCCACATTATATTTAATTTCAACACGTGACCTCTTTTTCTATGCCTTCATACCTGAGAAAGACACTTTGGATTGCTGACATAAGTTGCATGTGAAAATTTGGATAAACAATTTAAATTACGGGAAAAACTAATATATTTTGTATAAACGTAGTATGATTATGCAACAGTGAGAAGTTTAACTGTGATTAGTATTTGTTAAATTTTTGAGCTGAACATTCTCACTGCTTTTCTTTTATCCATGAAGAAAGAGCAGTGTCAAATTCTGATTGACCTCCTTAAGGGAAAGCTTGGCTTAAAAGCAAGGGAAGTTTTTTCCAATAATACTGAGATATGACAGCTGAAACTGAAGCATCTCAGTACACGTCCAAGAGGCCTTCTTGAAGTTTGTGAAGTTTAAACAGAGTCTCAATATAAATCAGAGCAGAACAATGTTCCATTTAATTAATTTATAATGAATTTTTAAGTAGGTTTATTAGAGAACAGTAGTGTTGTGTTTTGTTTCTGGAGTTGCTGTTTATGAATCAGGACCAGTGCAGGCTGCTGAGAAGGGAGGTAGTTAGGAACACTACAGGGTAAGTTACCAAACAGGTGTAAATAGCTATTCTGGCTACCCTTAAATAAATACCTAAAGTAAATCAGACTTCTTTCTTCTGATGCACTTCAGGGGTAGTTCAGTTTTCCCTGTGGACTTAGTCCTTCCTGTATGTGAGCCATATTAAACATCCTTAAGCAACCTAAAGTAGTGGAAGTATACACAAACTGGGTTTTGTGTTTGTGTCTTAAATGGTTTTAGATGAGGTTGTTTCTGGAACTCCGAGATCTTGAACAAAAGTGTTTTGCCAGCTACATATGCTGTAAACTCCTCATCGTATGTGCCCTTTAATGGTGCCTAACAAAAGCACAAGCAAAACCCAAACCTCCTTTTGCTTCTGGGCAGGATGAGAAAGGTTCTGGGTTTTGGAAAAAGAGGTTTTATAGCTGTACAATAGGAATATCATGTGTTGTGGACAACCAGAAGTAACCTAATAAACTACTTGTATGGTGTAAGCATCTGCTTATGCTGTGGCATGAGCAGGGAGCTGTTTGTAAACTCACTTCACAGGAAATATGCAAAGCAAGGGTTAAATATATTGATGCATGGTTTTTCTTATCTGTATCATCACTACTTCAGTCTTATTTCTGCTGGCAATATTCATAAATTTCTTTCATTCAGCATGTTCCCAAGTACTTGAAAGACACTGAATAAAATGTCGTTGCTGCTTTCTGTTTCCTTCACCTGTGCTTTGCATCCAGTTCCTACAGCTACATTGTAGAAACTTGCTGTGACAGAGGCTGTCTTTGTCAGGTGATTGCAGAGCTTCACTGGTTGACTGCAGACGTTAAGACAGCACAAATGGATAGCCATAGCTTTGGGTTTGTTTTAAGGTCAGCTCTGTGTTTGGACAGCACAGAAGGGTGAGTTACACTGCAGTAATAAATGAGCCGTCTGTAAATGTACAGTGAGCCTTTCTTAAGCTGTGGGTGGGAGAGAAGCAGCAGGGATGGCTGCTGCTCTTCCAGGGAGCCACAGAATTGCCGAAAAGCCTGGCTGCTGTTGCTCTTGTCCTCCCTTTTCTGGCAGCAGGGTGTAAATCATTCGACCGTGCTGTCTGCAACCTCCTACCCACTTGCTGAATGTGAATGAATGTAGATTAAAGGATGAAAGTTAATCTTCTGTTCCAGAAAGCTTTATTCTTTTGGGAGCAGGGAGGCAAGGGGAAGATGTAATTCAAGTATGGAGTGTGCCATTTAGGAGTGCTGGTGGTGGCCAGAGGACTCCAGGATTGAAACGTCCTTCCTGTGACTGCACTGAGGCTGGAGCAGGAGGTTGTATCCCTGCTAGGGGGATCCATGGAGCCCTTCTGGGATTCAGGAAGTAACAAAAGAGAGGTCTCTTCACCTCTGCCCTCTGTCTTGTTGGTGCTTACTGGCCGTGCATAAGGAGCTCCACAGAACAGAGCAGCGGCAGCTTTACAAAAGTTTATAGAGAAGGCAGGAAAACTGTGAAGAAGAGGTCTGAGAGCTGAGAGGCAGGGAGAGGAAGTATAGCTTATGCTGCAAAATTTTCAGTAAACATTTCAATGGTTTAATGAGATTATATATTTTTTGCAGAATGATTGGGATTTTCTGTAAAGAAATTCCATCATGTGGAGGTGATATTTTAAAGGCAAAGACATTTCTGCATTTCCATTCATGCCTTAGTTTCTGGAATTTTCTTTGTGTATATACCCATTTCCATTTTGGTCCATGAAAATATTTGACTGCTTTTAAAGTTGTTATATCACTGGTATTAAATATTACTTGTCAGTGAACCGTGTCCTAGTAATCCATGATCTTTAAGCCTGAATGCTTAACAAACCACATAGTAGTCTCTCTCTTTTCTGCTCTTACCACTTCAGCAAATTAAGGTGTGGAGGTAGCTGCTATTTTTCCTGGTTTCATGAGCAGACCATTTTGCAAATAAGACACTTTAACAAAGTTTTTCCTTGCAAACCACCCACTATAAAGTTCCATTTCATTGCTCTTCATATATTCATAAGAAAAGCCATCCAGAAGTCTCTGGTAACCATGTGGTTACTAAGGTTAAGACAAATGAGTGTTTAGGATGTGTGCAGATTTTCTCCATTTTGCTGGGTTTGCATTTTCATTCTTTGGAAAACAGACTCTTTCAGTTTTCCTTCTTGTATTTTAAAATAAACATTTCTCTTCTGGAATGTCTCATTTAACTTGTAAGTATATTGAGACCTCTTTTAAAAAATGTTATCATTCATTTGCCTTACAAATTGGGGAAAGTTTATTTAACAGGGCAAGGGTCTACACCACAAGGCTCAGGTTCTATTCCTGGGTGATTTGTATATTGGAAGGTCACATATGCCTTAATAATTCTCAGTGTTTTGTTTAATTATGGTTCAATAAGCTTATAATCAGACCAACTAAAGTGTGTTGTAAGAAATAATTTATAGAGGAAGTTTAATTTTTTTTAAATTTATAATTACTAAGCACTCCCAGCTGGTACTTTTTTGAGTAAGATAGAGATTACTGAATGATGATTATGATTGACACCAATGATGTAGATCTAGAAATCTTTCCAGCACTTCATCTGCCTAGCAACCTCAAACTAATTGGCATCCTAATTACTATTAATTATTTTCATTTGGCTGTTTTCATTACTGTAGCTTATTTCTTCTGTGTTTCCTTTTAACTTTAGAAAGGCATTAGATGAGGGTATCACATTACTCCTTAATGACATGTCAGAAAACTACTGATAGCATTGATCTCCACCTGTGCTATGAACTTGCTTCTTACCACACCTCTGAGAAGCAATTTTGAGTGCCAGCTTCTGGGAAAAAAATCTTGTAGCTGTTATGTGACAGTGGGTGCTGGCTGATAACTGAAGATAATGTGGGACATTGTTTTAATCAGTGGGTTTCAACTTCAATAGCTTAGTGTGCTGAAGTGTCTAAGTGGGGTTTCACATGAGTTTCTGTTCCCAGTGATTTACCCATAATCATCTTTACAGATGTTGGACCATTTACAGGACTTGTCTGTGTATAATCCATCAACCACAGTTTCAATTTGAGTGCTTTTAATGCATCTCTGTCAAATTACAGTTTGATTTAACTGACAGCCT
Source organism: Urocynchramus pylzowi (assembly GCA_013397555.1). Lineage (NCBI taxonomy): Eukaryota > Metazoa > Chordata > Aves > Passeriformes > Fringillidae > Urocynchramus > Urocynchramus pylzowi. Next base: position 388,866 of record VZRH01003798.1, on the reverse strand, counting down.
GCCTTCCAAGATGGAAGGATGGAAAATTTTTAGCATGGAATTCCTGCAGTTGAACAAAGGAATATTATTGAACTCTGACAGTGTTTCATTAGAGCAAAAATTCACTGCAACAAAGAAAGCAAAAATCCATGAGAGCAGTCCATCCAGGCAGACTGACTGTTCAATGCTGGATCAGCTGGTGTCAGGTTTTGACCCACCCAGAGAGCTTTACAGGCTCAGCATTCATCCTAAAATTTCTCATGGCTCACAAGAAGAAAGCATACACTGGGTAAAAAGAAAGGACATAAGACCCTCGACTGGTGGAGTAGGCATTGTAGGACATGTGCATCCTCCCGCCCCAGTCCAGAAGGGAACTGGGGGACAGAGCTGGAAATTGATACAGTCATCCTCTGACACGGGGGCAGTGGCAAGAGGATGTGCAGAGCTTGCTTTAAAGGCTCAGGCTCTAAAGCAGTGAGGGGGAACCCACAGCTGCAGGAAGCTGTTCTGCTATCTCCCAGCCATGCACTCTGGCAAGGCAATTGTCTTTGCCCAGGGCCCCTGTGAATGGATTCAGTGCAACAGAGTGTTGAGGGACCTCTCACTGACAGAGTTTTCCAGGGCAAATTCTTTAGTTCATTTCCTGAGATTAGCTGTGCTCTGACAGCTTGAAGTCCTGTGACAAGATCTCCTGACTATTCAATTGTTGACATTGATGTGCCCTAGGAAATTCTAACTTTGTACAGGACTGTGCCTGTACAGTGCTCATGTCTACATGGGCACAACTGTTCAAAGGCAGCCTAAACCAAAGAAAGCGTGTGTTTTCAAGGTGCAAGGCATAGTGTTAGGACTCAGGAATCCCTCACTGCTAATTTTGGCTGACACATAATTCCCCCTTTGGCTTTCCATGCGTGTGGATGAAGCCAAGGGGACCTACTAGGGGTCACTACTTCCAGGCCTTAGTAACTGCAAATGGGACAGTGTTTTAACATTTGTAATACAGGTGAGGAAGTTGATTATCAAAAATCTGTCTCTCAGGAATAGCTACACAGAAAAAAACCCATTTTTTAAAAAATGCACTGCTCTAGGTAAAATTTAAGTTAATACTGTTAACTTATTTACAAACCCCTAACTGTGTGAAGTGTAGGGAGATCTCTGTCATGATCACCTTACTCTGCAATGTTAAACAGTGGAAATAAAACTTACATGTGCTTTCTCTATTTTTAGCCTTTCCTCATACCATGTTCTCACGAGTGCTCCCACCATCAATCTTTGCCCTTCCTACATGCAGTCAGTCAGCAGAGTATCGTCTTACCGTCTCACGCTTTATTGCCGCTACCCGCGGGCTGCGTGTGAGCCAGCTGCACGTGTCAATTGGCACTTCCCGGGAAGCTGGCAGGAAGCACGGGTGAGCTCGGTGTGGATCCTCCACCATGCGCCCAGGGAGAGGACTGGTGCTGGCAAGGCAGCCTCCTGCCAGCTCCCAGACTCCACTCTTCTGCAGGGCTAGCAGAGAGGGAAGAAATCAATCACAAACCGCACCTAGTGTCAGACTGCGTGAAGCAGACGGGGTACTTTGGCTGCTCCCGTTTGGAGGGTGGCTGACTGTCAGTGCTGGGAGGTCTTCTCCATGTCCTTTTCCCTTGATGGCTCCTTGGAGAGTTAGTGCTCTCCAGGCATGTCCTTCAACATGTAGGTGTGTCCTCTGAAGCCCACCTGCAAGGCCCGGTGCGCCCATTTCCCACAAGGGCAGAGCTTTGCTGCCACTGCTGACAAGTGGCAGTCTAACATGCAAGGTACCAAGGGATATGAAAGGAATGGAAAAGGTGAGGAGGAAGCACACGGAGCACAGGAGCTTTCTGCTCACACTGCTGAAGGGAGCAGAGGAGGCTGTGTCTCCAAGCCTGCGTTGTCCTCAGAAAGACCCTGGCTTAGGCTGTTGGTCAGTGGCAGGACTGTTCTGTGCCTTAGTGGGCATAGCCCCAGGTAGGGGCAGGTCTTTCAGACCTGTCCATGCTTTGGTCTATGTGAGGTTTTTCCAGCTTCACATGTCTGTATAGAAAACCCCACCAAATACCAGTAAAAAGCAGAAAGTAGAAAGACATGCTAACAGAAATTTTCTTTTTTGTTTAGGTTTCTGGGTTTGCATGTAGTGTATCTGTAGGATGGACAGTGCAAGCACTTTTAGGTTTCAACCCCTTGGACTCATATAGCCAATGGAACCAGAGCAAGATAGCAAAGTATGCTTAGTATACAAATGTACATTGCCTTTGCAGAGCACAGCAGTACTTTAAATAATTGAAAAGAGCTGCAATGAGCTGCCCTGACTAAAATTCATCATCCTTGTCCACCTGTTGTGTGGATAGCATGCTATTCTTTGAACCACAAGGCATTCGGAGTATGCTGCTATACATGCTGGATAAATTAATAAATAATAATAAATAATGGGGAAAAAAGAATAGGGAAAAAAAATCAGGCAAAAGGTGAATTGATATATATTATAGTTACCTGTATAATTAGCAGAATAATCCCTGGGAAGCATTTTATAGTGTCTATTCTAATAGACACTATACAATAATAGACAACTATATATAATAGACAACATCTGTTGTCCAGCTTTCTTAGTTTACAAGTGTGTGGCTAGTTCAGGCAGCATGGCTCGAGCTAGCAGGCTACAAATAGGATCCATGTTGTGGTGTATTTTCCTTCTGGCCTGCAGCCTTTTCCTCCAAGTGGTGTGGAAGTAGTGCTTAGGTGGCGAAGGCTGCTCAGCTGTTTCAATGGTTCCTCTTCTGCACAGCCATCTGATTTTGGCCAAACACGTCGCTGTTGGGTAGAGGGGAGTTGGGAAAAACATATGGCCATGAGTATGGGGTAGTACCTAGGAGCAAAATCTGCTTTACTAGTAGCACAGGTCTAGGGAGTATCAGAAAACTAAGGGTCTGACTGGTGCTATGGCCCTGCCTGGATCCTGTCCTGCTTGATTTAATATTACATATCCCTCCTCTGTCTGCAACACTACTAGAAGCCATTGAAGTTTTGAGAAATACCTGGTTTCAAATATTTTTAGGTCAGAGACTGAGGTTTTGTGATGTAAGTCCTCAGCTCTTGAACCCATACTGTGTTGCTGAAATCAGAGACATAGCCCAACTTTTCTTTCTCCTGCAGCTTGTTTAGGCATTAGAAAGCAAAGTTTCCTAGTGGGTAGAATCCTTTTTTGATTCTTTCTTGGTATTGATATTTAATCAAATTTTCATTCTTGTGTATCTTGTGTGCCTGCCTCTTGGCAAAGGTGTACCTGTGCAACTACACTGCTCTTTTAACAATCTTGCTTATCTTTCGTGATATTTTTATATGCACACTCCTGCCCTGTAAAGGGATTACTAAGAACTTATATAGTATATGTGATTCTTGCAGAGCAGGATAAAAATTGATTCTCATTTTACAAGGCAGTGTAGTTTTACCCATTTTTTTAGAATTACTATGTTAATATTAGCATTAATGTTATCCCTTTTAATGTGTAATTTTAACCTTACCACAGTAATGGCTGATTTATACTATGGTCTAAACAACAACAGATTTTAAAAAGCACACTTTTTTAAGTTAAGTGTGTGTATGTGTTCAAAGAAAAACCAGGGTGGCTAGATGAAAATGTCCCACTCATTTGCATTTGGTTTCTAAAGTTTGGCTGTGGAAAACATTAATAAATATGTGAAAACAATTTTGCTCATTTTGTGCTTTTCTTGACAGTTGTCTTTCATTTCTGATTCATATCATTATATTTTTTTTAGCCTCTAAGGTTATTGTTTTCATAATTTTATTCCTCTAGGGATCTTTTTTTTGTGATTGTGGAGGAGGAGACGGTAGTTAGGGTATGCAGCTTCTAGCAGACGTTTCCTTCTGATGGATTTGGCATGATGAAAGACAAATGGGGAGAACATCAAACCCGGCAAGAAAGGCAGGGCCGTCTGGCAAGACTCTCCTAGTTTTTGGAGAGTTTCAAGGAAAAGGGAGGAGAAGATTGTGCAATACCATGAGAGCAAACCAAGAGAGGTCCATAAATCAGTCTAAGGAGATGGGTGTTTGTGAGGGGGTTTTTTCTCCTATAAAGTAAACTAGCTGTTTATGCCATAACTGCAGAGAAGCAATAAAAGGCAAAGGTTATAAACAAATCATTCGGTGCCGACAGAGGGTTTGTAGATGCTGACAAGAAACAAATAAAGTGAATAAGGCCAGTACACTGTTCTGATAAATTTCATTGATTTCTGCACCATGTCATTACATTTGCAGCCTGCCCTGTTATCTTGTAGCTCCAAACCTTTCATTATGGCTCCAGATGATAACAGCTGTTGATACATGGCAGTGACTACCATGGGGGTAAAGTACCATTTGCTAAGAAATAATTAGGAAAACCCCCACGTCTGGGTAGCTTTGATCTGCCTGTGGTGTTGTCCTTGCAGAAGACGTTATATGCCAATACTGCATCTGTTTCCTGGATGAGTTCATGAAGCCTTTATGAGAGCACATGTGCACTATAAAGCAGTATAATCAGACAGGTCCCACTGGCTGAGCCAGTGCAAGCAGTGTGCTGCTGTGCAGGGCCTGATCTGCACGACACCAATGTGTTAGGGCTGTCCAAGGTCCACCTTTGTCACCAGAACTTGAATATCTGGAGCTTTTTGCTGTGTGTCTACTGCAGGTATTGGTATCTGCTTACACCAACAACAGCAACGTAAACATGTCTGTAGTCTCAAGTCAATAATATTGACAAAGATAGAAAGCTAAACCAGGAAAGCAGTCCCCAAACTGTGTCATTTCCTAGCAGTGTGAGATGAGGTATAAGATAGCTCTGAATCCCAGGCGTTTTGAACAAATAACCACCTTGCCTTACCCTAGGGAAGCACAAATCTAGCCAGTTGTTTCTGGTTTCTTTTTGATCTGAGGCTGGGTAAGAAGGGGGCCTGAAGCACAGTCTGAAGGAACTTCTAGCAAAAGGGAGCACAGACTGTGGGTGTGTGGTGTTTGTAGGCTGATACTGGCATATGTTACAGGAGTGCAGGAAAACTGCCAAAGCACCTGCAGGCTGCTGCTTGGCAGCAACATTAGAAGGGTACTTGGTTCCCTCTTTCTTACTAATAATTGGTAAAAGGCTGAGAATAGTAGGTATATGTGGAAGAAAATCAGGATAAGGGAAAAAAAGGAGAAGAAACCAGGTCATGCATATAACACTGTCTACAATACTGGAAATAACTATGGAATGTTTGTTATTTTGAAGAAACCCAAGCTCCAGCTATGTTGAGGTGAATGAATTGGAAAGGAACTCCTTGTTATTCATTAAATGTGTTGTATGGAGTTACTTATTGTAAGATTTCCGTTCCTCTGAAGCCCAACCTTGTCATATCAGCTCAGGGTGCTGCAGTGTCCCTGCAGTGCTAAAAATGTTTTCAGAGGTTCACAATTCCACTGGAGCTTTTCTGTTTTTTGCTTTTATATGATGGAGATGTGTCTCTGGTCATAAAAGGTTATTTGTTTAATACTATTACTGGAGTAGACCTGAATATAATACCTACCTCTGCCTTTGACCCAATGTACTGCTTGCTGCAGTCCTGTCTGCCTCACCATCCTGAACCTTTTTAGTCTTCTGCAGCTTCTGAGTACAAATAAAAAGCTGGAGTTCAGAGAGCCTGTGGATGTGATTCCAAAGAATTCCTCTACAAATATATTTCAAGGTCAGGTGTGGGCTCTGAGGCTGCTGCCAGCCAGGAAGGAAGGAGGAGTAAGGTTGGGTGCTATCACAGAAGAGATGTCATGGATCTCCAAGGACTTGCCTGCCTATTGCCACTCATTGCTCTTCTTAAAGACACTGAGGTTGACCTTGAAATAGACTTACTTGATTTGCCCCAGCAAAAAATACTGAGTTTTGGGGGTGATGAGGGCTACCTTTAACTGGAGGCTATGACAGAGTGTGGATTATTGATAGGGAGAGGGGACAGGAAATTCTGCTGGTACCTAAACCTGAATCTTGGTTACGCCTCTGAGTTTGCTGACACTACTTCAGCTGAACAGAAGGATATGGGCATGGAGGTTTAAATGCTGTAATTCTGAACCTTCCTTATGAGGACACCTAGAAACCAAAAGTCACATCCTTGGTTGATTCAAACCCTTTGTCTTCACAGAATTTACACAGAGAATAAATCTTGGACAGTGTATGTGTTCTATAATACCTTTTTCTATATTACTCTAGAACACAGTTATGTCTTAGAAGTTTTCATGGTCTTGTTGGCATTTCATAGGGTTCCTTTCCTGCAGCACCCTGGAATGCTATGTTGCTTTTGGGAGGTTGCCACACCACATTGTCTAGCCACAGGCTAAAGGATTTTATTTATTTTTATTTCACATTGTTTCAGCTGTTTTCACTTTTATTTCCATACTCCAGCAAAATTTCTTTGTGAATGTGGCAGCACATCAGGTTTCTTGTTTCATGAGCTGTAGTTAAATAGCCTGCTGGATTTGTTTGCCCTTATGAGAGAGTTTTAATACTGTAGCAGCAACAGAAAAAAGGTGACATTGAGCTCTTATCAAAGTGAGGGAAGAGGTAGGAAAATTGTTCTCCCAGAACACTGCTGATCTGAGCTTTTTCTAGCTGTCATGTTCTTATTCAAATAAAGTCCCTGGATGAGAGTCTTTGAGTCTTGTAAGGGCAAAAATAAATTTTTGCTAGAGTATATAGCAATGTAATTTGCAATGTAACTCTATGCTTGGTGAATTGCATGGACATAGATACATTGAGATCTATGTTCTACATACTCCGCATTCTTTGATAACCATGATTTTTTAAAAAGTAATTTATTCAGTGGTTGCTTTTCTGAGCCTCTCTTATTTGTGTGCTTTCTGTTCTTCATTATATAGCTTTTCTGTTACTAAGACTGCATTTAATGGCATTCTTCATCTCTTACGGTTTTTTTTGTCTTTGAGCCAGCCAAATGATCAATTAAACTGTCACTGTGAATGAAATTTGAAAACATTTGTTTGTCAGTAGTGAGAGAAACATTGGCTGTGCTGTCTAAGAGGTATAACTTAGCTTTCAGCCTTTTGTTATTTTCTTGGTTTCAGGGAACAGATAAGTACTGTTACCGTTCATAATAGAGTGACTGTTCTCAGAGGGGCTGCTGAAGGCTTTATTGTAATAATAAGGTGAAACTGATATTCAGAGACTCATCTTGTACAATAAAACATAGCTTTGTTTACTGATCTAGGGAAGGAGGAAATGTCTGAAGACCTCCCTCTCATTTCTCTTGTAGGATTACCTCGACTGTATCACTGATCAGACCAAGCCCTCCCTGGGAACAGAGGAGCGATCAGCCCTGTTTGGAAACATACGGGATATCTACCATTTCAACAGGTAAATTCATTTTTAACTAAATGGAAACATTTCAATAGCCTGTGTTAACGAGAGGGAGCAAACCAGCCAAATTCATTTTTATCTCTTTTAAACTGCCAAGATCCATAAATCAAGAAATTATCTAATTTTAATTCTAAGCAAAAAAAATCTGCTGACACCAGATTTTTTTAGCTGTTTATTTGGTGCACCAAGATGGTATCCATGTACTTTTTTTGCTTTTATTCTGGGTATTTACATGAATGTAAGCCTAACCTGCTCTGTGCTTTAACTGAGCTTAATGCAAGACCACTGTAAAAGAAATTCTTGCCTTAATGAAGAGATGTTTTTTTTTCCTACTGTATCATCTCCTTTTGTGTACCTACGTACATCACCTGGATCTGGCTTTTGTAGTCTTTTATGCTACTTGGTGCTCCCTGAATTAATTTCTCAAAACTGTGTTCAAGAACCTTTCCTTAATTGAAGTTTTTTGTTCAGTGTCTTTCCAGCCTTCTCTAAAACTCTGCAGATGGGATTCTAGTGTATATTGGGAGCCTGAAGTAAAATGTCTTACTTGCATAGCTAGTGCCACTTTGTGTGGGATCTCAGTATCTGCAGTTTGAGGAGCATGCTACTGCTACTTCTGTCTGAATCCTCTGTTACTATAAAAATTATTAACTTAGTCAGCATTTAAGAAAAACCTGAATATTCAACCAATGCAGGAAATATATTTACAAAGTTCCCACATCTTTCATATACCAATACTCCTGTAAAAGCTCTCTTAGCTTTGCTGTAGTTAACAAAACATCTCCCAAACTACTGAGTTCTTTGAAGAACAACAGATAATTTAATTGAATCAAAAGAGGATTCTGAAGTGGAGCACTTGTGTCAAAGATCATCGTCAATGTTTTTCTGTTGTCATGGGAAGTTACTTTTAAGGGCTTCAACTGCTAGGATTGCTGTTTAGTGTCAAAGGAAAGAGTGGGAATGGATCTATTCAGAATTTATGGACAAAGATGAAATCTAAAGTCTTTTCCTGAAGCCTAAAATAGCTACTGCAGGGTAATGGAAATATGCTTAACTAGAAAGCTGCTGTGTCCTGCTTCAGCTACAACATCTGACTTTACTGAATGTCTAACAGCTGGAAAAGACATAATGGGAGCATGCTAAAACAGACTCATGGACTGTTTTAGAGCCATGAGACAATGACTGTGAGCTTACAGATTCCCAGTGGTCACTGAATGGAAAAATACAGTCCTGGCCATTATATTTTCTGATCCTTCAAAAGCTAGAATAATGACAGACTTGATAGCTAGGATGCATTTATGACAGCTTCATTGCAAATATTGCCTACCAAAAATACTTTCAAGTATGATCAGTTGTTATACAGAATTACTGAGCTGTGNTTAAAAAAAAAATAATAAAAAGAAAAAAAAAAAAAAAAAAAAAAAAAAATTGCAGCAGTTGGGGAAAAAAAAAACCAAACAAATGCAGTTTTGGGCAATTTTAGAGATAGATATGTTAGAATGGCTAAAACTTACTGGAAAGTTGTCCAAAGCATCTAGTAAATTACTAATGTATTTCAGGTCTTCTGATATAAAGTTCTGCTTGGAAATTGTGACTTCTTAAAACTTAACACTCACTGTAGATCCCAATATAGCTTCAAGGATTAAGTTTATTCCTGTGTGAAATTTGGCATGTAGCTTTTGGGTCCTAAACATACTCTAGAGCCTTTTTTATTTCTCCTTAGCTTCAGAAAAAGGTTCACTTGGCAGTTCTATGTTAGTAGTTTCAGATGTTTTTTGTGAGCATGATTTTGTAGATTTAGAATTACCTTAGTTTTTCTCAACTTTGAATTTTAATGTTAATCCATAATCAAAGGTTTCAGTCTGAGTTTTTTTTCAGACTTGCAGATCTGAGAAATTTAATTTCAGAGAATGGGAATTTCCCCTCAGCTAAACTACCTAGGATTTTCAAGTGGTGTGTTGAATGGCAAAAAATGGTGGTGATCATGGTAACTGCTAGATACTGCATGATTATGATCTCTTTTTGAAAAACTATTTCTTTCTGAGTTTCATGGTGGTAAGGTCTGGCTTCTTCTGAGGAGAAGCCATCATAAAACTTCATCAGAAAATCAAAGCATCCTAAAAGGCATTGTAATAAGACTTCATTCATTTGACTTGAAAAGATATTGAATGCACTGTATGCAAAATTGTCAGTCTTTATGCTTCCCTCTCCCATCCCAAAGGAGTTAGCATTAGCTCCCGATGATGTTCATACAGATTCAGATTTTCCCAGCCCAAGTAACCCAAGCTATATAGCTCAGTAGGGCCCTGGCTCCTGTGTCATGCCTCACTCTGGATCTTGTTAGTGATCCAGCTGAAGGAGCACAGAGTTCCTCCAGCAGTGCTCGCTCGTGCTCCCTGCCTGGCTGGCTGGCACAAGCCAGTTGCAGAGGCCAAGAGCTGTAACCAGCAGAAAACCTCTGGATATTCAGGTGAACAGGACTAACACTTTATTGTTCTTTCTGCCTCCTGCCAGGTACTTAAATATAGCCTATAATAATAGCCTGACTTTTTCACATCAGCTTGGTATTATAGGAATTTATTTAAGATTTTCAGAATGACAGTTTTGCTGTTTTTACAGTGGCAGACTGCTCTTACCAATCTTGTTCTTTCCATCCAGATGAGACAGAACAGAGTACAGTATAGGTAACAAATTCTTTCAAAAGCAGCCCTTGCACTCTGGGCTTGTGCTGAAGACACAAACCACTAGTGTATTTAACACATACACATGGATTCAATTGCATGAATATATAAAGTCTTTTAAGTGTTCCTCTTCTGTATCATGAAGAAGAAATTATGTGGTTTCATTTGAGACCAGTAGGAATAAAATGACAATCCAGGCACTACATACTTTAAGCCATCAGGAGAACATCTGACTGCCAGACAGAGCAGTCTGAGCCTGTTTGGCATGTTTGATGTTATTTCCAAAACTTATGTGTGGGACACAGTCAGTCAGTATAACTGATGGCTATGGTCACCATTGCTACAGCTTGCTTCTTTTGCTGATGTAAATGAGCTTCATGAGGGTGGGGTATCAAGCAAGGGTCATATTTTTATTCCCATTTTGATGAAGGGAGAAATTGAGGTGTAGAGGTTAAATTGTCACTGTACAAATTTAGTGATTTAGTGACTGCTGAAGCTAAGGTCTTTGCCAGTCTTTGTTCCTTGTGACTGGACGTTGATTTCTCCCTTTCCTTCCTCCAGTAATTAGAGAAGCAAAGAACAAGTCAGGAGACTCTTCTGGTTTACTCTTTTTTGTACATGCAGAGGGAAATTGTATCTATTTACAGGGAAAAAGGGTAGATCCCTAGATACAGGCCTAAGAACTCTTAGGCAAAACTTGTTCAGGGAACCAGCTGTGAACCGGGAGAAAAGTGGCCCTAAATGGAAAATCATCAGTGGGAGTGTGTGTGTGTGTATGTGG